>JAUMJK010000741.1:0-563054 GCA_033558105.1 Coccyzus lansbergi | reverse complement strand
CACAGTGCCATAGGAAACTTCACCCACTCTACCTATATTTGCCTGCTGGCATGTGGGCAGGTATTCCTGCCCTGCACGCCTTAGCTCAGCACTGCATCATGGAGCAAGCACTTTTGTTCAGAGCTCTTTTTAAAGCTATTAAAATTAAAAAAAGAAAAGAAAAGAAATATGCAGCATGAAGCCTGAATAGCAGCATTTCTATCATCTGTTGTCATGACACACAGCTGACGTGGGAACACGGCAGTAAGGCTGACTGCTAGATGGGTTTAATTTTGGTGCAGAAATTTGCTAGAAGAAGCTTTCAAAAATATCTCTGGGTGGGAGGAAAACAGGTGGGTGCTGGTTATGTGTATGAAGCAGGAGGAAATAGTTGTCAGTCTTACCTAAGCATTACTCCACATGCATCAGCCCTTTGGTACCCTCACTGCTCAACAGAGAAATAAATGATCCCATCTCTCTGCTCCTCTCTCCTGTTACTTCTGGAGAAGGTGCTGGTGGGCCACAGAGTGAAGGGAGACCACACCTGATGACTGAGTAGAATCATGCCTGGCTTGGTCTAAACACACCCTGCCCATGCAGTCTCTGTAAAGATGTCCATACAGGAAGGCAACCTCAGTATCATCCACTGGAGCCAGGTGATGGTGAGATCCACATAGGAGAGACTTCTGGTCATTACTGTCTAAAATGACAACTGATGTTGGAGATGGATTGTAATTATGTATGTTCTGTATGACTTCTAGACTGAACATGATTTCTGTAGTTGTCCATTTAAGTAAATGAGTGAATTCAGTAGCCTAGGTGGTCTGTTCAGCCTTGTTACTATGCCCCATATACATTTTTGTTTCAAAATGTATATTTTATTTAAAAAATGTCTTCTTTTTCCCTGTCAGTGTCTCTAAGCAAGACAGACCTAGTCTGGTTTTCAGCCATTCATGAGCAGTCACAGCTTCTGTTGGCTATGAAAGAGTGTAGGTGTTCAGAAATATTGTCTAAAAATCACTCTGCTAACCCATTTGAAGATCATTTTCTTCTACCACAACTACCCTTTATTAGTATATTTCTCATCTCTGTTAGTCATCTTGACTAATGACTTTAGTAATCTGTACTAGTTTACTCACTTATTTCAGTACTTTCCTAGATCACAGGAACATTTTATGACTTAATTAATTAATCTATTAGAAGCTCAGAGGTCTTTGAATGAAACGTGTTGTATTTTATAAAAGCGAAATACTATGACTACATGACTAGAAAACATAATTAATCCAGTGTAGGGACTTTCTTTCTTCTCCACATTCAGTGTTTGAATATCTGCAGTGATGATGGTAACAAAACTGGAATTGAAGACTCCAACTGTCACCATTCAGAAGTTTGAAAGAGGATATCCATGCTGCTTAAAGTTAGTTGTGTGGACTAAGACAGAGTCAGAAAAGAGGAGGTAGAGTTTACTTGGAGAGGAGATGCACCTTCCCACAGGAGGTGCTCAAACCACTGATGTTCACTTTATTGCAGCCCTGAGTATATACTAATCATATAAGGGCTATGAGCTGCTGTCCACTGAGGAACTCTTTCTTATCAAACTACTCCTACTCCAGGGTATGTCCATCTGGTTCAGACCATCAGAAGATGGGATACAGTGTCATTCTCCTGGCAAAGTGTTCAGTGCCAAGCCTCAAAGCAAGTCTATGTTTCGTGGGTGACATTGGGTCTACAGGGTTAGAATAGGACTGGTTATATGGCATACTGCTCTCCCTTTTACACATGGAAAAAAAAAAAGAGAAATAAGATGGCTTGTCTGAATTCTTGTCACATTTCTTTTTTCTTCGCCTTTCTTTTCCCTTCTAAATTCTAGAGGGCTGGGAAAAACCAATTCTGAGATTGTCTTTGGAAAAATATAACCATCTGGGAAAAGTATAAGCTCTGACTGTAGGGGCAATCTAGCTTCCTATGCTCAACGAAGACATTGATTTTTCCTTCCTCCTAGTTATTGTATTTCGCATAATTTTTTCAAGCCACCTTAAAAAACCCAACCTGGAGTAGCATTCTTCCTATATAAACAGCTCTGTCTTTGGTAGAAAGGTTACTTTCCTTTATATGAATTGCAACCGTGTGCTTTCAGTCAGAATACCCTGAACAAGAAAGGACTCAATTGCAATTTTTAAGATGCATGGGTTTTTTCGAGTCTCTCTGCTGCCTGCTCAAAACTGAAGACAAAATGACTGCCTGTCTGACGACAGCAGATGTCTCAGAAATGTAAGTGTTCACTACCCCTGAATCAAAGCCCCAGCATAGCTGAATACACTACTCTATAAAGACAATATTGACTGTCTTTGTGTTTGTTTGCTTTTTGTGTAGGGGGTTGAAAATTCTAGTGATGTTTAAACACCTCTTTAGAATCATTACAAGATAATGTGCAAATACAGTAATTTTTTCCCTGGTAAGCAGGCATGAAATGCACATTTGCTTATCAGAATGAAACAGTTCCAGGGGAGGTATTGATGTCTGTCAGGTGAATCATCTAATCTCCACATTTAATGTATTGAACTGGGTAAATAACTCACTTTTTGGAGGTGTCTAAATATACATTTCCCTGAGAGCTTTTCCAGTCTATAGGGTAAATAAACCATAGTTACACAAAGATTGGGGTTTTGTATGAAAAAATATGACTACCTGAATAAATAATTGTGGTATAACCATGTGGTGCACACACCAAGCATACTTAATTCCATACATACTCCTCTGTAAAAATGCCATTACCAAGCTGCATCAGCCATTTACAATTTAATAACCTATCATGAGAAATTTCCCCCTCCTACTTGGGAGAAAAAGAAAAGCAAATATAAAACAGATACAAATTTCACAGTCAGGAAAATTGCCATACTTCTTAGGAATATTTAAGTTGTAGCATAACCTGACAAAAATCAGGAAGTTAGAATTCAAAACCAAGCCTGTGTCCTTAATTCACCCCTTTATGCTTTTTCTTATTATCATGCAGAGGAACACATGGCCATTTCTGCTGTGAATCTTTGCAACACTAATCTTCCCTACTGCATTTTCAAGATTACTTATTCTGGCTGCTAGGTACCTCTAGAACTGTAACAGAATGTCATCTAGTCTCTCTGCCAAAGTGCAATTTATCCTTATTGCGCATTTACAAGGGCTTATCCTGCCTCATGTAAATATCCTATGTGAGTGGGCTTTCTCTTTATCTTTGCTTTACTGCTGAATTATTTTTCAGATTAGAAAAATATATGTTAAAAAATTCATTTTTCACCTGATATCATTGATTTTGTACTAAATAAGTTGTTTGGTACTTCCTGTCAGCTACACGTTGTCATTTGCTATATTTGCCTTTCCTTCCCAAAAGGCAGCATCTTGGAAGTATTGTCCCCTTCTTTGATTCTATGGAGTAAGGCAAGAAATACTTCCCAGTTTCTGACTTTGCGTTTGGGATGGATTCTTTACCCCCAGTTCTTCCTTGAGCTTGATTACTTTCTGTACTCTCAGTGTTTTTTTCCACCTTATATTTAAATTTTGCTAAGGTGAGGAGGAGAACAGAAGGAAGAAGGAGCAAAAATATTTTCAGAACTTTTATTTTCATTGACGTACTGTATGTAACTTATGAAGTGTACTAGTAGGAATGTATCTATTAGAAGTAAGTAGCAGTATGGTGTTGTATGGCCACTCTCCAAGAAACAGATGATAGTGTATTACCATGGAGTCCGCTAGAGTCCAACTCAATACCTACTAACAGACCTTAACATATCCTTTTTCTTATTTCCCTTATTTTTAACCATGATGTGCAACTGAGCCAGGAGGTAACTGGCCTTGCTAGGTATATTGTGCATGGCAATTCTGCACAATTTTGCTGGCATCTAGAGAACTGAATCAAGCACGAGTTGGCTTTGGAGGCTGTCATGGAGCTGAGTTAAGCTATAGTTCCTAATTATTGTCTAATTAAAAAAAAGAAAAATAGAAACTGCAGATCAGACCTGCCATTGGTTTATTTATAGGGAATTTTGCTTGATTCCTTGATTTCATTGATAGTACAAATATTTAAATGCTAAACACAAACATTTCTGTTGTTATTAACAGTATGATGATGAAAGGAAATGGAAAGAACTAAATTACCTGTACTTACACAGAAAACAGAGAATGTCTTTTCTGTTCATCATCTTACATCTTTTAGTGGTGGACAGAGAAGAGTAAACCATAAATATTTTCTTCATTATTTGTCCTTTGTAAAGAACAGTAGTGTATCCATTCTGCAGGTGACTAAACTAAAGACAGACAGTGAATACTTGCTCTAGCATTCAGCTAACTGAAGTATGGGCCAGGGTGCTTACTCTGATATAGGAAAGGAGCATATCAAAATTAATTTCAGCCAGCCAGTGCCAGAAAGCATCACAGGATGGAATATCACTTTTTTTCAACCACTGCTGGTTGTGCTTGCATTGTGATCTGTGGCTAGTCTGTGTAGGGACAGAACCTGCAGGAAAGTTAATCAAATTCACTTTTAAATGTATTGGTTAAATTGCATTAACTCACTGTGGTAACATTTTTATTTTGATTTATAATAGGTCTTAATTCTGTTTCTTTTAATTCACTTTGCAATGTAATGTAGTTTATCTGATCCGGTTTAAATTCACACCTTGAGTTAGCTTATCTTACCTTTCCTCAGCATCCTCACATAGCCCAGCCAGCGCCTAATTTTGTTTTCTAAGTCTTGCAGCAGTATTCTACATTTTCTTCTGAGTGTCATTGGAAGGTTTCTTATTTTTACTCTTCATAGATAACTGCATGTCCTCCCTCCCATCACATAGTTAATTTAAGCAGCTGTTACAAGATATGTGATATTAGCAGGTTTTGTCCACACAGAATTAGTTTCAAAGCTGGTAATTAAAAAGAAGGTGAAAGTACAATGTGAAATATTAATTCACAGGGGAAAAATGAAAAAGCAATGAAAAAAACCTGAAAAATCCAAAAAAGCCAATGTGACCAGCTATGGGGCTTGTGGCAGTTTTGTTAAGGTAAGGGACGGAAGAGAGTGTGTGAATATAGCCTTTTAGAAATCGTCTTCCCTACATGGAGGATGTGGAGGAGCTGAGTTTGCACTTGGTGGCAGTGCTGTCCTGTACTGCCTGCAACTCTGACCGCCCAGGCTGCTGCTGCTGCTGCAGAAGGCATGGAGGGGGAGTGATGCCTCTGCACAACCGGCAGCTCATAATCTGCCCAGTAGCGTTTTCTTAATTAATTTTAAATACCATTCCTCTGCTCTAGTCTCTTTTATAACCTTGGCTGGTGACTAAAAGATTCCCTAAAAGGAAAAGGAGGAAAGGAGGAGGTGGAAATGGGTGAAAATATTTGTAGTTCAAGCCAGGGGGAGCTTCTGTTATTCAGTACCTTAAGATTAAGAATAGATGATGGTAGGGAAACGGATGAGATGTCTTGGGGACACGCTTAATATCTGTCTGGCACAGTGCCGCCCCCTCCATGGACGGTCCCTAGTTGTCACTTCCCTCCCAAGCTCGTGGTACTCCAGTAAGGGAAATGCTGTGCCTTTCCCAACCTTTGCTGGACATGTCTGAAAGCAAGAAGACACATCAGCCTCCAGTGAATACTCTTTACTAGGGCATTTATTGGTTGTCCTTCCGCTCTCCGAGAGGACAGGACAACTGCTGCTGGACGTCAGGTTCTTTATTAAGTTAGCCGTCAGTAAGAGCACCACAAGCCACAGGCTAGTCTTGAATGAAGCTCTTATCCCTATGAAACTCACCAAATTTATAAGGGCTATGTGCTCTCGACCAAGTGGTTGCCTCTCCTTCAGCAAGACATCCATAGCTGTGGAGACAGAAAGGGGAAATAAAATGACCTTCAAATGCCCCATTTGGTGCATAATGACAATCTTGCACTTAGATTCTGCTGATGACAGTCTCGTAGCACTCCATTTGTAAGATGTTCTCACTGATGACCCTGCAACAGGGACCTTCTGATTTTTCTAATGTGTTATTACCTGGAGAAAAATAGAGTGAATGTGGTGTGATCAAGTCTCATAATCTTATTATGAGATGCATATTCATGGCATTAGATGCTTTTCTCAAAGCTTCAATATGCATTCACATGACATATAGAGAAACCCATTTTTCTTCTTTCAAAGGAAATGTTTGGCTTTCCTTATGGTGTGAAACAGCTCGAAAATGTGAAAAACAGACACTTTGATGGCAGAAAATGAATTCCCTCTACTTGCCCGAGAAAATGCACGACACTTTAGAGTCCTGATTCCTGCAGGCCAGCCATCAAGAGCAATGGAGTTGTCTACTGCAGCTGCATAGACACATTTTTAGTGCAACGAAACAAAATGTGGGATACTGTGCAGCTGCTCCCTCAAGTTACGTTAGTGGTTAATCTGCTGTGGTGGAAAAAACTATATAATTGGAGGATAATAATATTGGAATACATACACAAAAAAGGTTAAAACTGCTATGTGTAAGTAAAGGATGGAAGTAGGAAGTCTTTTAGATATTAGACTAGAGAGAACCTGTAGTCTTTCTTGTAAAAGCGTTGGGAGAGGGAAATCAAATGGATTTTAAAATGCTTGTTCCTAAGAAGAAGGTGAGGTTCACAAGACCAGACAGTGACACAGAACAACCATTTTTATCTCCTCATACTTGAAGGTTGATTATGCACCATGCAAATTCTTAGTGCATTCTAAGTGCAGAATTTAAACATCCAATGCTGAAATGTGTCCAAGGCACAGAAATCTTCTTTCCTATAACACACAGTGAAAAGTGAGGTTAATGTGGTTTCTGTGGCACACCGGGGGCTGGTTGTTTAGCAGTAGACATTTTTCATGGATTTATTTACTGTCAGATATGAGTCTTGCTGCTTTTACAATTCAATGGACCTCCTGATCAGCCCAACCTCAGTAATGAACCAAGGCTGTGAAATAACTATCCTCTGTTTGAGACAAACAAGCAACAATGACACCACTTAAGGAAGCAACATAAATAATGAATGAGTAGAGAAATATGGTCCTTTCTGACAGAAATGATACTGGTTTTAATTTGTATTTATGGCACCTAGAGTAATGGGTACATGAAATATGCATGGAGAAAGAGAACGAGGAGAAAAATCCCTGCATAACTAGACCACAATACCCTGGACCCCAACCAAAACTTGCAATGAGGAAAGTGTAACGAGAAAAAGAAGGCTCCTCTAGGAAGAGGAGATTGAATAGATCCTGGAAAACCACAATGCATACTTTTCTTTGATGACAGCTATACTACTAGAAAATCAAATCACTGTTTAGGAAATGATCTCAAAGTGTAAGGTTGCCTGGTGACAGCATTTGGTATAACAGGGTCAAATCCTCATAGATACAAAGACAGTATTTCAGTGCTTCTTGTATATAGATAGTCTTGGTTTAAAATACAAAAATCCTTCTTTCAGGATTTGTTCAAGGTGACTTTCGTCTAAATTTAAAGGTAGTATGCTATGAATCAGATTAAAGTATGGACCTAGCTCATCACCTTGAATCTTCCTTGGAAAACTGAGTTAAGTTTAGTTAAGTTTTTGCCTGAAGAATATTTTAGAAATTTGTAAAGTAAGATCTAAAGTGATTTTAGTTTTCATAGCTGAAATTAGCTTCTTCCTGGACTTTGTAAAATCTGCAGAGGTAGTAATGTGTCTGAATACGGGGAATATAGCTATAAAATTGTACATTCTTTGATTGAGCTACTGAACAATAATGTCCCAAACCTGCAGTCCATCAGGCTGATTACAAGATTTTTTCGTGGAACAGCTGCGCAAACTTTTTTGATTGTGCTTGACCATAAAATCTGATTGACATGAAGCAGCACATTTCATTTTCAACCCAGGGAAAAAAAAAAACCAGCAGCTTTCTCAGCAGGGGTTGAAATGGAATGGGGTATAGGTGTTATGTGCTTGAATTTAAAATGTGGATATTTCTAAATGGATTTTTCCACAAAGGTGAAATTGTAGCATAGATTTCATAACAGGACTTCTACATACCATAATAAGGCCCCTGTACTTGACTACTCATAACCATGCGGCTGAAACACCCCAGAATGTGTGTGACCTAAGAGTTAAAACCACATCTCCAAGGACAGCATCTTATCTATATTATAGTTATGAATCACAGAAAGATGGTACTGAAAATTGTTAGTCCAAAATGAAGTAAAAAATAATGGTCTTCAGATAGGCAAAAGGTTACAATAAACAGCTAAAAAAAGCCTCCATAACATGAAGAAATTCAGAGAAAAACCTTTCTAAAGGTTAAGAATAGCAAAGGAGTAGATGCCCTGGTTATGGAGTATACATTACTGGGATGTTAGACCAATGTCAGTCTGTGCTTTTTGTCTGACATGGCTTTGGCACAGGCAGTTCTGTGGGATCAGGACATTAACAGGTGCATGGAGAGGAGATGAAGGAGGGTGCTTGAGGACTCTTTCAGTCCACTGGTTTAGTGGGCTTATGAAATCACTCTGTTGCTTCCTAGTTCAGAGAAGTGTTCAGGTTGTGGGATTACTCAGTTTGAATTAATATTACATCAAATGGGGGCTGTGATACATAGTTTCTAGCCTGCAGGGTATACAGATGCCCTTGTAGAAACCTTCAGTATGTTTGCTTCCTCCCTGGCTGAAAGACTATATCCATGTAAAATGGAAAAACATCAACAGTTAAGAGTTAGGACAGACATACTGGAAGCAAGATTTGAAGGAGAGCACAGGTAGAGTGCACTCCTGGGCTTCCCTGGAAATTTCTCCTGCTTCAAGGTCCTGATGTCTACCCTGGAATGTGAAGATGGAACTGCTCCTTTGTGTTTTGTTACACATTTGAGAATACATCTTTCCAGTGTTTTCCACTCATGAATTACTATGTCATTTTTTATTTCAGTTGAAAGTCCTCCAAAAATGCCATCTGCAGAGAAGTCTGGACACCTGAAACCTGCATTTTCCAGAGAATTTTCTGAAAAGGGAAAAAAGATGTGTGTGGGGAAATGTCCATGTCTAATGAAAAAAACCCATTTGTTTGCAAGAAGTTCTAACAGATGACATAAGAATTTCCTGTTGATGTCTTTGAGGAAGATCCTTGCATGACACTAACTGGAGCATGTCTCCATGTAACCCAAATTTTCCCTTTTATCGATATTGCAGAAATTCTCTTTGAAGTGTTTCCATTTGAACTAAAAATGGACTGATGGTATGGCCTTACCAAAATGTATCACAGGGATACAGGTTTGGATATCCAGCTGGTGGAAATCAGTATATTTTCATGATTTTGCAAAGTTTAAACAAGCATCAACTGGTCTTTGCAGTTCAGCAAGGACATAGGAAGAGCTCAGTATTCCTGGGCAAGGACTCCTTGACAGATATTTATAGAGTCATAGAATCATAGATTTCTTACTCTCACCTGTTCCTTTCCCCAAAACAGCCCATGAAAACCATTCTGTGGCATTCAGCAAACCCTGATGGCAAGCACTGTAGCAAAAAAATCCTCAGCAAGTTTGAGAGGCACTGTGTAACAAGGGAGAGCTGTAGAGACCTCCCTTTCCAGAACTCTGATGGGGAGTATAAACAGTCAAAACTACTCTTTGCTCACATGCTATCTTTTGATTGTGCATTCAAAGCTCTTTTGAGCAGAAGGCAACATAATTGAAAAAAACCCTAAAGTACTGGTAGAAATTTACAAACCTTCTAGTTGTTTTTCAGAAGAGTTTCTGTGGAATGAGCACAAAACAGATCTTACTATGAGATATATCTATTATGTATAGGTATACCTATTAATAACCTGAAAATTTAGACCACTAGGTTGTATTTGAGTGTCTGGAAAACTAAACATTTTCCCCCATCACACAGGAACATATTTTTTGTTGTGTTGGTCTCTTCAGGAATCTTGAGCTTAAACCAAAACAAGAGAATTGTTGCTCAGCAAATCTGTGGTTGACAGTAAAAGCAACACAGTTAAGTAACAGAACGAAAAGTATTACTGATCTCTTCTGGAGCATTTGCTTTCTTGTCGGTTGAGTGGCAGTGCATAATGGTAGCCTCAAGATAAACAGCAGCATTTCAATGCTACAAGAACTTCTTAGTGCTTGTTAACTGCAGAGCCAGTGATGAGTTGCTACAGGAACTTTTCCAATGGGACTAAGTTTGAGCTAGACCTACTTTGAAATATGTTGCAGTGCTGGTGTGGACCCTCCCATGTGCATTTAAAAAAAATTACATTTGGACTTATACATCCTGGACACCTCTAAAGATCAGGTAAGAGATACGTCCTCAAGGAGTCTTCCATCAAACATCTAGATTTTCAAACTTAACAGCATTTTCAGCACTGATAAACTTTTACCCAAACCAGTGAAGGGGTGATGCTGGCTGAAGGTCTAGTTAATTTTGAGGTGTTGGAGTAATTCTGCCAAGGAAGGGTATGATTCTGGAAGGAAAGGACTTCTGAGCCACCCAAAGTTTGTTAGAAATAGCAATACCTGAAGTGACTTCTCTTTTATTGGGTAAAAGGAAAGGTAGTGTGGTAAATTTTGTACTCTGCTCGGAGTATCTAATGCTGACAGATTCTTAAATGAATGTTAACAGGTCTAACTTCTTTGTGTTGTTACAAACAAGATCACACACAAATTATAAATATACTTGGAAGAGCTGCTTAACTAATTTTACACTGTACTTCAGCGGAACAATTTTCAGACAAAGCAAGGAAGAAAAGCACAAATCAGACTTGCAGAGAAACCACAGCCCTAGTTGTGTGAGCCTAGAGCCCTACACAGCTCTAAACTAAGCAGATATTTCTTTGGTAAGTCACTTTAATTATTTGAATGTTGACCAGGAAAGCGAGTCTTAATGGAAGAAATGACATTTCCTTTGCAGTGGGAAGACAGAATTTCCTGGAACTTGGGCAGGGCAAGAGCTAAAATCCCTGATGAGTGTTATTAAGGACATTGTTAGGCAAATGCAATACATTTTATCTCTTTGGAGGAGGGATTTTTCTGTCACAAGACTATATTATAACAGTTATTTTAATGAAAGCATGTCCAAATGCATTTGTTGTGATAGTTTTCTTTCCTCTTTTATGGAGTAGAAAGTTCTGGAACATACAGTTTTTGGAAAAACTGATGTGGAAACTGCACTGAAAATCCTCTCTTTGAAGTAATGGCTTTTTCATATTTTGCTGAGTTAAAAAGCTGAAATGCTATTTGAAACATAAGGTTTGACTTCCATATGTTGGCTCTGTCCAAATTTTTCCTTAAACATTTCTTCTAACGCCATAAAATAAGAATATCAGTAACATTAGAAAATATAAGTACTGTTCCCCAAATACAATATGCCTGCGTGACCTCATTCTCATCAGGAAAATGTTTCAGTGGAAAGTATTAACTATTGTCAGATCTCATAAAAAAAATTCTTACCACTGACTTTAACTCTTCATTACTTGCCAATGCAGGATATTTTTCTTCATTACATCTTTTTTGCATCATACAGTAGAAGCACCACTCTTCCTTCTCTAGTTGTGTGCAGACAAAACTGAACATTCAAAGTCTGCTGAAGTTTTGGAAACTAATAGTGAAGGCTGACCTTTTGCATGTGGGATGAACACATCACACAGCAATTTCAGATCCGTGCCAATTCCAGAACTGATTTTTTTTTTTCAGAGCAACTACTGATTGGCAATGAGTTTGACCAATGCTGCCAAACTCATTTCCAAAACAGGCCTGAGTGACACAGACTGACCCTGCCTCCACACAACTGCAAGGATGTGAAATGTGTATGCTACCAATTTGATCAGACCTTCTCCTGGGAAACTTGCCTGGCATTATGTTGCTTATAACAATCAAATATTTATCATATTGTCAGAGGATGAAGCAAAGGCTAATTGATTTATTCTACAGCTGAGCCCACCGCTGTAGGCTGTTTGATAAAGAGCAAGAGAGTTTTCTTGGCACTTCAAGGAACGCAACTCATCAATGCCTTCTTATTTATCAAAAGCTCCATTCATGTACATAACGCTGCCAAGTTGTGAGAAGATATTTCCTAGATGTTCTGTAGATTGAAGAGAGATGTACACCATGCAGGTTAGCCACCCTTACTGACAGGTAGTACAGACACAGTCAGCTCTAGGAATAAGCAACAGAAATACTCTGGCTGGCCTCTATCACTGCAGGTACAAAAGATAAGGAAGGGAGAATGTTAGGACCTGAAATGTATTGTATTGAGCTAAAGTAGAAAGGCACCACAATCTTTGAACAAAAGGTGCTGCCAGCAGCTCTTGATTCTGGCTGGGAAAGAGAGGAGTGTTTTCTGTGATCATTATGATGGGATAGTACTTTTGACCCTGGACAAGTCAGAGATCATACAGAAAGAAAAAAAAAATCTAGTGAAAACATTAGGTTAAGGTTCAGGTTGTTCCTATTTTAACTCAATTGACTCATTCTGTCTTTTTACTCCTCCAGCCAGGTCCTTCCAACAAGATTTTTACTGCACAAAGAGCTTGGGGCATTGAAAGGAATAAGGGTGTGGGGTCTGGAAATGCTTAGTTAAAATTTTGGCTCTTTCTCTACCTTGTGCTGTTTCCAGCTGGCTAATTCATGTTTCATTGCCTCAGATGATTCATCAGTGAGGCAGAGTGACAGCAGTTCACACCGAAGTAGTGATCAGGGAAATAAAAATGTCTTCCTAAATATGCAGAATATTAAAAACTAAAAATTAGTAAATACAAAGCAGACAATTATGCTTATTTTTCTAATGTGGGTGAGATGTCTGCTAGCTCAGAAATATAGCTAGGGAGTTTGCAAGGTCAGGTTTTAGGTTGGTTGCAAGTGGGAAGCTGTCAGACATAGCCAACTGGGTATACATTTGAATGCCTTAAGATTATTGTAAATTATTTGGGTTTGATGTCTGCGTTTGAAGGCTCTTTAGGGGGTGGGTTGACTATAATGTAGAACTGAAAGGAGTAGGATTTGTTTTGTCTGTGGGGTTATAGCTCCAAATTTATGACCAACTCTTCCAAAAAACTAAACAATCAGTTGAAGAAATGCCATGCTTGGTTGGTGTTATGTGATATCCAATAAGAGATTGTGAACACTCTCTCTCACTCTTAAAGAAATACTCCTGCCGTCATTTTAGACATGAATCTTCTTTACTGTCAGATACAATTTGAGATGGCTTGTGCCACTGGGCCAGAGTTTTTCATGGAAGTGGCATGTTTTTTTTTCCACATTGATCTCCAGTACTCTTGTATGTGGCTTTGAAACTTCACATGACATTTCCCACAAAGTTAGAACTTATCTGAAAAAGAGAGTGAGGTGGTTTTTTTTTTTCCCTGTCATGGACATAAATATAAATATTAAAAGCAGGCACATGTAAAGCAATAACCATTAAAACCCATGAAATTTCAATTGTATTATACTTTGGAGTAGATTCCTCCAGCATGTGCAGTTTCAGAAATATAAGATTTTCACTTGATACTGAAAACCACGAGGATTTTCTCACAGCGTGGTATATGATATACAAACCTTTGCTCACACTACACTGTTGAAAAACATTTCTTTCTCTCTCTCAATCCCTCTCTTTCTCTAACACAGATCATGGTTGTTTTCAGGAAAATAAAGCCCTATAATTCCTGGGATGATTTCCGCTAAGAATTGGTGAGCTGACTGACAGCTGAGTGCATGGTCATTGTCTTGAGCTAGCAGGTGTGTCTTACTTTATGGAAAAGGGAGGAAAACACATGGGATTTATTTGTGTGCATTTGTCCCTCCTGAATCAGAGTTGTGCTAAGTCTGGTTATCTGTCAAGTTTTCTCAGCCTGACACTGATCTGGTATTTCAAAGCCTTTTCTGTGTTTGAACAGAGTAAACCCTGACAAGTAAAACATGGTGGTACTCACCATAGCCTCTTTGGAGAGACCTTATGTGGGGAATCCTTTTTTTTTTTTTTTTTTTTGTGGTATGACCCAGCAACGGAGACCTTGGTTTCAAGCATAGCTTTGAGCCTAGCCATTCCCGGGGAAAGCTCTTGGTTACAAGACAAGGTCACTGAAACTCAAGGGTAAATGCTGGCTTTATAGCTTTCCTGAACATGCATGTTTTCCTGAATTGAACCAGAAGAACCACTTAAATTTCTTGGTGCTTTCCAGAAGTAGGATTTATGACAACATAGACCAGCACAGAGATGCTAAGCAGTACAGTAGATGGTTTTGGTATGAGTCCTGTATATAAACAGGAAACAAGAAACTTTTGT
Source organism: Coccyzus lansbergi (assembly GCA_033558105.1). Classification (NCBI taxonomy): domain Eukaryota; kingdom Metazoa; phylum Chordata; class Aves; order Cuculiformes; family Coccyzidae; genus Coccyzus; species Coccyzus lansbergi. The sequence continues at coordinate 548,790 of JAUMJK010000741.1, read as the reverse complement.
TAATTCCTTTTGTCATCTTATAAATTATTGCACCCTTTTAGCTTTTATCAAGAGGTGATTCCAGAGAAAATACTGTGTTCTTATGTTATGTCTGATAGGAAAAATTTTGAGATAATGAGAGGTGTTTTTAATAAATATACTTTCTACTTTCACCTGTATACTTTTAAATTTTGGTATAATACCCTATGCACAGCAGAACTAAGGCAGTTCCAGCTGCCACTTTGTAGTCTGTGGCCAAGCTAAGTCAGTCTCTGCTTTTGTTTTACAAAGGCGACAACATGAGAGAAAAAGATAGGAATGCTGCTCCCAGGCTGGCCAACAACACACTCCTAGAATTCACAGAACTTGTCCCCAGACCTCGTTTCCCTAAGAAACCTTCTTTTCTTCCCAAAATGTGTGAATGCAACATTAAATCAACAAGATTTGTGATATATCCTTTGGGAGAAACCACTGTAACAGTACACATGAGAATTCACTGGATGATAACAGGATGATTTTGACACAATTTCTCACAGTATTTTTGACACAGTTTCTCACAGCATTCTGCTACAGAAACTGTCAGCCTCTGGCCTGGACAGGCGCACACTCTCCTGGGTAGAAAACTGGTTGGATGGTCGGGCCGAGAGAGTGGTGGTAAATGGAGTTCACTCCAGCTGGAGGCCAGTTACAAGTGGGGTTCCCCAGGGTTCAGTGCTGGCTCCAGCCCTGTTCAATGTCTTCATCAATGACCTAGATGAAGGCATTGAGGACACCCTTAGCAAGTTTGCAGATGGCACTAAGCTGGGTGGAAGTGTCGATCTGCTGGAGGGTAGGGAGCTCTGCAAAGGGATCTAAACAGGCTGGACCACTGGGTAGAGTCCAGTGGCATGAGGTTTAACACGGCCAAATGCCGGGTCCTGCACGTGGGCACAACAACCCTATACAACGCTACAGACTAGGAGAAGTCTGTCTAGAAAGCTGCCAGGAGGAGAGGGACCTGGGAGTGTTGGTAGACAACCAACTGAACATGAGCCAGCAGTGTGCCCAGGTGGCCAAGAAGGTCAATGGCATCTTGGTTTGTATCAGAAGCAGTGTGACCAGCAGATCCAGGGAGGTTATTCTCCCTCTGTACTTGGTGCTGGTGAGACTGCTCCTTGAATCCTGTGTTCAGTTCCGGGTCCCTCAGCACAAGAATGATGTTGAGGCTCTGGAGCGAGTCCAGAGAAGAGCAACAAAGCTGGTGAAGGGGCTGGAGAACAGGCCCTATGAGGAACAGCCGAGGGAGCTGGAGTTGTTTAGCCTGGAGAAGAGAAGGCTGAGAGCAGACCTCATTGCTCTCTACAACTACCTGAAAAGAGATTGTGGAGAGGAGAGCGCTGGCCTCTTCCCCCAAGTGACAGGGGGCAGGACAAGAGGGCATGGCCTCAAGCTCCACCAGGGGAGATTTAGGCTAGAGATTAGGAAGAAGTTTTTCACGGAAAGGGTCATTGGGCATTGGAATAGGCTGCCCAGGGAGGTGGTTGATTCACCTTCCCTGGAGGTGTTTAAGGCACAGGTAGATGAGGTGTTGAGGGAAATGGTTTAGTGTTTGATAGGAATGGTTGGACTCGATGATCCGATGGGTCTCTTCCGACCTGGTGATTCTGTGATTCTGTGATAAGCATTTCTCATGGTACATCATCTTAACTTTAACAAAGAAGTAGGCAGGAATGTGAGATTACCCATTGCATTATGATCTCTCCTATAAGCATCCACAGTAAGTTTTCAGAAGTTAGACCCATGCTTCACCTGTAAAATGCAGAAAACTTGTCAGTAAAATACCCGCTCTCCTGTGAAATTAGGTAAAGGTTTGCCCTTTTGCAGGACATAAAAGAAGGCTCCCATATTTGTGGTTTCTGAGCAAATTTGCAGGGTTCATCATTACTGGAAATACCATTGCTGCCCTTGTAGACAGTGAGTGCAAAAGTGTTATAGAAAAGGCGATGTAGCTGCATTTTTAGCCCACAGTATTTTAGAGCAGCCAGCTTCTTTTGGGGTTTGGCAGCATCATTACACTACTGGGCTCTAATAACTCATAATTGTAGAACATGTGAACTGGGCAAACATCCCATTTTAAGGTTTTCAGATGCTGTTGATAAATTTAAGCATGATTGAAAAGCTTTGTCAGATGGACGTAAAGAGATTTATGCAGTATAGGACTCATCTACCCTCTCAGTATTGTTATCTATTTAAGTATTGCAAGTGAATCAGCACTTCAAAACACCTGAACTTCGCTGTTCCACCTAAAACTGTTCTGATTTGCTGCTGGCCCACAGGACCCCTCCTGGAGGGGTACGTGCCAGAGGAGAGAAAAAAGAAAATTAAGAAGAAAAGGCTTTTAACTTGTACCGTACATGATAATGACAGAATGCCTTCAAAGAGCACTGGGGGTTTTGAAAATCACAGGAGTGCAAAGAGGTCAGCCATAGATATTTGAATTATTAACACATGTTTAACCATTAAAGAAAAATGTATTGATAGAATATCAGTGTAATTAATTATTTAGTTACACAAAGTATGGCACAGAAAACAAATTAAGTATTCCCTACTCTTTGGGAAAGATAAACCTCGAATAAAAGCATCATAAAAGGGTTTGTTACACAAGGCTTGTTAATAACAGATGATCTTAGAGTATCATAGAAAACGTGTACTAGTTGGTTGGATTTGTTTTTGTTACAAGGTGAACGTTCATCTGTTGATCTATAGTGAGATGGAATGGAGAAAACCACAAAGAACCACCCTTAATGTTTGACGGGAAATGTGGCAGCTGTTTAGCTTGTGTTGACCTACTAAAACAAATAGGTTTTCAAAGGAAATGTGTACATCTATTTGAAGAAGAAAATCCACCTAGTATGATAATCTCACGTGTGCTGTTTTCTGTGTCTGTATTAAGCAGCCTCCTCTGCATTGGTAATGCAGATTCTGTGGGAAGGAGAGAACATCCCTCTCCTAGTCTTTGTTGGGAGAAAAAAAAACTGTGCCTTTGGAACCTGTAGCTCACTCTTTATGTCTGCTGTGGCAAATAAAACTTGAATCATTTTACATCTACTTTGCAAGATGCTCATAGCTGAAAATCCTTGCAATTTTGATTCCAGTTCACAGTTATTGTATACTTTCTTGAGGAAGTTATTCAAACTATCCAAGCAGATTTTTAATATGAAATCCCCAAAAGTACAGTATAAAACCAGGATATTTTCTCTATGTATACACTATAAGAAATATTGAATTAGTAAGGATAGTTTTAGGAAAACCTCCTAAAACCTGCCTTTTTTTAATTTATAGTTTGTGGTCACTCAGTAGAGCTAGGTGCCCAATACTTGCTAGCAAATCACATCAATAATGCAGTGTAATGCTTCTATACCTGCAGTATAAGAGGACTTGCCACAGAAGGTTGGCTATGTGTTAGTGTTTTCCATGCCTAATGAGAAACAGGATAGAGACTGTGAGGATATGTGTAACTGTTGCTTTCTTGGTTGAGGCAAAATGAAGACTGTACTCCATTTCCTCATGTGTCTTCTTCTTCTGGCATTGGAGAGTCAACTGCCTCCTAGTTGTAGCCTAGAGGGAACACTCGTGATGACTGGATAGCAAATGACTGTCCACAGCCATCCAGGGGGCATAGAGAGAGGGGGAGGCGGGGGTAGGGGGGGAGGGAAGGATCTGAAGTCCACTTGGGATTGGGACAGTGTTTCCAGCACAAGTGGGAATTAGGAAAAGTTGGGTACATCTGATTGTGGCCTCAGGAGACAGCTGCACTGCGACACTGAGTTATGTACACCTTATTCATGGTGACTTCTAGGTCATATAAGAAATCTCAGCTATTTGGATGCCTTATGTTTATATCACTGTACTTTTCAGATGCCAGAAATATACTTTCTTTCTAGTGTAAAGACATAAGATAACAATGTACATAGGCAACTGGACAATTCATCTGGAAAGATAGTACACATGTAGAGGAAATAAAAAGAGGAAAATGCAGGAACAAAATAAAAAATAAAAATAACTTGTTTGTAACTAAGAATTGTACAAGCAATTTTCGTTGTGCTGTAAATTAAATGGTAAGTTAAACAGTAACGCATCATATGATTTCCAGTCTCTAAAGTACATGAAGAACCATATCTGTGACATTTTTGTTGATTTTTGTCAACTGAATATTTCTAGCTTGTCAATTATGTGTATAGTAGTCAGCTTTTGCATTAGTATGAAAACAATATAAATTATTCTGTAAGTGACCTAAACAGTTATCGTTCCATTTTGGCAACTGCAGTTGTCCAGCAAATGTTGGATAGCAAATTATGGGAAAAGCAGGCTCCAAGGTGGCTTGGAAGCATGTCTCCCAGAATAAAAAGCTCACAAAAGGTGTTAGAGTGCAATTCAAGTCTTAACCATGTCACCATGTCAGAAAAAAAATCCTGTCTTTATTGTGGTGGAGAGCAGACAACCCTCTGTTCAGGTCACTTTTGTCCAGTGAGGCTTTTGTAGATCTTTGTCCTCTTGGCCTGTCTTGGGATCTAGCACCACAGGAATAGAGGAAATTCTTGATTTGTAGCCTTTAGGTGTGAAACAGAGGGCGACTGAGAAAACAAGCTCATAGCGTTTCTGAGGGAGAGCTCTCTGTACCTTGCCCCATAATTTTAGGGAATTCACTGAATAATTTAATTCTAGCAGACTGTAAGGATTTCTTACATGGAAGTTTTCTACCAGTTAATAGTAGTTAGTATGTATATTGCTCCTTGTATCTGCAAAGCACTTTGCAAACATTAACTAAATAAGCCTCACAACACTCTGGGGAGTGAAGTATAGTTATTACTGTTAAGTAAGGCAGGCTCTTGGCTCTCCTCTTACTGTAATTCTTGGGGGAGATCCTGATCCTCCAAGTTGCAGCCCTTTCTGGTCTTGGTCCCTTCTGTGAGTTACATTTACAGAGTAAATTCAGAAATGGAGTTGTGCTCTTGCTCCTTCCATTTCCACAAGGAATTTTTTAATACTCTGGCACCTCCTGCACCTACTACTGCTGCTATCAGGGACAGGTTTAGGGAATGCATGGGTGTTGTTTAGGGTTTCTTTCCTTCCAGAGAACCTAGCACCTTGAAGGGCTGCAATGATCACAAGCATAATAATGATTTTCTTGGACAATTCAGAAAACTCTTGGGAAAAAAAGACCAATACTTTTATGAAAAAAATATGGGGAAAATCATGTGAATTAGCTGCTTGGGAAATTAAGGCTGCTACTTTAAAGCACTAACATTAGCTCTGCAGAAAGACACCTGTACCAAAATTGTCAGGAACCCTTATATTTTCAGCAATACACAGGTTTTCAGCATGTCACTTTCAGGAAAGCCAGTGGGAACCATGTACCCAAATCCTGCACATCCATGAAGTCAATGGCACTTCGTTGGGAAAGCAATTCCCAAATGCAATGCCAGTAGAAGTTGTATGGACCATTACAGTTTTTGCCTCCCAAAAGAGTTTCCTGCAAACCTTGGTACAGTTTCTGTCTTATACTGAGGTTTCTAAAAATGTCACGTGCAGAAATTCTGTGAAGCAAGGGCTGAAAAATCCTGACAGCCCCAGATGTGACCAGCTAAGTCTTTGGCATGTGAATGTCAGAAGTGAGAGAGTGTGCGCCACACATGACATGATTCATTTCTGTTAGAGGATCATACTCCATAGCTCTGAAGGTGTCTCCATTGGAAAATCACATCCCCAGAAACTAAACCTCTGCTAAGCAGAGCTCCTTGTGAGGATTTGGGGTTTAATATTTACAGTCATAATAGTGCAGTTAATGTACCACATTAAACACAAACTTTGAAGCTCTGACAGTGGGAGTGAGAGAAAGCAGAATGGCAGCTGCTCCGTCAGTCACTTTCTATTCTGTGGGAACCAGCTGGTTGTTATTATTGCTTATTATTTTGCACTTAAACTAGACATGTTAAAAAAAAGCCTACACGGCCAGGAAATAAAGCAAAAATGGCCTCTGGGGAATTTGGAAACTTTCTGTGGTCTGATACATGTTTAAGTTGATGGTTTTTCAATAAATCCCTTCACTTCAACCTCCTGCCACCTCAGCTGCCATATTAAAATGATCAAGTTGACCACAGATTTACTAAACGGTAAAATGCAGTTCACTTAGTCTTTAAATCACATAAATACCTAAGAGGGAATTCTCCAGTTTCCAGCATTCATCTTGAAATTACTGCTTAATGTTAAATCATTAGACCTCAGGCTTTTTTTATATAACCCATAAGCAAGCACTTAAAATCTTGGTCATCTTCCACTAGAAGGGAAAGGAGTTTACCTTGTGCAGTAAAGCAGCATTGGCAAGTTCCTAGTAATGCTAAAGAATCCGAAAAGGGTCAGTTATTTGGTAAAAGGTCCAACAGGCCTGAAGATAGTATAAGTTTATGGAGATTCCTGTTTTCTGAGACGTGAGCCCATACGCATTACTGCTTAAGTGTGTGTTTTCAAAAGAAAAATGTATGTTCTTAATTCAGGCATATCCTAGGTTTCTGTGCTTTAACTGTGCATATAACATTGTCCTCTCTGTTGTTTGTCAGGAATGTGTGCACATTTGTGTGTGTGCGAACATTTATTTACTTAGATGATTTCTGCAGGGAGGAAAAAAGAATCAAAATTACTCTTTGATAAAGACTTTTACATCTAAATTTCTGTAGTTGCCTCAATAAAATTTAAAAATACATTTGCCGTTCACACTAAGTAACCAGGGAGCTAGTAGGGCAATTAGCAGAGATCATCCTGCACCTTGCCCCAAGCTCCCTGCAGAGAACACCTCATTCAATGTGACTCTCTGTCAGGTCCCTACCTACAGTCCTTACCATCATGCCCCCTATAAAATGTATGACAAGGGCTAAGTAAACAGCTGGTGTGGGGTAACCACTGCTTTTTGTGCTTATTTGTGTTGGCTTGCCCGAATCTTCAACTCCTCCCACCTACTCATTACATTAATCTTCTATCTAGTGTCTTATGACTTATATTAGTCTTTGGATAGATGGGTGTAGACGGATGGAAATCACTTATTTGTATGGTAGAGTGAGCTTGAGAACAGATGGACAGTATCCATGGACAGTGCTGCAGGAAAACCAAATTATAATAATCAATATGGCAGAGAGCTGGAGGAACAAATTGGTAAAAGAAGTGGTAGGCATTTTTGGTTTAGCTGAGGCCCACAGAATATTTGGAGCATGTATCCTGTTGGCAGGGAGGGACAGTTAGCCACCAAGCCAAGAATCTCATTAACACTTTAACAGAGGTAACCCAGATAAGTACAGCTTTTTGGGACTCATCCAAGGTATATCAAGGCACTCCTGTCTGGGTGGCATGCGCAGTGCTCCCTGGTATTGCTGTGTGACCCAAAGAATGGAGAGCACCTTGAGTTACCTTGCAAGCACATGTGGCTCAACAGTCCTTGTCAAAGATACCCACACCAGCCAATGGAATTCGCCACCCATTTGTCTTAGTGGTGTTGGGAAATTCAATATATGCTTGCAATTCAATACATTCAGTACATTAATTTTTTCGTAAAGGGTGCTGTCAGCCTTCTTGGAAAGTGAAGTTTAAAAATGCCAATTTCCTTCTTCCACACCAAATTAGGCATCCTTTGGATAGAGGAGTTTTGCTACTTCTTCTAAAGGGCCATCCCAAACAACATATGGGCAACAATCTACCCTCATCCTCCTTGATTTCAGGGAAATTAGAAAGGAGATCCACATGGTTCTTTTTGCATTAGCAAAATTTATATTTCTCCTTCTAAAATATTTGTTCAGGAACCTGTTTCACTCACAAATCTTTTATCAACACTTCTACTTTTGTTTTCCTAAGTATAATCAAGTACAAGATTATAGCTGCTCCTGCTACTCCAATATATAAACTGGTCTTGACCACCTGATGAGCTTGCCTTGTTTGACTACTTGCAAAATCATTGTCCTTCATTCCTTGTTCTGATAAACTAAAATTAATTTTCTCCCTCCTGCTTTCCTAGTTCAGAAGAGCTTTAAGCAACCAAAGTTTCTTCCCTATAGGTAAAATTTTATTCTTGCATGGTGATGTATGATTTCTGTGGACATTGCATGTACATTTCTGAGGGTAGAATTTGGCCTAACGGCATCCTTCATGCTGTGAAGCATGAATGAAGAAAAATTTGTGTTGTAAAAGACATTTATCTCTATCTATCTCAATACAGAGTGGGAATACATCACACACACACTGCTGATTTATGTAGTTTTGTGATTCGATTTTTTCTCTGAAAGAATAGTAGCAATCTGCACAATTTATTTTCTCTGGAAATGCACTCTTCAGGCATAATTTAAATAATCACGATTGATCCATGGGAATATTTGGTTTTCAAAGCCTTTGTTTCCCTTGGGAATTGTGTTTCTGCCAGGCACCAGTCAGGCACCGCACACGCAAGAAGGGAAGGTGGAGTTCAGCATGTTTATATTTGCAGGATTCTCAAAAATGTCTGGTTTACTCGCACGCAGGAATCATCATATTTTAATAGCTTCTTCACATAAAAGTAGAAGTTTTAGACTTATTCTTTTGGAGAAATTGGTGGGTTTCCACAATAGACTTATTGATGTTAGAGGAGAAATAGTGGTTTCTGATAAACCCTGTTAGGTAGCCATATAACCATGAGATGATTTGAAGGACCCAGAAAGCACCCATGTTGAAGCATGAGGTTCATCTCCTCTTTCATTCACAAGGGACAAGAAGTTGTTACAATCATTGACTGCAAAACCCTGGCTGAAGTTATAGCACATGAACCTTTTGCCAGCAACAAGTGCATCATTTGATTTCTGTGTTGTTACACAGCTGGAGGCTGTCATTTTGGCTACCGCTGTCATTTACACAGCTATTGCACTTATTTTACAGGCTTTAGTTATTCAAAGATGAGGGTTTTTTTAAGGAGAAGAGACAATAATTTAACGTGAGAGTTTTATATCCAGAACTAAACAAGCAGAAGCACTGTGATTTGGCTGCACCAGGTAAATTCTCCTGCAACTTCTCCATTGTCTTCTTTTGGGTTTGGGTTGGAGAGTTAAGTCCTGAGAACAACACCCTTCTTGAGCTCAGCAACTCTGCCTCCAGTGCGTGAGGCAACTTCTTTCCTCTGTACAGATTTTGCATTAAATATCAAGACAACAGTGGTAGAGGGCAAACTGTTTTGATGAATGTGAATTATTGTATTCAACATTTACAGTAAGCTCTGATTTTAAATCAAGTAGCTCAAAGCATAGTGTGATATGAAGAACGGGGAGATTTAAGTGCCTGGTAACAAAACCAGCCCTGTTAATCTAATCCTGATATAAAACAGGCATCACACTGTTGATGAACCTGATTTCTGCTCAGTCTTTTGCCATCCTAACTCCCTGACATGTTTAAAATCCTAGGTGTTTATAATATTATTGTTAGAGATTTCTCTCTTTCTGAAGTCAAAGAAGGAAAACAGCAGCTGAGGTAAACATTGTAATGCCCCCAGACTGTGCTTCTGCTTGTGATTTGCAATTCAAATACAGATATACTGTTCTGGTAGAAATAGCCTCGCTGGTGTGATTGACAGTGTGTTTCAGAAGGTGATTTTTAAGCAGAAAATGAAAACAAAAAAGGGTAGTTTTGCTCCTCAGGACTGAAAAACAAGTCAGTCTGTCTGTGGTGTGTGGCACTCTCCTGTTTCCCTGAAGAGAAATCTCTTAGCGCATTTCAGCTCCTGTTGTGATAGTGATGTTATGTTTCAGTTTTCTCACTGCACCATAAATGGCACTATATTAAAAAGATGCCTTTGGGTAGGAGCATGCAAGTGAACAAAACACATTTGATTAGAAACAACTCCTACTATTCATTGCAAGATTGCACATGATTGCCAGCAGTGTAACTACAGTCAGTGCTATTCTCACCTATTGTTGGTTGTATATTAGTTCATTCTGTTTTCCATCTTTTTGTTCCATATACTGGATGTATAAGCCTCTTTTGGCCCTGTTGTTTATGCACTAGTTGTGTGCTACTGAACATAAAAAAATATGTTTAATGCAAGGTAGTTACCAGATGTGATAGGTTTTGTCCAGATCTTCAGTCAGGTCTTCCAGTGGCATGAGTCAAGTAAATAGAACCAGAGGTGAGAGCAGAAAACACTATATAAGAGCAATCACAGAAATCCTGTAACCTGACAAAAAGTTCTACACTTCATTTTTAGCATGTTGATTATCTCTAAAGACATTACAGTGAGCATGAGTTCCTTAGGGTGGACTGTTTATCTGTGCTGAAAGAGAAAACGGGAAGTTGAAAGTCAGCTTGGATAGTGACAAAAGTATTTAACTGTATTATTAAGCCCTTTATTATGTCCACTGCAATTTGCAGCTCTTCTGATGACACTATGATAACACCATGAAAAAACTATCAACTCTGATGCATGCCTTAGACCCCAGATATATGCTGTCCAAAGGATGGAGAATATAATCTGGAATGTTTTTCCATCTCTGTCTATACACTGCAGTTTGCAATGAATCTTAAATAACAGAATTACAAAGGAAAAAGATTGCTATGGCAACAAGATATTTCTATTTTAAGTGAGCTCCATGTAAGAAAAAGGAACAGTGTGGTTTAAACAGAAAAAGACTTTGCAAAATAAGAAATACAGTTATTACTTTAGAACTATATAATAATTTAGCTCCATTCGTGGTGGCTTCTCTACTTGTAATTCTCTTTCCTCTGGTACTCAATAAGCTTATAGAAGCACAGAACAACATTTTACACCTTTGGAAACTGACACAGGAATTAAATGAGCTGAGCATAGGAGACATTGCAGTTGTTTAACAAAGCTGGATACAGAATGTACATGATTTAAAATATGGGGTAAAGATTAAGAGTATTTCTTGGCAAAAGATAGCTCTATGTTCAGTGAAGAACAGCATAACTACATCTTTGGCTGAATTACCAAGAGCATGTTGTAAGGGCCCATTTCTCCTCTGATTTGCAGAGATGATGACAGATGTGTTCTCCTAGCCAGCTATCAGAGCTAGATCACTAGAATGATGATCCAGGGCCAAAGGTCTTAATTAGTCCAGTGGTTGATAAGAATTATAAAACTGTATTCCAATGCAAATTAATGTCACTTCTATACCATCATCCAAGCTACAATGAAGATTTCTCTGACTTCTGGTTACTGCAAACAATGATGTCCACTTTTGCTACAGGTTCTTCTACAAGATAATACTTTGGCAAAAGGACAAAATTCAGCATCTTCCTCTGATAACAGATAACTTTCTAGTTGTTAGTATAACAGAAGAAGGTGAAAACAAACTCCCCATGCCTTTTAACAGCTGATGGCTTGGCTGTTGTGGTTTTATTTTTAGTCCTGAGGTCCTGTTCGTCCTTTTATTTTTGAGGTTTTTTTACTTTTCTGTTGTTTGTTTGTGTATTTTTCAAAGGACAAAGCACTTTCCAAGAAAAATACATGGATTAAAATATTTTATAATTCTAGGTAATGCTTTGCCTTCTGCACCATCTTCTCAGTGGCTTTTTGGGGAGTGAGTCTTTGGCTTAAAAGGTCAGCTGCCAAAACTCTGGAGAACAAGAGAAATCAGCAGACTTCTGAGAATACTGCTATTAAGGTAATACACACAAAAAGGAACATTGGCGCATATTATTAAAGCAGTTAGTGTTTTATGGAGAATGACCTTACAGACTTTCCATGTTAACTTCTTGCTCCAATTTATTGAACTTCATCTTTAAATGGAGACAAGATAAAATTCAGCTAAACTATATATAGAGATACTACCTGCTTGTCAGGTAAGTATGATCAAACCTGCTTGTCAAAAATACAGTCCCAGAAATCCCTACAGAGCTCCACCTCAGTCCAGTTTATCTGCGCCTTGACTGCACCTTGCAAGGCAGCGTGAACATGAAGTACTGATGATTAGTGCAGATTTACAATGGAAAGCCATCTACATCCCTGACGCTAGTAGTACCAGTGGGCTGCTCTAGGCCTCCAGAGAATTTCAGTTGATGCAAACCAGGAAGGGATCTGAATTCTAGGCTTTAACGACTTGAAATCCAGGTTGTACAGAAAGTTAGAAAGCCATGATGATCCCAGCTGTGTGCCTTAGCAGTGACTATGAAAAGGCACTGCACTTGTTCAAAACCACTTGCTATGAAAAACTCCACTACAGAGAAACCACCCGGACCATGGGAACTTTATAAGCAAAGTGTAACCCTATGAAACAAGTCATCAGGGTGCATGGAGGAGGATACTGACTTGTCAGTGAGAGTCCTTGGAAACACTGTACAAAGGAATACTGCTGCCATCTCTGCCTGAAGGGATGGAGTCCACTGCCACTAACCCTTCTGCAAGAGACAAGGGGAAACTTCAGGGAAAGTGCATTTGAAGCACATAGATGACCATCATCTTGAAAGTGTTGTCTGTTAGTGATCAAAGTGGTCTGGAAAGACTTAGGAAGTAATAGATGTTGTCTTTTCAGCAATACTCAGCTGCTTCAAAGACTTCTGCTTTGTCACTAAGGCAAAGAGCAGTTTACTTTTCTACAGGGCCTAGGCCGGGTTGTGCAGTGCTCTGCACAGCCATGTGGATTTAGGACTAAATCAGATGATTAAAAAGCAGTTATTTTTGCCAAAAAAGCAAGTGATAGCTTAATTTACCAATCAATTCAGAATAGGTTCTGCAGTGAAATAAATGGCAATTTGATTATGTGCTGCTGCCACAAAACACAATTAGATTTGACTTCAAGAAAGTGATGGCTTTTTCTTTAATATTTGGTTACAGACTTTCAATTGAATGTAACAAGGGAGAGCAGAATGCTAAAACATAATAATTTCTCCATGTTAAACTTGAACATGTTTAATAGTTATTAAAAGATTAAATTACTTTAAAAATGAAATGGAGTGACCTGAGTTTACAGAAAAAGGCTTGATCTCTAGCTGTTCTGCCTCTGCAGAAAAAAGTAATACCTGTGGTGAATGGGGTCTTTCTTTGAAGTATCCTCATTGAGCTTCTTTGATAAAACTATCTTCATTACTTCTCTTTTGTTATCATTAAGGTTTGTGATTTTTTTTTTTTTATAGAAAAGCTTTTTGATCTACTGCAGTAGGTTTTTTTTATTTTCTTCACAGCTGGACACTCCCAGAAGAAGTAACTATTCATGTTATGCCTCATGTGACAGATTCTCCTAAGTAAACATGTTATTTTGAAACAATCAAGATTTTGATAGTGAAGCATTTAATTCAATAGAATGATAGAATTTTACAGTCTAAAGGGACTAGCCATTCTCTGGGCTGCTGTCCTCTACCTATCCTAAAATTTCACACAGTACTCCCTTTATGAAACCTAGTAACTAACAGATAGAAGTGGAACAAACTCTTTAAGCAGATACCTGATCTTGGTAAAAAGACATCTTGCTGCCAGGTTATCTATTAGTACAATGCTTTATAAGTTCCTTACAGAGTTACTATTTCCTAGAATACTGGCTTTGGTCACTAGATACAAACAAATATTTTTAATAATTCAATGGAATTTTTTAATTTTACTTTGATGGACTTGATTGACTTGTTTGACAACATTATTTACCATATCTCCCTGTAATATCTTCCCTGTTATTTGTAATTTCTCCAACATCTGAGCATTTATTGGACTTAGTCTACAGTGACTTCATTCTTCCCAGACATCTATGAATTTGTACCTTCCAGACTATTTCAAATCAATGAAAATTCCTTATGAAGTCTTATAACTGGAGACCTCAAGTTTATCATGAGCTGCAATCATTTATTGAAAAGACACAGCACTTATGCATTTTGTTTGCATATAGTATTTTGAAGAATGTCTAGCCTCACAGAAAGTACCAGGATTCCTTTATCAACCAGACTTGTAACATTCAGGGAAAAAACTACTTCTAAATTTATTGGAATCGTTTGTTTTCTCCTGCTTTTTACAGGATCATCTCAAATTATTATTGTATCCCAAAACCTGGAATTACAGACTGCAAGATATTGAGTATCTTTTCACAGTTCCACCCTCATGAAAGGAAATCAGCCAAAGAAGTACACAAAAAGAAGTCTGAGACTGATTTCATTCAAGAGATTTTTCTACTGGAGTAAACAGTTTTAGGCGGAGATATGTAGGGTCCAGCATACTAAGTCTACAGTGGATTGACTGGTAATCAGAAATAATTACATTTCTGCAGGAAGATATTTTTTATACTTGCATTGAGAAAGATATGGACTTGAAAAGAATAGAGAAACCCTAGAGAATAAAAATTATGGTAAAGCATCTTCCAGTGTAGAAAAGTAATGTTCTGAAAACAATCTATGTTTGAGAGCAACGTTCTCAAGCAGAGATGAATGGATAATATGAATGGTGACTACTACAAAGAGAAATATTTAAGCAATCAATGAATTTGTGAATTATAAGAAAGACTTACAGTGAGAAAGATTCTTATGTTAATATGCCTAAAATTAAAGGTAATTTTTTCATATTAAATCCATTACCTAAGAGGATAAATACAGTGTCTGGCTTGTGTGCAGGGTTTCCTTTGCCTTAGAAAGGGGGAAAAAAGTGTCTTCATTAGTTAATTACAGAGGATGGGCAAGGCTGTGAGTAGAAGGTTGCTCTTGATTTGTGTGTTCTTCTGTTTATCTCCAAATGTCCTGTCTTCCTAACCAATCAATGAAGAGGTGGAAGTAAATGTTACAGCGCTATTGAATGTCCGGTGCAGAGGTGTGCTCTCTATCTCTTTCTGGGAGCACAGGGTGATGGGCATATTCTTCTTTTTCTGTGATCCAGGTTCCTCTTCCTGTGCATCTTTTTCTTCAAAAGTGAATTCCAAATAATTAAGTGCTGCTGCCAGACATTCAATAAACCAGTGGAGATCCTTGTGTAGGAAACATGGGGCATAGCAGGTTGATAGCGGTTAATCAGGAATTAGCATACATAGAAGGGATAAATTTGATCAGAGTGAATAGATTTCATGAAGCACTTTGCATTACAAGCTCAGATCCATGTTTCCAGCTCTGTATCAAGACCCTTCTGTTCTTTGTAAAAGACCTGATGAATAACATGGCAACATGCATAATAAGGTCTACTGTGGGGTCTAGGACAAGAAATTCTCCTTGTGGAATTTCAATGTTCAGCCTTACAGAGGACCCACAGAACACTCAATTATCAGTGGAAGTCCCTCTGGGCTTCAGTACTACAGTTAATGTAAAGATTTCCTCTAACACCATAGATGAGCATCCATACATATTACTACTATAGAGTTCACAGTAAGATACATTTTACAACACTCACCAAGTTGTAAAAGACGCTTCAGAAACATTGTAATGTTCGGCAACAATCCCAGGTTCTTATAAGCTTATGCACCTATATAAATATCTGAGGGTTGCAAATGACTAAATAGAAATGCAAGGTATCTCTAGGTCTAGTGAAACATGGTTTGCAAAGTGGCCTTGAAAATTACATCTGAGAATTTTTGTGCATTCAGGAAAGACACGGTTTTCTAGTGATTTGACATGCCTGTGGGAATGAATACAGTCTTTCTGGGGGTTCATCTGCTGTGGTCTACTTGAAAAATGCCATTGCATATTTATCTAGCTTACATTTTTCTGCTTCCATCATCTTCCCATTATCTCAAATTCTCAAATTGTTTAGCTTGAATTCAGCAAAATAACATGTTAAATGAGTATAATGCTCATAATCTTATAATCTAATCCATAATTTATCTTGTTAACTGACTGTCATGGAAAAGTAATGTCCATGATAGCATCTCTGGACTTTGTCCTTTATCTCAGATTCCTGCCGTTCTCTTCTTTAAAGCAGATTATTAGAATTACTCCCTCTTAGACCTACCCAGATGACCAGACTTTTAAGATTCAACCACATTTGACCCTCAGGTCTGATATGGCAAGGTAACTACTTCCTCCTTGCAGGAAGATGTGACTAGGGTGGGAATATGGTAGGCCAAATAGCAATCTTAAAAGTAAATACTTAAGTTTGACAGTAGAAAAACCCCAGCAATACAAAATAAGATTTTTAAAACTGCAAAAGGTTTGTCTCTACTTAAAGAGCTGGTTAGTTGAAAGCTTGAATAGGGGATATATTCTCAAATACTCTCTCAAGTCTAGGGTCATTTTACTGCACTGTTAGCCTCTCTTTTTTCCTTATGAAACTTTCTTTAAACCTAACTGAAATTTCTTGATCTTTTACATGTTTGGACCCATAACTAAACTTGTTGAGCTCAGGAGGTAGTTGCAATAAAAACAGCAAACTGAACAGCCACTGTATTGTGTCTGAAGTATCTGCTGGGGAGTATATATCCAGTTTCAATTCTCACTCTTCCTGGGTACATTTCCTGACAATCCAGTTATTGAACTAAGTCACTATATGAATACATGTATATGGAGCAGACAGCTCAATAATGAATCCAACTTATAATATTCTTAAATTACTTCAGCCAAACCCACATCCATTACATAGGCAATTTCCATCTCCAGAATAGCTTGTGTTTGTGTGAAAAAATGAAAAGGATCATTTACCTTTTATTACAGTACGCCATATGAAATCATCTTAATCTGCTTATTAAATGAAGATGACACATATTGTATGGAATTGCCTTGAATTGCTGACTCATTGAAGCTATCTGTCACAAACAACAAAATATACCTTCTACACACAGAGCCATTGGAACTCCCTTTTGGGATAAGTTGTCCCTGGGGAAAGGACCAAATCTAGCATGATAGCCATGTGTTAAGATATGTTATGCATCTCTTGCTCACAGAAGAAGTGATATCACAGACCTCAATGAAAACTAAAGCGTGCTAGAAATCACAGTCAAGAAGCTGTGTCTCAGATTGCTTGTTAAACTATGCCTTATAAAAAAAGCAATAAAGCCAAAACCCAAACAACTAGATTTTGTGCCTGAGTTCAGTGAAGGAGTAAATCAAATAAACAGCAAAATTCTCATATTCTTTGATGAAACCAAGATTTCACACAAGAAATTTTAATTTACCAGAGATCAAAGCTTACTAAATCACTTCTGGATATGTCTTCTTTTTCTGTTTCTACCCCAAGCTGTTCACAGTGTTTTGATATAAAAGTTATTACAAAACCTGAGTGGATTGGGGATTGCTGGAATATCTATGGGAGTAGTTCCCTAAATACTTCAGCATCTAAGTCTGAAAATTGTCCATTGAAGAATTTTTGGAAATCATATTACAACATTGTATAATTCTTTTTTGTTATTATTCAATGACTAGCCACACAATAAATAAAAAAGAGCATAATAATTCAAAAATTAAAGCGAAGAACACAATAGAAATGAAACATTCACAAGAGGAGGTAGTTACAGCATTGAACTAAACCTCATCATGACACAGACTCGAGTCTGTCCCATGGTATCAGTCCTTAAGGGCAAGGGAGCCCACAAGGGCTGGGATTTTTTCAGAAAGGAAATCCTAGCACCTCAGGAGCAAGCCGTCCCCATGTTCTGGAAAATTAGCAGGCAGCTTGGTTGAGTAGGGAGATCTTGAGAGATATGTAAAAGAATAAGAAGGTATATGAGCTTTGGAAGAAAGGACAGGCATCTTGGGTGGACTACAGGGAGGAAGTGAAAATGTGCAGTCAAAAAATCAGGAGGGCTAAGGCCCAACTAGTAATTAGACTGGCCAAGTCAGTGAAAGATAACAAAAAATATTTGTATAAAATCATTAACAATAAAAAGAGGACTAGGGAGAATATTCAGTCCCTATTGGATGCAGAAGGAACAGCAGTGACAGGGGATGAGGACAAGGCTGAGGTCCTTAATGCCTTCTTTGCCTCAGTCTTTAGTAGTAAGGAAGGTTGTTTTCTCAGTGTACAAACCTAGGAGTTAGAGTTGCAGAATGAGGCTCGCATGATCCAAGAGGAGACTTGTTTGCCCAGGTAGACACTCACAAGTCTATGGGACTGGATGGGATTCACCTAAGAGTACTGAAGGAGCTGGTGGATGTGCTGGCCAAATCCATTTCCATCATCTTCCAGCAGTCCTGGCTGACCAGGGAGGTTCCACTGGACTGGAGGCTGGCTGATGTGGTGCCCATCTACAAGAAGGGTCACAGGGAGGATCCAGGGAACTACAGGCCTGTCAGTCTGACCTCAGTGCCAGGGAAAGTCACGGAACAGGTGATCTTGAGTGCTATCATGAAGCACATGCAAGAGAACTGAGTGATAAGGCCCAGTCAATACAGGTTCACAAAAGGCAGGTCTTGCCAAACCAACCTGATCACCTTCTATAACAAAGTGACTTGGCTGCTGGATGAGGGAAAGGCTGTGGATGTATCTTCCTGGACTTCAGCAAAGCCTTTGACACAGTTTCTCACAGCATTGTGCTACAGAAATTGTCAACCTCTGGCCTGGAGAGGGGTACACTCTCCTGGGTGGAAAACTGGTTGGATGGCCGGGCCGAGAGAGTGGTGGTAAATGGAGTTAACTCCAGCTGGAGACCAGTTACCAGTGGGGTTCCCCAGGGTCCAGCCCTGTTCAATGTCTTTATCAATGACCTGGATGAAAGCTGCCTGGAGGAGAAGGACCTGGGGGCGTTGGTCAACAGCCAACTGAATATGAACCAGCAGTGTGCCCAGGTGGCCAAGAAGGACAATGGTATCCTGGCTTGTATCAGAAACGGTGTGACCACCAGATCCAGAGAGGTTATTCTGCCCCTGTACATGGCACTGGTGAGACTGCTCCTTTAATATTATGTTCAGTTCTGGGCCCCTCACCACAAGAAGGATATTGTGGCTCTGGAGCGAGTCCAGCGAAAAGCAATGAAGCTGGTGAGATGTCTGGAGAACAGGTCTTATTAGGAATGACTGAGAGAGCTGTGGTTGTTTAGCCTGGAGAAGAGGAGGCTGAGAGGAGACCTCATTGCTCTCTACAACTACCTGAAAGGAGGTTGTAGAGAGGAGAGTGCTGGCCTCTTCTCCCAAGTGACATGGTACGGGACAAGGGGCAAAGGCCTCAAGATCCACCAGGAGAGGTTCAGGCTTGACCTCAGGAAAAAATATTTCATGGTAAGGGTCACTGGGCACTGGCAGAGGCTGCCCAGGGAGATGTTTGAGTTACCATCCCTGGAGGTGTTTAAAAGACAGGTGGATGAGTTGCTGAGGGTCATGGTTTAGTGATTGATAGGAATGGTTGGACCTGATGATCCAGTGTGTCCTTTCCAACCTAGTAGTTCTATGATTCTATACCACTTTAATGGGACAGGAGAAATTACTGCTCAGGGGCTGCAAAAATGTGAAGAATGAATGAAAAAAGGAAGCTTGAATACAAAGTAAGAGACAGTAATTTGGACCAACAACTCTTTCCTTGGCTGCATACATCTTCCAGCTCTACAATTCTTCATTTCCCTGTGAATTAGGAAGACTATGTGTTACAGCAATGAGGACAGGCTCATGCCTCAGTCATCCTAACAAAAGCCCATAGCTCCTATGGTCATCTCTTACTAAAGCTTTGGATGAGCTATTGATTTTCCTCAAATAAATTAAAGTGACTACCAGGAAAACAGTGCGGACAAACACACATAAAATCAAAAAGGAAAATAGTAAAAACCCCTACTGCTATGGCACATGCTTCAGTTGTATCTCCCCATTTCCTCCAGCACAGCTGTGTTCATTCTTCTGTTTAAAATGCAGTCACTGTGTTATTGATTTCCTAGATATGTTTTTAAAAGCATTTAGGATTGGGCAATTAGTTACTTCTTAATGTAGAATGTCAAAACAGAGCTATTGATTCAGCTAATTGAACAATTGATTCAGTATTTCCTTCACATGGCTTGATGTGGGCCTAGTTTGAAAGAATAACAATAATAAGTTGGATTTTGTGAGGAATATTATGCAACAAAAAGTTAGGTAAGGTTTGTTAATCTTCAAAGGAAACAATTTGAGGATAAAAGTACTTTTTCAGTAATTGCTTGTTTATTGAAGGAACTAGTCAGTAGAAAAGCTTACAAGTGGGCAACAGAAAGAAGAAATACTAAACAACATACACCATTGTAACCATTAAAAAGGGTATGCCTTTAACCATGTCATCAAAACAATTTTGGGATATTGTAATTTTGTTAATTCTCAATTAAAACATAGATTACTAATTATTGTAATTAAGGAATCATCTTTCAACCAGAAACCCAGCATGGTGAACTTCATCTGGAATTTATGGGAAAGTATGTGGGATAGAAAAGAGGATATGAAGATCTTTTGGTCCAACCACTTAGTGATGAAGAGTCAACAACAGTAGGTTCCTGAGAGTCATCTCCAGTCAGATTTGAGTATCTGAAAGAATGGAGGTCCAACAACCTTTTTGGTCAAGATAATACTACCTTTTTGCTTGCCTGCCTTCATGCCAGCCCCAGGAGAGTTGTTGGAGGATGCACACTGTTGCTTTTCTCCTCCAGTGTAAACTACATACACAGCTAAAGCATCCTATCTCCTCTTCTCCAAGCTCAGAAACAATTATTAGTCTTCTGTTGTACTGGCATAGCTAGAAAACACACACGTGGAGACTGGAAAGACCTTTCAGGTGTATACAGTTTTCTACCTCAGTCCCTAGTTTAAGAAAAACAATCAACTAAACCTCCCCAAACCACAAAACCCATATAATTTTGAAAAGGTATGCTGCACAGTTCCTCTCTGGGCCACATTGCATTCTGCATATGTGGAAAGATTAAGAAAATTACCACAAATGCCACTGCTAGTCACAGTGTCATTTTTTGTGAAGATTTGTTGTCCTCAAAACATTACCGATAAGCAGCTGTTGTACTAAGATGCTAAAATTATCCCATCAGAAATTATTCATTAAATAACGATGGATGTAGCGTATGAACTGTGACCCATTAATAACTATTACAGTAGATTCTGACTGAAAGTATTCTACGAACAATCAGTTAAAACAAATCTGCAGGCAATTCAAAGCAACTGAAACCACAACAGGAGATGCCAAAAATTGTTCTGTTAAATACATGCTATCACAGGATTAAAGATAAATATGAATGAATGATAAACACCCAGGTTAGCTCCATCGTTTTAAATTACACCTCAGATAATTAATTGTTTTCATTTTACTGGTGGGAAACTGCTGTGGCCATTAGTGTTTGCCCAGCGCAGATATTTTAACCCAGGGATGAATACAGGGCATAGAAAGAAGCACTAGAAAAATCTGGATAATTTTAAAAAGTCAGTGTAAAAAGACCTGTGAAATTCAAGCTAAGGAACTTCAGATGTAGACAAAGAGTTTTCTAAACCATTAGCTATTACTTTCAAGAACTTCTGAAGGACAGAGAAAATCTCTAAGGGCAGGAGAAGGTCAAATGCAGTATCTACTATTTATAGGTGGACAAGAATGTGACTTAGGAAGTATAGACTCATCAGGATAACTTTAATGCATGGAAGATAATAAAACAGATGATTGCATAATCAATTTGTAAACATCTAGAGGAGAATGAATGTGATAAAACACTTCCAACATTAATTTGTCAAGAATGTATCACATCAGACAAATCAGGTTACATTTTTTAGGAGATAACTAGCCAGGTGAATAGAGAAAAGCAACAGAAGTGACACATATTGACTTTATTAATGCTTTTACGCTGTGTTGGGCCTTTATTAAAGGAAAATACAGTATAGAAGAGATCATCACAGCGTATACTGCAGATTGGTCTATAATATGAAGACTGATAAATATATTGCTAATTATTCCAGTTAGGCATATACATGTCTCTGCAGAATTTGCTTAATCCAAAATTTTTGTTAATTAGTTGATCTTTAAAGAATGCAATTGGAATTCATAGATAATGCTGAATCAGGAGGGCTGAATTATACTGAAGAATCAAGGATCAAAATTCTCAATAAACTGAAGCAGTGGTCTGAAATTAAAGACAAAAATGAACAGACACAAGTGCAAAGTATTTTGGTAAGGAAGCAGGAAGCACAGAAAGGAAGAGCCTAACTAGCAAGCTGCAGTAGTGCAGAAATGGGATTGTAAGTGACAGCTGATGCCAAACTCAACCTGAGTCAGCATTCTAGTGTTCCTGGGGGAAAAAAGAGAAGTCTCATTTTGTAACATACTAGCAGAATGTAATGTGTAAGGTGCTGGAGGAAATTATTCTTTTCCATGCATCATCTGGCAGACCTTAGCTAGATAAACAGGTTTTATTTAAGGCATTGTTCATTACAGAATTTATAGGAAAGACTGGAGGGAAGCTAGAGGAGACAAATAAGAAAATGAAGAGTTCTACAGAACATTCACCACTGTATGAAAATGGAAAGAACTCTGTTTCCTTATATTGAAAAAGTATAACTGAAGGAGTGAACATGATAGTGGCCTTCCATAATATGAATGACTGTTAAAAAGATTTATGCACTCACTACTAGCTTTGTTTTAAACAAAGATTTTATTTGTTGGAAGAATTGTTTCAGAGAAGTAAATCAAGCTCTAAAGATAGAGGTATATGAACAGCATCCAAGCAGCCTAAGTTTTCTTGGTGGGAGATTGGTTGGAGAGACCAACTGCAGTCAATAATGGCTCAGAACACAACCCAGTGAAAATGGACTCCAAGAAGGCCCACTTTTATTCCCCAAGCTTTGCTATGGACACTGTATGTTCTGAAAAGCATCACTGAGCCGTATCTTTTTTTATAAGTAGCTAATAATAATGGTATTCACTGCAATAAATCCATGCATATGCTTTCCTGGGTTAAAGAACAAGCCCTCAGAAGTCACTCCAAGAAATCAAGAAGTAAAATCTGTTATTTCATACTATTTGAGAAATCAGAGTAGCTTCGTGGGGATTTGGTAGGCAGCAATGTGCAGTGTGTTGAATAGAGAAAGATCTGACATAGATGGCATTCGCTGTTTGCAAGGTTTTTCCCTGCCATGCTCGTCCTAGTGGTTGTGTTAATATCAGACCGATGCTAGCAAATCATTAATAAAAAACGGCAAAAAGGATAGTACTCTGATATTTTTGCTGAACTTCTGGTTTATCACCTGCCATATCAACACAGATCAATGGCCAAATTAGAAGCATCAGCAATTATTCTGAAGAGGTATGGTGTATGTCCCCCCTAGTGCTGAGAGTGGAGATTTTTACTGAGCAATTTAGTTACAGCTGCAGCTCTTTCAGCTGAATGGTGAGGCAGATGGGAGAAACTTGTGTCTTCAGAAAATATGTTGTTTTTTCAATACTAGGTGATTGCATGGGAAGTTGTGCACTCCACCCACAACATAGTTTTCTCTGTGCACTTGTATAGTTCACTTATGTAGTTAATTGCACACCTGCTTATACCATACAAGAGAGGAAACAAAATTATATTTAGATTTATTTTAACCTAACATCTTGTTTTATTGAAATTATCTATAATGTTTTCTTTGATTTTTAGGATGTTAGGAGAAATAGTTATTTGCATATCAGAAATATTTGAAGGATTGCTTCTCAATGTTTTGAATATCAAATATGAAAGTATTAGAAAGGCACGAGAAAAGAGCATGCTAGAATGATGGATCTCAAAAAAAAAAAAAAAAAAAGAAAATGAAAAATGCTCTCCAGTTACACTTCCATCTCCTTTTATCTGGACAGTTATAATATTAAAAATAATTCACTACTCATCATGTTTCTCCAGCATTAAAATTGTGATAATTTTTGCCATTTCCTCCTGCAGCACACTAAGGATACATGTTAATACAGCTATCAATGGAAATATAACCCATTTAGCTGAGTGCTGTTTAAGAGATTGTATCCACAACTTCTTTCATTTCACACAAATTAACCCAGTAGTGATTCCTGATGGCTGATCAAGTGTCTGTTGTATTCTACCATATTACAGGGAGATTTGCAGACATGCTTCAAATTTTTTTTCAGTTATTTTTATTTTCTGTACCTTGAACTGATGAAAAATAGTAAATAAATACTGTTGTATTTGACATTGAGACTGGATTACTGAAAATGTAAAACTGAGGAAAGCCCGTGTGAGACCATCAATCCCAAAATTTAGATACTAGCCACAGTAATTATACCTACCAATCCATAAGAGGGTTACAGGCTTCATAAAAGGCACTTTCATAGTTTAGCAGCAGAACAAGGAGTTTCTACTATTACAGTCTTTTTTCCTCTGACACCAACTAGTAGTTCTGTAGTTCAGCACATCTTGGTAAGACCTGTCAGAACAGAAGAGGTATAAATGCAAATATTTTTTTGTTCTGTTTCAAGATAGAAGAGTTCTTTGCAGTGAATAATAAAAAGAACGGGAATATTTACCTGATTAACATGTGTCTTAGTGGCTGGTGCCTTCAGTGGAATTTTGGGGTTTTTTTGATCATGGAGAGGTTTACATGGTACGAGGTCTGCTAGCGACAGATGGATTTCACCTTTCTCAAAGGGAGAAAAGGATACTTGCGCATGAGTTGACCTCATCAAGACAACTTTAAACAAGGTCAGAAGCGGGGAGATAATGTTGCCGGACTCATTAGAGTTGACCTAGATGTAGCATGAAATTGACAGCCCAGCTCAAGTGCATCTGCATGTATGTATGTAGCATGGGCAACAAACAAGAGGAGCTGGAAGCCATTGTGCAACAAGATAGCTATGACTATCACAAAGAAACATTGTGGGATGATTCCTGTGACTGGGGTGCTGCAATGGATGGTGATAAGCAGAAGGGATAGGCAAGGGAGGAAGGGTGATGGGAAGGCTCTGTATGTTAGGGAGGGGTTCAACTGTATTGAGCTCAACAATTGTGATGATAAGAACAGCTGCATATGGATAAGGATGAGGAGGAATGCCAATAAGGCATATACCCTGCTGGGAGTCTATTACAGACCACCCAACCCTGATGACGAGGTAGTTGAAGCATTCTACAAGCTGCTGTTCTCATGGGGGACCTTGAGTTTACTAGGAATCTGCTGGAAATACAATACGGCAGAGGACAAATAGCCTAGGAGGCTTCTGGAATGTGTGGAAGATAACTTCCTGAAGCAACTGGTAGGTGAACCTACCACTGGAGGCACCTCGCTTGTCGTACTGTTTGCAAAGAGAAGACTGGTGAGAGATGTGGTAGTCGGAGGCTTTCTTGAGGTTAGTTACCGTGAAATGATCAAGTTCTTGATCAGTGGCAAAGTGAAGAGTAGGGTCAGTAATACCACTACCGTGGAGTTCTGGAGGGCAGACTTCAGCCTATTCAGGACACTGTTTGAGAGAGGCCCTTGGGAGGCAGTACTGAAGGACAAAGGAGTCCAGGAAGGCTGGACATTCTTCAAGAAGAAAGGTACAGGAGCAGGCTGCCCCCATGTGCTATAAGATGAACTGGTGCGGAAGATGATAGGGCAGGTTGAACAGGCAATTTTTGCTGGGATTCAAGAGAAAAAGGAGAGTTCACCACTTTCGGGAGAAGGAGCAAGTGACCAAACAAGAATATAGAGGTCTTATTAGGTCATGCAGAGAAAAGATTGGAAGGGCAAAAACTGAACTAGAACTCATTCTGGCCTCTGTTGTAAGAGATGACAAAAAAAAAAAAAAAAATCTACAAATACATTAACAACAAAAAGAGAGCCAAGGAGAATCTTATCCTTTATTGGATATGTGAGAGAATATTGCCACCAAGGATGAGGAAAAGGACTTAATGTCTTCTTTGCCTCAGTCTTTAAAAACTAGAAGAGTTATCCCCAGGATATTCAGACCTCTGAGCTGAAAGACAAGGAAGGAGAGCAGAAGAAATGCCTTGCGAACCATGAGGAAGAAATTAACTGCCTGTCATGCCACCTGGACATTCACAAGCCTATGAGTCCAGATGAGATCCACTTAAGGGTACCAAGGGAGTGGCTAAAGGAGTTTACCAAGTCAGTCTTCACCATTTATGAGAAGTCCTGTTTAACAGCGTAGATCCCAAATATCTGGAGGCTTGGCAATGTGATACCCATCTACAAGAAGGGCAGGAAAGAGGATTTCGGGAACTACAGGCCTGTCAGCATGACTACAGTATGGGGGAAGACTGTGGAGCAGTTCATCTTGAGTGTGCTCACCAGGCATGGGCAGAACAATCAGGGTATCAGGCCCAGCCACCATGAGTTCCTGAAAAGCAGGTCCTGCTTGACCAATGTGAACTACTTCTGTGACAAAGGGACTGACCTAGTGGATGAGGACAAGGCTGTAGATGTTGTTTACCTTCACTTCAGTGAAGACTTAGACACCATTTCCCATAACATTGAAAAGCTGGGGGCTTCCAGCTTAGGTAGATGTACTCTTTGCTGGGTGTAGAGGAACGGTTGCTTTCACAAGGCCCTAGCTCCCTGGAACAGCTAATCAAAGACTCCCCTGTCTAGCAACCTTGTATCTCTCCACAAGTAACATCAGGTAAACAGGGCGCCCTTGAGGCAGGGAACAGACTGCAAAGCAAGAGAAGCGAGAGTCAGTTCCCCTGGGAAAAAAACGAGGGTGGGGGTGGCAGGGTGGAGGATGTGTAAAGACTTTCCACAACTATGTGAACAACAACCTTTAAGCAAGTAGCCAATTAGAAGTCTGATGTTAAGTAAACACCTTTCCCTTGTTCTGAAAACTATATAATCTGACTGAACTTACTAATAAATCAGAGCTTGCTTATCAATCATATTGATTGCGCATCTTGCTTCCCTCTCCGATTCCAACAGCTAGGTAAAAAATTTGTTGGATAGCCAAACCCAGAGACTTGTGGTGAGCTTCAGCTCAACTAAATCCATGGAGGCCAGTCACAAGTGGTATTCCCCAGAGCTCAGTGTTAAGGCCGGTTCTGTTTAATACCTTTATTAATGATCTGGATGAGGGTATTGAGTGCTTCCTCAGTAGGTTTGCATATGACACCTAATTGGGCAGGTGTGTTGAAGGTTTTGTCTTCTCCAGGTTAAGCAAGGTCAGCACTCTTAACTTCTTGTCATGTGCTCCTATCCCTCTTAGGATGTAAGGGTGCTTCCTCGACTTTGCTCAGCTCACTAAAGCTGGTTGCCCCACTCCAGGTACAGTCTTCCCTATGTTGAGCATAGGGTGATAATCACTTTCCTCAGCTTGTTGAGACCCAAGTGAGGACCAAATCTTAGTGTGCATGATAGCCATACTGCTTGATTGCTCTGCAAGAAGGAGAAAAATCTCAAAAAAGAAAACCCTGTTTTGCTTACAGGGAGGCACCAGGAGAACCCAGAGGGTAGAATGAATTCAAAATGATTCAGGTGTTCAAACCAAGGATTGATAGGCTTGATCTAGTGGAAGTGTCCTTGCCCATGGCAGAGGAGTTGGGAGCTAAATGATCTTTAAGGTCCTTCCCAACCCAAGCTGTTCTATGATTCTTCGATTTGTGTATTGAAAGTGAATTTGATTCTCCTTAATGGATAATATATGTCAGTAGCAGTTTCTTCATTTAACTCATGAGGTAATCCGTAAAAAAATGCATAATTCTTATGTTCTCTGTTCTTCTGTGTTGCTTGTAACAAGGTCCTGTTTGACTACTCTTATCTCCTTTTATGACCAGGTGACCTGCCTAGTGAATGAGTGAAAGACTGTGGATGGTATCTACCTCAACTTCACTAAAGCCATTGACACAATCTCCCACAACATTCCCCTGGAGAAGCTGGTGGATCATGGTTTAGACAGGTATACCCTTTACTTGGTGGAAAAAAAAAAAAGTTTGGATGGCCAAGCTCAGAGAGTTGTGAGCAGAGCTAAATCCAGCTGGTGGCCTGTCAGCTGTGGTGCTCCCTAGGGCTCAGTGTTGGTGCCAGCCTTGTTTAATATCTTTATCAATGATCTGGATGAGGGGATTGAGTGCTCTCTCAGTGAGTTTGTAGATGACACCAAACTGGGTGGGAGTGCTGATCTGCTTGAGGGTAAGAAGGCTCTGCAAAGGATCTGCACATGTTGGATTAATGGGCCAAGGCCAATAGTATGAAGTTTAACACAGATAGATGGTGGCTTCTGCACTACAGTCACAACAATCACAGAACCGAACCACCAGGTTGGAAGAGACCCACCGGATCGTCGAGTCCAACCACTCCCACCAATCTCCAAACCATGCTCCTCAGCACCTCATCCACCCACACCCCAAACACCTCCAGGGAAGGTGAGTCAACCACCTCCCTGAGCAGCCCGCTCCAGTGCCTAATGACCTGTTCTGTGAAGATTTTTTGTTGCATGAATGGGGAAGCATAACTAGAAAGCTGCCTGGCAAAAGAGGACCTGGGAGTGTTGTCCAACAGCTGGCTGAGCACAAGTCAGCAGTGTGCCCGGAGAGCCAAGAAGCCAACAGAACCCCAGCATGTATCAGGAATGGTGTGGCTGGAAGAACTACAGAAGTGATTGTTCCCCTGTACTCAGCACTGGTGAAGCTGCACCTCAAGTACTGTGTTCAGTTTTGTGCACTTCACTACAAGGACACTGAGGTGCTGGAGTGTGTTCAAAGAAGGATAGTGAAGCTAGTGAAGAGTCTGAAGCACAAGTGTTTTGAAGAGTGGCTGAGTGAACTGTGATTGTTTAGTTTGCAGATGAGGAGGCTGAGGGGAGACTTTATTGTTTTCTATAACTACCCGAAAGGAGGTTGTAGTGAGATGGGTGTTGGTCTCTTCTGAGCAACAAGCATCAGAGTGAAAGGGAATGGAATGAAGCTGCATCAGGGAGGTTTAGACTGATATTAGAAAAAAATTCTTTAAAGAAAGAGTGATGAAGCATTGGAACAGGCTGCCCACAGAAGTGGTTGAGTCACCAGCCTTGGAGGTATTATAAAAATGTGTTGATGTGGCACTTCGGAACATAGTTTAGTAGACGTAGTGGTGTTAGGCTAATGGTTGGACCTGATGATCTTACAGATGTTTTCCAAACTTAATGATTCTATGATTCTAAAATCAAATGATGAACCAAACAGGAACTAAAGCAGACGAAAACAACAGACCTGTAGAAAACCAGCACGGGTTCCAAATTCAGACCTGAGATCTTTGATCTCTGTGTAAATTGTGTGCTCGTATTTGTTTTAAGACTGGTTCAAGTAAATAATTCATAGCCATTCTAATGGCTGCCAGTTTGTGCTCTAGTGAGGGGCATTACCTCTTCTGTTCTCCTTACTGTCTGTGGGAAACTGGCCTGATCACAATAAGAATAAATATCCCTCCATGCTGATTTTCTTTATGTTTTCTGACTGCTTTATATTCCATAACAGCTCAAATGTTAAGTTCTATTTCAGGATATTAAATGAAACAAATAATGCAATTTCAATCACCCAGTCACCTTTGAGTGTACTGCATTACCTAATAACCAAGAAGATAGGATCAGAGAAGTGAATTTATGTAACTGAAATAATTCATAATAATATCTGAGGAAACAGAGGAAGGGGGAAATTAATTCAGATATAATATATTAATAGGGATTAGGGATTCATTAAATTGAGCCAGATCACCCTTAAGAGATTCAAATCTCAGTGATACAATTGAAGTCTACTTTATCAACTTCTGGTTGAAATTCACATGTCCTCCAGAAAGGCAACACTCTCCAGTATTTGTGGCAGGATAGCCTAGAACATGGTCTAGGACAGATGAGAAAATGTAACTGTGCATGGAAATTTCTATGTACACATCTGTGTAAACCACTATACTAAGTAAAAGATAAGTAAGTTATTTAAGTTTCTTCTGTGTAGCTCTGTAGAATAGTTTACTAAATGTCTGGAACTGGTTGGAAGGTTTGCTACCTACTCTAACAAAAAAAAGTATTTTAGCCAGCAATATTTTTAATTTAGCCCTTTCAGTAGGACTTTTTTTTTTCATTAAAAGGAAGGACATACTCTTTGAGATTTACCAGAATGCTACTGTGTTCTAGATAAATTTTAATACCATAGGTAATGTTTGTCAATTAATGAAGAACTGTTTTCTTCTGTAAAACTTAATTTATCTTTAATTAGCATATTGGTAGGCATCATACAGCATTTGACCAACAACTTTCCCATAATTTCACTCCCTTTTCAGAAAATTTAGTAAATTTATTTAATTGTCTTAAATTGTAATACTGATCTTTAAATATACTTGAGTCTTTTTTATTCTGTCTTTCTTTCATAGAACAACAGGTGAGTTTTCAATAACAGTAGGAAATTTTATTTTGTTTCTTAAGCAAGATGTATTTCAGTTTGGATGTATATTTGGAAAATATGGTATTTAGTAATTTCAACTAACCCTTTGTAGACCATCTCAAATTCTTTAGGGAGACTTAATCTCCTTCATGTGTATGCTGGAGGACAGGTTCAATACTGAAGAACTTTTGCTTGTTCTTCCACTTTCAGTTTCTTAGAGGCTCAAAGATGATTTAGAAGGCACAAAGGACTAGCTGCAAGATGTCAGACAATAAGAAATGAATGCAACTGAGATCAGTAAAGAAGTTTTCTCTGAAGTAGCAAGGCAGCTTAGGAGACAGAGTAACCTCTCTATATACAAATTTAATGTATACCTGTACCTATGCATGTATGTATATATATGTACATGGATGGACACACACATAGATATTATGTATAGATACATTTTATGTATAGGTATAGGTATAGGTATAAGTATAGGTATATCATAAAATCAGTAGAAGTAAAATATCTTGTATGTAAAATAATTGTAGATGCAGAAAGAGATTGCAGACACTGAGGAAAAAAGTAAATGTTTGCAATTCAGAAAACACCTGTACAGTAACAGTTTTCACAGTAACCCAGTTAAATTATGATGCAAGACTGATTGCTTCTGTCTCTCTGCAGAAAGGGATACATTCCACTTTCTGCCATTTAGAAATACATGGATTTAATCAGTAAAAACCTCAACCCCTGAAATGCTCAATAAGTCATTTCCTTGAATCAGCGGTGCCTCACTGGTTGTTACCCATCATTTCAGAAAAACTGTGATGTTACAACTTCCAACTTTTAAGCCTAACAACGCACCACGTTATGGCAAGCTATTATTGTGGACGTGCCCTTTTCCACACAAAATATCAGCCTTCTTATTTGTCAATAAAGTCCTGTGCTGCTTTACAGGGAGGTGTTGACCTAAAAACATAGCAGCTAATATCCATCTGAAGTAAACCTACATATCTCATTCCCACTAAGACTTCAGGCAGATGTGATGTTCTCAGCTTGTAAGAATGTGATATTTTCTAATAGTCCCTGTTAAAAACTTTCTGGGAGATGCAGCTCTGTTTTAGTGCCAGTGAAATGATCTGTGTTAGTGTCAGTCCTGAGAAAGGTAGAACACACAAGACAAAATACATCTGTTGTCTACATGTCTTTGTTCCCAGAGAGCGCAGGACTACAACCTGGTTTTGGAGCAGATGTGACTTACTGTTCACATAACCCCACCTCTTCCCCCGCCTTTCCCTCCCATTTTGTTCCTTAAACGAACATGACCAAATTAACAAAATCAGTCTGGGATCTTGCATTTCAGCCAGGATTCTCAGGCATTGCTAATCTTGGCTCTTTGCTTGTGAGAAGGCTATTGTGTTCCCCTTTTCTCTAAACTCTTGTCCTGCGAAATGAAAATGAGACCTCAAATCAGGTCCATCTACTCGTTTTTTTTTTTTTCCCCCTTGAACTGTAGTTTTTCTGAATTAAACTTTCAGTCTTCAGATAGAAATGTTCTGTCAAAGAAACAGCAGAAAGTCTGAGTGCAGAGGGTGGAGAGGGAAAATGGGGCAAGACAAGAGAATGAAGACCATCCCAGGACCACATTTCTTCCCCTCCTACAGGGTTGCTGACTCTGACTCTGCACAGAAGGATACACAAAGGAATAGTTGTGTGAAATGACAGCCCTTGCTTAGCAGCAGAGGCAAAAAGCAAACTACATGAGAAGCAGTTTGAAGAGGCCAATTTGGGATCTGACTGACATGTTTAACTACTAAATCAAGTTCTCTGGGTCATGGTAAGCCTTTAGCTTATCTCATCATCCTCACACTGGTGACTAGAACCTGTGTCCTCATTGTTAATATTTTTCTCCCTATCTAATGGCAGAGAATAGTTCAGGTATAGTTGCATTTTCTAGTGCAGGCCTGAACTAATTAAGCAGTAATTTTAATCTCTCTCCCAACCTGTGTACGGGAGAACCATTACACTGGCCTTTGTTCTGCCTTTATTGCATTTATTACTCTGTTCACTAAATCAACAGAACACATGTAAATTTTCAAGGTATGACTCTTAAATTACAAGGACTATGACACCCTGTTTAGGACAACTTCTTGCTGTTCCTAGTCCTCCGCCATGTTGGTGTTCATTACACAATATTCCTTCCCATTACCCACAATACCCATATTCCTACTGCATTACCTCTCCTATGACCACAGGGAGTGAAGTGATGTCAACAAAAAATGTCAATTTTATTCTTTCATAAACAACTCTTCTCTGGTCTGCCTAACATTGCTCTCTACAGGAGGTTACAAATAAAATGGAGCCAGACTTCTTAAAGGTGCATGGAGAGAAGGCAAGAGGCAGAGGCTCAAAGAGCTAAAATGTGATATTCTGGTTCAATATAAAGAAAGCCTTTTTCACCATACAGCTAGCCAAACTCAGCACCAGGTGCCCAGAAAAGCTATGAGCTCTCCACCCTTGGAAGCAAGAAAGTAAAAGTTCAGCTGGAAATGGCCATGAGCTGGACCTGTTTCAAGGTGGAAGGTTGGATTGGCTGACCTCCAGATGTCCTGTTCAGACCAAATTATTCTATAATTCTACCACTCTATCTTTTTTTTTTTCTGAAGTGTTTTTGGCAGTCCTTGTTTGTTTAAAGTGGATTTAAAAGTGGATTTAAAACAGGAGTTTCAGTAGATTTAGCTGGTAAACTATGATAAAGAATGTGCACAGATAGTATTGTTCTCTTCTCAAAGGTGATTTATTTCCATCTAACTTTACTTCATCAGGAAATGATCTGTGTTGCAGTTAAATGAGCTGAAGTAATCACAAGGTGAATACTCACAAGATTTTGTAGTGTTTTAGTCTTACATATACATAGACTTACAGACACACGTCCTGACAGTTATCACTGTTTCTGTGCATAATAATGAAAACCTTCGGTATGTCCTGCAGTTTTTCTAGGCTGTCCTGTAGGTTTTGTGGCTTTTAAACTTTCAGCCTTTTTTACAGAGGACTTTTCTATGGCTTGTGATTTGGACTTTATGGGGATAATCCTAGCTATCCCTACAAAAAACATCTAAGTATCCCACATGTGTGGATGAATTGTATTTGCAGACCTGGTATCTTCCAGGCCCAGATTTCTATTCTGAAACAAAAAACACCTATTTTAAATATTGCTTATCTCTGTTACAAATGACAAACAAATAACGTATTGACCTAAAATGTATCAAGACAGGGCATTTTCAGTCTGCATAGTGACACACTTTTACAATGTATCATCAAGTATTTTTTTAGGTATGCTTGTGGTGGAACCTCTCCCTAAGTTGCTGCAATGGGAGAAATTACTTCAGTTTGGAAGTGCTTCAGGTGAAACTCTGTTTCAGATAAGGAAGGCAGAGAAAGATATAAAATTGCAACAAGATATTTCAAAAAACCCCTGAACCTGTAATTCTCTATTCATGCTTCAGAACAGAGATACTAAGATATACTGTAACTAGAAGAATTTTTGTATGCAAATATGTCTAAGACTACATAGAAGGAGACTGATGGTACTCAGTTGCTTGTTACAGAAGCATATTAAAAAACCCGTAAATATTTATTATTATTATAGCTACATGATTACTCAGGCACCTAAAATTTTATTTACTTATAACACTAATAAAACACTGTGCAACATGGAAACTCCATTGCTTTAATAACATGTTTAAATTGTTCCTCTGATCTAGTATTTGAGAAGCTGTGATAATCAAGACAATTTTCAGAAGAATTTATCATCACTTGGGAGTAACACTCCTGTTCAGGTAATGGCAATTGAAAGTTAGTTAATTGAGATTTCAGAGTAAAAGTACCCAAATCAAGGAGCAAATAAAATCTGCATCTGAGGACTTAAATAACAACATTCTTTTCAGACTTGTCATGTGTGTGTTCGTGTTTTCTCCTGGAGAAGCTCCCATTTCTTGGTAAAGCTAAAAATCTTATGTAGATGATTATATGTGCCTTTAGGCGTTAGATTTGAATATTTCCAATTGAATGTAAGCGTCACAGCACTATAGTAAGGTGTCTGAAAGTAGATTTGCAATATTGCACAATGCTTGGGGGACACTGCTGTAAATACGGGCAATATTTTTATAAGATTTTTGCCTGTGCCAAAATGTTTTTCCTAAAAATAGGCCTTCTCCTTTAACCAATGCATAGTGAAGTGACCTCCATTCAGGGGCCTGATTTAATGCAGCAGCTCAGCACTAGTCAGAGTGACTAGAATATGTGCTTTAAAGCAGGTAATCATTACTGGAGTCTGAAAGCCATCAGCTGCTGAAGAATTACATTGGAGAGATGCAATCACTTAAGGAGCAAGTCCCAAGGCACTCAAAAGCTGTTTATAAACAAATTCATCCCCACTACATTTAAAGTTATTTTGTTATTTCTATTAGAAAATAACTTCTATTTATTCAAATTCAGCTAAAATTACTTTTGTTGGAATAAGTACTCAGAGAGCAACTATTTTCTTCTCATTTCATAAATATAGTGGGAACCATTCAAAATTTTTTATTTCTTTTGCCTTATAAGGTAATGGACCCTTGAAATAAAATTGCCAATATATGTTTCACACAGAAAATTTTGAGTGCTGTCCTGGGAAGATAAGAGGAAAGACAGTTGGTGGAGTCTGGGACTAATGTCAGCATTCAACTCTGCTTCATTAATGGACAGCCAGGCTCTGAAGCAGACTTGTGAATAAAAGGGCAAATTGCAGAGTTAATGCATCAAGATGTGGCTTGTAGAAGAGTTGCTGTTTCTGCTGACTTTAAAAAGCAGTGGAGGTCTCTGTAGAACAGCGTGTGAATTTTTGTGGTATCACAAAAATCCTGATTCTTTATCAGCCTTCCTGTTTCTCCTTCCACCTCCTCCTCATAGCCTTTCAGCTCTACTGCTGTGTAGGCTTTAGATGAGTGATCTTTGAGGGAAATGAGACACCAGACTGGAAACAGAAGACCCACAGCAATCTGATGTGCTCTTGACCTTCTGTTAAGGTCATTTGAATAGGTGCCATAAACAAGTGAAGAACTCAGGATAAAGCTTTTCAGCCAAAACAGGTTTTGAAATGGATCTGCAGAGAAAGGAATTGTTCTCTCTGTATTCATTGCCTTTCCTTCTTTCTTGTTCACTTGTATCTTGCTTTCTTCCTTGCTCTTTTGGCACTGGCACTCAGTTGTCACTCAAGCCCACCCATGGGGCTGTCTGAAAGAACATGTTCCCGTGGCCACTCTGCTCTTCCCCACCAGAGCTTTGCCACTCATGGCTTTGTGGGCTGCTCCCACTCCAAAACTACTGACACTCTGCCAAGAATTCTTCTGGTTAGTTTGAATCAGTGTGTAAACCAGAGACAGCATCAGAATTGTAAATTGTTTTTGCTTCTGGAAGCAACCGTGTAACACTTGCTTCTTTTCCCTGCTTTCTTCTATGCTGACTGAAATCTAACATTACCAGTAACAAATATAATTCACTTATGGAAATCCTGCCCACCACTCATACAACCTTCAACTGTAAAGACAGGGAATGATAGTGAAAAACAAGAATTTACTAGAAATATATCTGCAGCCACAGAGACTGAGTAACTGTTAAATGTGAGACCCTCCAAATGTACTTATTACCACACTGTATTTAGTACTTTACTGCACAGTTTTTACCATTTGTTTGCTTTATGAACTGCTTGGGATTTCAAGGATAGATTGTGCTCGTGGTGGAAAGACATAAACAGTCTGATACATATGATCAGTAGTGCAAGAGGCAGTAACATCTGGCTCCTTTTTCATAGCTAAGAATACAGCCCAAAAGTCAAATATTTAGTGCTGATCTGGGCAGCCTCAGCAGTCCTTGTAGTTTCCTCAGGGCTGGGGAGGAAATGAGATTTTTAATGGTGGCTACCTACCAGCTACTAGAATCCTGCATGTGTGGATTTTCAAATCTGATTATCTGTGCCTGTGCTTGAAATGCTGACTGAGGACACATGCACTTGCACAAAGGGACACATACTCCATTTTTTGGGGTTTTTTTTTTGGGGGGGGTGGGGGGTGGGTGGGTTGGTGTGTTTGGTTTTTTTTTTTGTTTTTGTTTTTTTTTTGTTTTTTTTTTTGTTTTTGTTTTTTAGAATAATTACCTTATTAGTGCTCAGGGTTCTGGGAAATGATGATAATAGAAGGGTCTCCACTTTACAAATTGTTTTGAGCCAAAGCCAACATGTGCAGAAAGTACTAATGTTTAATTTTAAAATCTCAAAGTTTTTATACAAATCTGATGAGATTTAGAACACTTTGGAACTTCCTAATTTTAAGTTTGATGAGTTGGCTGGGCTCCCACATTTTGTTTCTTCTTTCTGGCTTGGATTCTTTTCCTTCAATCTGTAATCCAAGTCATCCTACTCAAGGCTGTCTTTGTTCTTTGTATAAGAAGCCATAATGGAAAATCCACGCTTGCCAGCATATACACTATGCACTTAACAGTTAAGGAACTTGTGGGTGACAAATGCCTGGGAAAAACACAGGTTATGATGAAATGTACAATTAACTGCTAATGAGACAGTTAAAAAGTTCTTGACCTTGGCATTTGTATTCTGAGGTAAAGGTTAACAAAAATGCATTATTTTCTATCATAATTTCCATGACTGCAACCTGCTGGGAAAACATAATTTAATTGATTGCATGTAATTAAACACAGATACATAGAGAAATTTTCCTCTGTCTGAACCCCTCCAGCCCATCTCTATCATAGATCATAGAATCATATAATGGGTTGGGAGGAACCTTTACAGGTCATCTAGTCCAATCCCCATGCAATAAGCAGGGAACTCTTCAACTAGAGATTCAGCCAATTCCCTCAGAACTCTCGAATGCATCTCATTTGGTCCCATGGATTTATGTCCATCCATGTTCCTCAGGCGGTCACAAACATGATCATCTCTTACAGTGAGGAGACTTTGCTCTCCTAGTCCACTTCTTGCAACCCATCCCCTCAAGATGTATGGGAAGAGAGGTTACTAGCAAAGACTGTGGCAAAAAAGTTGTTGAGTACTTCAGCCTTCTCTTCATCTGTTGTTGGCAGCTTGGCAATCTCACTCATCAGGACAAGCACACTCACTTGACTTTTCTTTTCTGATTTACATATCTATAAAAGCCCTTCTTGTTATTCTTTGCACGCCTCATTAAGCTCAGCTCCAGCTGTGCCTTGGCCTTCCTGACCTCATCCCTGCAGAACCAGGCAGTGTCCCTACACCCTTTCCAGTATATCAGTCTCTGCTTGTAGTGCTTGTGCATTTTCTTCTTGTCCTTTAGTTTGAGACACAGGTCACAAATTAGCCATGCCAATCTCTTGCCTTTCTTGCCAGACTTGCATCTGAGGACAGAGAGCTCTTACACTATGTGGAAAATATCCTTAAAGGACTGCCAGCTCTGCTCTCCTCCCTTGTCTCTCAGGACAGTTTCCCAGAGGATCCTATCAACTAACTCCTTGGAGGGCTGCAGTTTTACTTCCCTAAAATTCAGGGTCCTGGCTTTACTCTTCATTTGGCCCATATCTCTTAGGACTGCGAACTCCACCAGAGTGTGATTGCTAAAGACCAGGCAATCTCCAGCCTTGATGTCCCGATTAGCTTGCTCACTTTGTTGATCACCAGGTTAAGTGCTACATCTCCCTGGTGCGATGTGACAAGCTGCACAATTTCATTGCAAGTGATCCTGTTTGTTGTTGCAGGAGTTTCCAGGCAGGAATTTCAGACAGTCTTGCTGTGTGAAGGCCAGTGGGTAAGCACTACCGGTTTGTACACATGTGTTGGTTAATGTCCTGGGTGGAGAGCCTGGCCACTCAGAGATGCTCCAGACATTTCACATGTGATGATTCACCAAATCTTTAACTACTTAAAATCAGGTGTGATTTGGTGAACCTGGAAGTGTGAAATGTCTGAGACATCTCTGGATGGCCAGGTTCTCCACCCAGGACATTAACCAACACTTATGTACAAGCAGGTAGTTAGAATCTGATCCTGCAGGTTTAATGACAGTCATGCAGGATGTTCTTTTCTTCAGGATTAGGAAAATTAGAATATGTTTTTATGTAGTTTAAGATAATCCACAACAAGGAAATGGAAATCCCCCTTAGGTAGGACTGCTCTTCAGCTGAAGTGTGAGATATACTGCCAGGAACTTTGCAACTGAGACTCCCATTGCCATCTGAACACTGACTCACCATCCTGTTCAGGAACTTCAGTTCCTCATGAGACCATCATCCTACACAAAAGATCTTAATAAATCAGGTAGGGTGGGGTTTTTGTGTTTTTTGTTTGTTTGTATGCTTGCTTGCTTTTTTAGCAAACATTCTGTCAATATCTAGGCAACACATCCAGGTTGGCCAGACTCTCCTTTCCCTTGGTGTGTTTTATAACTCCAATTCCTGTTGTGTACATAGGTTTATCAAAGCAGCCAATGCATTCCTAATGTTTGTGCAGTATTTAATACTTTGTGTCTCAGTTAAAATGGCTCCAAGTTATGTGTCTTTTCTTACACATGCCTAGCATACAAGCACGTTTCTCATTATCTTTTTATTCTGAGTTTCATTAAAAGTAATTCATACTTTTCCCCCCCTGCACTTGCATCACTGTAGTAAGTGAAGAGTGACAAAATGAAAAGCTAAACAAGATTACAGAGTCAGCAAGGATTTGTTTTTCAAGACCTGCTAAAATTCTCAACTCTGTATTTCTGAAGCTCTATAGATTACAGCATCTCATGAAGTCTCTCAAACAGGACCACAAAGTTCAAATAAATTCTCAGACAGTCTTATTGGTCTGTCTAATCTTGTCCTCTGTCCAACTCTCATTGAAGTACCCAGACTTCAATGAGTGAAACAGCAGACCCTGACACTTTTCTATCTGGCAGTGCTTGAATTGCTTAGGCAATCTGCCCAGGTAAGTGACTTACCCTAATGATGATGTGTTTTCATGTAGTGACTGAAATGAGAGGGCTTGAGGAACATGCTATACATTAAGTGCATGAAAGGCAAAGCCATCTTTCTCTGTCTGATAGAGTACTCACTGATTATGGAGAGTTTGTATTAAAAATATATTAAAGTTATCATTTCACTCTGGCTGGTGAGCACTATAGAATTGTGAAAATTTTCCAGGGAATTATTTTATTAATTTTTATTGGTAGCATCACGAGAAAGCAAATTTAGTTAAACTTCTCTCAGGCTTGGTTTCACAGATTTTACCCACTGTTGGTTATTTTAGAGAATCTCAAACCTAAATAAAAGTAGAGTGTGAATTATGTCATCTCTCAAAAACAGAGCATCTTTCCCTATTTTGAAAATATCCCAAATAACCACCATGGCTTCCGATCTTTTAGTGAGACGTAGGCTAACATGCAGCAATGATGTTATAAGGAAAAGTTATGACTCACGTGTCTAGATAGAGGATAAAAATTTTTCAATTAACTATGGATATCTATGTCAACTGAGAAGATTCTTCATTGTCAGTCATTTTACTAGCCACATTAAACACCTGTACCTTAAAGTCTGGGATGCATGCTAGCTTAAATGTTATCCGATTCCTTTCATGCAGATATTTGAATGTAGATATGGGTTCCTAAAAATCAACAGCCACATCTGAAATCATGATCTTTTGAATTAAGTAAAGTACAATGACTTCAGCTCTCTGAAGAACACTACCTAAAAGAATCAGAGCCTTTTAACTCAGTTGTAGTCTCTTCATTTGTTTTTTCTTGAGATGCCCCTGATAATATGCTACATTTGCATACTCTATATACAGCCAGAGGCATTGTTTCAGAAAAGATTGCCCATGCCTGACTCAAGTGACAGGTTCAAGGTAAATATCTGTTTATACAAGTAATCCTGAATTGAAGTGCTAATTAGGCAGGGAAAGAGATGCTTGATATTATCACTGTTCAGAAAGATTTGATGGAAATAGCACTACTCTAGGAGCTGGAGTCCTAAATATCTCTGACTTCTCCTATTTTGTCCATCTGAAAGAGATGGGAATTGGAGAATTTCTGAAAAAGTTAAATAA
Organism: Coccyzus lansbergi; assembly: GCA_033558105.1. Classification (NCBI taxonomy): domain Eukaryota; kingdom Metazoa; phylum Chordata; class Aves; order Cuculiformes; family Coccyzidae; genus Coccyzus; species Coccyzus lansbergi. Next base: position 508,572 of record JAUMJK010000741.1, on the reverse strand, counting down.
TATCTGTCCAAATTATCTCCCTGCATTTCTCTATCCATAGCTTTCAAATACTTCTTTGGTTGCAAATTATTGCTGTTATTTTTAAAATATGTGAACAACTAAAATGCTTCCAAACTGGCATGCAATCTGTTCAAGAGTGGCTGATGCACTGTAGAGGTTGATGTGGAAAGGACACTGTTCTGATTTTTGAAAATTGTGTTTCAGCAAATATTCCTGACTAAGACTTGGTCCTACATCTAACAAACAAAAGAAGGCTTCCAATCTGAGAAGACTTGCCAGATCCTTCACGTATCTTGCCTCTGTGGGATTTGTGATATGGTTCTCAAAATAATTTAGAAAGCTCTGTGAAGGTTCTCAGCCTAAGACTAGAAATGATTTCCTGCCTATAGGGGGCAATGCCAAGCTGCTGACAGTGTTATCACTAGTGATCAAGTCGTCAGTACAAACAGCCTTGCAACTATCCATTCCAGTAAAATAGGACTGAAATGAAATACAATATATGACAGAGGCACTTTTCTTGCTTTTCTTTTTCTTTCTTTTCACTTTTTTTTAAAAATACTTGGCACTTATCTTAAAAGCAAGGACACATCATTGACTGCCCTTCTGTAATTCTGCACTACATGACATCAATGATGCACAAACCTGTCCTACAAGTATAGGTTATACATTCACCTCTCTGCCTAGTAGAGATGAAGCATAGCAGATCTCTGTTGCCTTGTATTTCAGCTTTCCACACAAGGTCTGTTTATAGAGGATATGGAGAGCAGCCAGTATATACCGTCTTTTTCTGTTGATGTGGCTCCCTGAAGCCATACTAATGTGGCCACTGGAGACTTGAAGGACTAAAGGATCTACAGCCATCTTAGGTACCGCAAAATGCATTAGAAGGCAGTTTTGAAAAGCCTCCACGCTGAATTTCATTACCCAATCCTTAGGTTTTGTTCTAATACACAGAAACATGTCACCCGGAAACATGCCACTGTCCTTTAACAGTTACATTTTCAAATTTCTGAGTTGGACACAAAATGGAGAACTACTTTTTTTTCCTACAGCATTGTAACACAGTATGGACTATATACCATACACATTGCATCCTGCAGTGCCATCTATGCCAGATGATCTGACTATACACTGAAATAGCGAGTGATATGGCAAACTGCAGGTCATGTCACTATGTGTGCTTAGATAAAAAAAGTGACGCTAGCATAAATAAGTGAGCTCTTTAAGTGTATGTCTAACATCATAGCAGCATGTTTGAACATTAGAATAAAATTCCTATGGGTATGTGACTCATGGTGACTCTGCTGCAGCTCAAGAGTCAACTTCTTACCCCTGAATTCCAGTGCCCTCAAGCTGCACAAATATTTTAGAGTCTGTGTTACAGACAAATTGCAGACAAAATACCTGATGAGTAACCTCAAAAATGTTTTTACAAAAGTCAATGTAGTGGAAATGTCTATGGGTTAAGATTTCCTATGACCCGTCTCTTTCTGACCTGTTGACCGCAGCAGGATAGAACTTCTAGTTCCAACCTAAATTACAAAGGGGCCAAAATGATTAAAGCAAAGCAGTCAAAGGGAGCTGAAGATTTCATCACCTAATGAGACTGATCTTGAAATATTGACATAGTTTGAAGTGGTTGAAGATTTCTTTTTAATTTTCCTCCAGGCTGACATGACACTGTGTGAGCCTCTACAGTATACTTTCTGAAAAATATTATTAGCAAATGTACTGATTTTTTTTTTCATAGTGCTGTGTTTCCTGGCTGCTCTTTCGAGAGTATCCAAACTTAAAAATGAGAGTTACTTCTTCCGCTTCAAGTATTTTGGAAGAACACTACTTAGTTTAACATCAAAAGATATCTCTGTATTCTTATTAAGTAGTAAATAGTTCCATATCAAAATGTCTCAACAATTTTAATTTAATGTCAGTGCATCAGAAATGGTTATCTAATGGTTATCTATGAGAAAATACGATGCTATCCTGAAGAAAACATATAGATTTCTCCTGGGTGTCATAGCATCATTTTATACTTTATGTAACACTATGCACAAATCTTCTTCCAGGCAAATATTTATTCTAATCCCTACTCATTTTCTTCTTGAAATACTTAATTTTGTAGTCCATGAGAGATGTCCTGTGTACTGACTGAAAAATGACAAAATATATTTTGGGAAACTCTTCCAAGAATAACAAATAGAGCCATTAGAAATGCACAGCTCTAAAAGAGAAAACTGCCTGTTGGCATCAAAATTTCAGTTTTAAACTCTCCACGCTCCTAATGGACAGAGAAGAAGGAGCTCTAGTGGCATTCCAGCTCTACTAAAAATTTCTATAATTCTGATATTAATTTTTCATATTTTTCTGGACTAACATCTTGGGTCACTTGGTCTGTTTTGCATGGAGAAGGTAAAGCAAAAAAACCCACACTGCTTTATATCATCTTCCCTTGGTTGTAGATGTTCTGTAAATGTAGCTCTCACCTATCCATGGTCTGATGATGCTACCTCCTTTCTGAAATACACTGAGTACTTCTCAGATGAGCAACTCATTAAACAAAAAATCAAAACAAAACAAAAACTTGAGGTTGTTGTAATCATCTGAAATGGTATGAAAACAAGGAAGAGGAATTAACACTTTAAGTAACCCAAATCTGTGAATAATACCAGTTGTTCAATGTGGTTTCATACATAACTCTTCCTTTCTTCACAGAAATACAATACAGGCAAAGAAATGAAATGCCTTACAATTACCTTCATCTTTTCTGTGCCTGCACCTTCCCTGGAGTACATTCACCAGAGAGCCAGTTTAAAAGTTGAAGTAGTGGAGATGCTTTGAAGGAGGAAATAGGGTTTCTGACAGATGTGAAGATGTTGCCATAATAACTGACAGCCGTGTTCTGAGAGTGAGCTTGCTGAAAGAAGGCACTGAAACAGGTCTGTGCCATGAATCTGTCTCTCTGAGTGTGACGTTGCCGACTCCTTCGTAATGGAAAATCATTGATACTGTAATTTGGATGTTCAGCATCTAAGAAGAATTGGCAGAAAAGATGAGTGTATCATAAGCCGGCATCTGTGTTATTATGCCAGCTGTGTGTATTTACTCCACGCTCTTATGTACAAACGTTCTTGCAAAAGGCGTAAATACAAAGAAAGTAAAAATAATGAACTCTGATTCATCATACTTCATCCTGATTGAATCAGAACAATAATATGCAGTTGCTTGTATCCTCATCATAAATTACATATTTTGAGTTTAGACAGCAAGCTTCATGAGGTCGAAACTACCACTTAGATCTTCATTGAGAAAATGCACCTGAAAAATGCCAGTATCACAGAACCATTTGGTTGGAAAAGACCCCCAGGATCATCTAGTCCAACCATTCCTATCAAACACTAAACCCACTCGTCTTATAAACACCTCCAGGGAAGGTGACTCAACTACCTCCCTGGGCATCCTCTCCCAGTGCACGATGACCCTTTCTGTGAAATTTTTTTTCCTGATATCCAGCCTGAGACTCCCCTGGTGGAGCTTAAGGCCATTCCCTCTTATCCTGTCCTGTCACTTGGGAGAAGAGGCCAGCTCCCTCTTCTCCACAACCTCCTTTCAGGTAGTTACAGAGAGCAATGAGGTCTCCCCTCAGACTCCTCTTCGCCAGGCTAAACAACCACAGCTCTCTCAACCATTTCTCATAAGACCTGTTCTCCAGCCCCTTCATCAGCTTCATCACACTTCTCTGGACTCCTTCCAGAGCCTCAACATCCTTCTTGTGGTGAAGGTCCCAGAACTGCACACAGTATTCAAGGAGCAGTCTCACCTATGCTGAGTACAGAGGGAGACCTGCTGGTCACACCATTTCTGATACAAGCCAAGATGCCACTGGCCTTCTTGGCCACCTGGGCATACTGCTGGCTCATGTTCAGTTGGCTGTCACTCTCCTCCAGGCTGCTTTCCAGCCAGATTTCTCCTAGTCTGTAGCACTGCACAGGGTTTTTGTGCCCCAAGTGCGGGACCCAACATCTGGCCTTGTTAAACCTCATGCCACTGGACTCAGCCCAACAGTCCAGCCAGTTCAGACCCCTTTGCAGAACCTCCCTACCCTCCAACAGATCCACACTCCCACCCAGCTTAGTGTCATCCACAAACTTGCTACAGGTGCACTTGATGACCTGACTTCATCCAGGTCAGTGATAAAGACATTGAACAGGGCTGGACCCAGCACTGAGCACTGGGGAACCCCACATGTGACTGGCCTCCAGCTGGATTTAACACTATTTGCCACCACTCTCTGGGCCCGATCATCCAACTAGTTTTCCACCCAGGAGAATGTGTGCCTGTCCAGGCCAGAGGCTGACAGTTTCTGTAGCAGAATGCTGTGAGAAACTGTCAAAGACTTTACAAAGGCTTTAGTGAAGTTCACTAAGCAATAAGAAGAAAACTGAAGGATTTATGATAGAGAAGTCCATCTAGGAACAACACTTGGTCACTGCAGACCTCAGATCTGTGGAAACAGAACAAGACAGGGCTCTGTGTTCCCCTTCTGTGCTCCCTGTTTGGGTGCAAAACTGGTTTTCTGCCTGATAAATACAGGCATTCTGACTTGAGGCATTCATGCACAATCCTGCAAGCCTGAACCTTGTAATAAAATGCATGCTGCTTGTATACACTTGTTGCTAAGTCTAGTAAAAATACTGAGGCAGGTCAGAGGGTATTTGTTCCCAGATAGCTGTTTTAAAGTGATATTTGCTAACAGTTGATGCTAAAATTTAACATCCCCTTGTGGGTTACAGAATAAGTAACCCCTTCAAAAGCTCCAGAATTTCTAGTTGAGTCTGAATTTTCACTGTCACTATCTAAAAGACTTTAGATGTAGATGTAGATATGCTACATATAGTTTAAGGAAACTTGTCTAGTTGGAGGAGATTACTAGAGAGAGGATCTGAACCCATGGTAAAGTTATTGCAAGTAACAATTCAAAGAATACAGTGTTGTATTGTATTTTACTTAAATCTTAGCTAATGTCTAAATGGCTGTCATAAATTAATGCCCCATTTCTTCTATTTTTGAATCCCAAACTTAGTAGAATACCATTCATATAATCAAATAATAAAATAGATTTGCCCTACATGATGGATTTGCAATTAATAAGCAACATGCTGGAACAAAAAGCAAGTCTGCAAACACACAAGTGGGAGGAAAGGAGACTGGGAGGCACTGCCACCAATGGGGAGAGAGGAGAAGAATGGAAAAACAAGCTGGAGAAACTGAAGAAATAATTTCTGCCAAATGAGAGGATAGAGTATGGAGGAGCACAATACAGTTTCTCTGTGACAGGAAGGAGGTAGAACACCTAGGTAGTATAGAAGAAATTGTACAGGAGTTCTGATGGGTGGAAAGACAAATGGGAGTCAGTAGTGTTGTGCTTTTGTGATTGAGGCAGACACCTTAGAAAGCATTTTTAGTAGACTTATGGCAAAATGTGAAATAATCCTTCCAATCTGCACGGCTTTAATTGAAGTACTGTGTCTCTCTTGCATATGACACTTGCAGAAAGCCGTAGACTAATTAGAGTGAGTCAAGAAGAGGGCAACCAAAATATTCAGATCTTAAAAACAAAAAAAAGAGTGCTATGCAAGAACTTGGAAAAAATTGAGATTTTTAGCTTCAAAAGAGATACAATGAGTGCAGGACCATGACAGGTCTTAAAAGATAAGTAATGTTCCTGCAAAGCAGAAACAAACTGGGGTTTTTTTTCTGTCTGAGGACAGTAACACAGTGGAATCAACAGTTTGAAAAGGTTGTATTGTCTCTGCCCAGTAGTAATTTTTTTAGAATAGAAGGGATAAATACCTCTCAAGAATGAGAGAAGAGTGCCAATTCCGCTTTCAGTCAAGTACATGGACAAGCTGACCTACTGAGAGTTTCTTCAAGTTTATTTTCTAACTTTCACAGATAGTTTGGAGTGTGTAGTTGTGATCTCATGGAAATGGAGAGGAGTTATGTGCTTATTTTCTTCACACTTGAAGATGGATGTACAGTTCTTTTGGATTCCTTTCCATCCAAACCTCTTTGTTTTGGTGGTTTGAATTACCTTTAGGCAAAGAAAAAATTATCTTCACTAAAATTTGTCAAATTAGAATATGGGCAAAATATACAGTGTAGTTCACAGTAAACCTTCACTCCTCTGTGAAACAGAATGTTTGAAAGTTAACAGCATATGAATTCAGGGCATTATAACAGGAACGCGGATTAAGCTTCTGCTAAGTATTTTTTTTTAGAATTGCTAGACTGTAGTGGTTTTTGCAGGCTGGAGGACACAGGAAAATGGAGGTTGTCCTTGAAAGACCTTGGCTGAGAGAAGAAGAAGCATGAAGAAGGCATGAACAGTTAATCTTAGCCAGTGGTATAACACCACGTTGTATGCCTGGCCTAGGCGGGGGAACAAGTAGCAACACCAACGAATCATTGTAAAGAAGAACTATGCAAGTTCTTGTTAGTTAACATATATAAAGGAGCCATTAAGCCTAAATAAAGGTCTTCTGCTCCTCAGGCAGTAGTCCATGCATCAATCCTCACACTAGACTAAAAATATTTGATTCTAGAAAATAAAGGACTAATAGGCAAGAGAAAGAACTTTACTGTTAGGACAGTAAAGGATGTAGCAGGAGGAGTGTTTTGTAATATAGTGCTTTATGCTATATCTGTGTAAACTGACATAACAGAAAAGCATTAACACAGATACAAATTTACCAAGGCAAGGTAAGAAGAGCAGCAGAAATGTATGCCTTGAACATAACCTTCTGTCCCATGATTCACTGAGATGTCGTTCCCTGTTTTAAGAGCTTGTAGTAGGCATGTACCACAACAGTTTGGTTACTCCTTTCCCTCATCTGCTACCTTTTTTCCTTCCTCTCAGTAAGCTCTTTTCATGTCTATCCCACAGTCATTCTACTATACCCTGTAGGCCAAGCCTGGCTAATAAATATAGTAAGGAGGAAGAGTGGAGATGTGCTCCACTGCTCTTTCTTTCCAGAGTCTACCACAATTATGGTTTGTTCTCTTAGGTCAGAGAATTGTCTAGAGCAGGAAGTCACAAAGTGGTCATAGCACAGGGATGGAACAATTCTATAGTGTTTCTCTACTCTCTCTAACGTAGCAAGACCAACAAAAGGGAAAGGACTGTACCCAAAATGCTGTCACATAGAACAGCTCTTTTATCCCTGCAGTATACATCCTCCTCCCTCCTTTTAGATTGGAAATACTGGTACCTTTTCAGGGTCTTTTTCTGACTGAAACAAATGTACTGAAAGTGAATATGCTATGGATGAAGCCAGGGATCATGTCAGAATTGCATACTTCCTGAATAATTGTTGTGGTGGACAAAAATATGACAAGGTAAGCTTTCATTTGCATAACACCTCAACTATTCCTTGTGGCTTTTGAAGGCTTGGATTTCTGAAAGGATCAGCCCAGACCACCTTAGGTTACTTAAGCAGTGCTCTGGTTTTGCTCTATTTTTAATTAAAACTGTGTAATTTAACTAAAATTAATTATTTTTTTCTGAAGTTATACTTAGATGTGCTCACTGAGGGCAAGGTAATATCATGTAAAGATGTTTGTTTTATGTGATTCATTGTAAATGGTGGGATATGTACAGTATCCTTAGCAAACTTTACAGACACCATTGCCTTCATTTCTGTGAGAAGAGCTTTAGACAGTCTAGTCTACCAGAGACAACCAAAAGCACATAAAATTTTTCTATCTTTTCTGGTTAGTAAAGAATATCTCTCCATGTAGTATCATAACATTCCGATGAAGGATGAGTACTGCGTCCCCATCAATTGTGTCACTATTGCTACTGTTCTTGCTAACGCTAGATTGGAAATATTTATAGAAATTAGGATATATCAATGCTTCCACTACTATTAGCTTATGTCAGTGTTCACTGAGTTTCATAACTCATTTTCTCATCGATAATTTCTGAATCAATGTTTCCACTGTGTGCAAAATCATGTATTTTTTACTGGACTCACTGCACCAAAATATCAGAAAGAGTCTCAAGTACTTTATTGATTTAGATTTCCTTGCTGACTTGCTCTTTCAGACCTTGCTGAGGTCCTCATTCCACAGAAGATGAGCGAATTGCATCCCAAACCACACATCCCATCTCCCACAGATGAGAACAGGGGAGTTATCAATGTCCACAGACTGTACTTTAGCTATATAACTCTTCAGGACAAATCCAACAGCTCTCATACAGATGGAATGAGCTGTCGTAAACTGTACCTCTTAGTAAAATTCATCAGGAAATCATGTAGATTCTAGTCTCCTCACATTTTCTAAGTCTATGTTTATTTGTTTTCAGGAGTTTTTCTGCTTTTCCTTTAAAGGCACGAACCAAATTCAACCATGAGGTTAGAGCACATAGGAACATGTCTTGATCATTAAAGCAATCCCAAAATCTATCTGTGGGATCCCTGGTAGAACTTCTCAGCCCACAGCGTCACGTCCAAAGACAAAGCCAGTGTAAATGAGCAATTGCTCAGACCTATGCTTGTAGTTCAGTGTTGCAAAGGTAGTCTTGAATCACAAGGTGACTATATGTCATGACTAAAAGTGGAGAATGTGATATTCAGAAAGCCAATCATGAGCTTCATCTCCACAGTGGTATGGAGCAGAGCTTCCTTCCAAATCAGTAACAGTTCTGCCTTTACTTACATAAGGAATGAACTGACCATTGAAAGCCTTTATTTTCCAGATTTGCTTTCGCCGATTCATCAACTATCCCTCAGTCACCTCTGGAAACACATTTTTCACATCTCTCTCACTTTAGTCAGTGTTTTAGAAAGAGATTGTATTTCCTGTGACCCCTCATACCATCCATCTACCACAGCCTGTATAGACAAGCAACATAACTGTGGGAAGATTTTACAGAGAACAAAGCCTGGATGCTGTGAGAATGCTTGATACTGAACAACTCTTACAAGGCCTTGAAGCAGAGAGCCGAGAGATAAGCACAGGCCAGCTGGGAGGAACCCAGCAGCTAGTTCGGTGGGAACGAGTACCAGCTGAAAGGAAAACAATGGACATGAACTATCAACATAGCTAACTTTAGTATAACTTGATTTCTTGGCATGCACGGTAGTTTAGCCAATAATGAGTTAGTAATAGGCTTATGGACAGCTACCTTTAGCCAATGACACACTGTAGTAACATTCATGGACACACAGTTATGTAACAGTGGTGGGGTATATAGTAAGGGGGCTAAGCTGAATAAACTACTGCTTGCTGACTGATCAGATTGATCTCTGCATCTGCTTTACAACACGTAACTGCTAACAGAAGTCCACATCTATAATGGGTAGCACACACAAAGGTGATGCCTTGATTTCCATTCCCTTTCTTAATGGTCAATGTTTTGTAACTATAGAAATTAATTCTGCTGTTCAAAGGGTCCTCTCGGGACTGCTCTGGGCAGATTCTGACTGTCTTACCTCCCAAAGACTTTTCATTACTTAGTCCTGGAGACGTCTCCCAGCATTAATTTTTCTGTGTGCCCCCACTAAATGCAATTACAGCTAAATTACAGAACTTCAATGAATGCACAATGGAAACTCACTCTTTCATCCCTATGTGTATATACATGTGCATGGAAGTAACAGGGAAAGATGGAAGGGATGAGAGAAATTGTGAAGCTTGTGTTAATAAACAAAAATCATGTGAAAATCACAACTGCTACTTTCAGGAGCCAAGCACACAGATAAGTAAACATATATAATGCTCTGCCTTTCTTATAACTACATCAGAACTCAGACTTATGTTTGAATTTTCTGGTTTAACCCAGAAACATGACAGTGTTCAAAAGGAGCAGTGGTACAGACAGCTGTATCCCAAAAAGCTCAGGTTTAAATTTAGTCTTTGTCCAGTCTTATAGTCTTTTTCAATACATATGGGCTAGATGTGCTCTACTGGGTAGAAAAGGTCAGTACACCAGCCAATGACCCTCATGAGATAATACATTGTACAGCACAAGTGTCTATAGACTGTCGTCAGTCCTTAAGCAAAGATGCAGGCAGCTGAAGCTTGGCATCAGCTACTTCTGCATACAAAGAAAAAGCAAACACTTCTACCCTCAATCTGTTAGCTCTTACAACAAAGGAAAACAAAGGCTCTTCAGTGCACCTTCCAGGCCATATGGGACCCATATCACACAATCTTCCTGAAGCACTGGGGAAGTCCTCAGCAGCAGTCCTGGGAAAAGACCTGGGTATTTGTGAACATAGACCCTTGTCACTTGCTCTTGTCTGTCAGGCATCACATCGGAAGCATCTGCACTAGAAAGTAGAACACTATGGACTCACACTTTGACAAATACACTATATAAGCTAAAAGCCTGTTATTTAGGATTTATGTAAGTGAAGTGAAATTCATCCTGTGTGGAACATTAATCAAATCCTCATTGCTTCCCCTCCAAATTTCATGAAAATCCAGATGTTATGACGCATTGAGTAAGACAGGCTCAACCTGTTGTACAGCATGTATGTGTGCCCTGTATTCCTTTGACACTTCAGAGGTAAGACTGGATTTTAGACTAGCATAATAAGGATCTGTACAAAGGTAAGAGCATGCAAGAAATCCTACGATCATCTTTCAGCTTGCTGTTGGTTCATCTGAGCTACCTGCATTGTTTTATTAAGCCTGGGAGGTCTGGGTCCCAGGGCAGCACTACGGGGGCTGCAGCTCATCCACTGGACAGTCTTGAAGCCAGTATATGGCTTAGACTGCAGGATATGGATATAACTGGACATGGTTTAGTGTTTGATAGGAATGGTTGGACTCGATGATACGATGGGTCTCTTCCAATCTGGTGATTCTATGATTCTGTATTCCAGTGAAGAGGAAATCTGGTTTTAACTTTTAGGTAAAGCACATAGATTTTGCTCATTAAGCTATTATGACACAACCTATATGAATGCCTTGGAGTCAGTGCAGAATCTTCTCTTTCTGTCTGTTGTGCTGTGACTACTAGAAGTGGATTACACCATTTCCAACTGAGCCACAAGAGACAGAAGTAATGGTGGGATAATTACAGCAATCCAGCTTTAGCAAAGTCAAGCAATAAAGATAACAACAGGCAAGAAAATCCTTCTATGATAGTTCAGCCACCAAATGGCATCTGTCAAAATAATGTCACTTACTGCCCCTCCATCCAGTCATGCTCCCTACTTCACACATCATGCCACTGACTATGGAAGTCACACTGTACCTTCTAGGCAGCCTCATAAGATGTTTGCACATCTGAGGCAACCTCACAAAGCTTGGCTTGAAGTCTACTATCTATCCAGGTAGCCCAGGATGATAGGAGGTGAAAGATATATTTCCTTTAGTCTTATCCTTGAACATTTGTAATTAAGAATTGGATCCATATTGGAAAGCATAGGTCTTACTGCTTATTTTCTGTATGCTCTATCAAGGTGAAACAGGGATGCAGTTATAGAGAAACAAACATAAGCCTAAGGAATCATGGTAGCTTTTGTTATCCTTGTCACAAATTTGTTCTTCCTAGGAGTTTGGGGGACTCCTCCCCACGCCCTTTCATCTCAAATAAGTTAATCAAAAAACTTCTTCCTTATTATAGTAAAGTATTAATGCTCAAAACATCATCAAATATATAAATATAGGTATTTTGTGTGCTTCGGAAGTAAATATCTTATATTTTCATATTCTTTCTATTCAATATTTTATATTCTTCATTTAATTTATGCAGAAAATCTAATCATGCCTCAAATGCAGACCATGGACGGAAGTACATCTGTATGCTTTGGAAAGGTCATAAACCCTGAAGAAGAATCCTAGGAAACTCTGCAATCAAACCAAGATCTCCGGGTTGTATTCTCAGGATGCATATGAAAGAATATGAATAAGATTTGAAACTTATCAATTCAAAGTATCTCTCTAGAAGGCACATCACACTTATCAGGAGTTACACATTTATTCACAAGTTGAATACAGTCCTTTGAATCATCTTGTTCATGAATTAGCTTTGGCAGATCACTGTCTCTCAAAAGGCAGCCATTAGTGGATGCTTCCAAGGTTACTGAGGATTTGCCCTGGTGGGTCCAAACACAGTTCAGCACAGTTTAGCTGGTTTGTGTCTCTGTATCCCAATATATTCATGATCTTCTTGTAAGGAGTGAAAGGTGTATGGGGATAATTGCAACATCGTTTCCCTTTACCTGGATTTCCTCATTCTCTATTAAAACCCAAAATGCCTCTCTTACCTACTTTTCCATGAGTCTGTCCTCATCAACACCTTTATCCCAAAATTCCAAACCCCTGATTGCTGGGACTGTTGTGCCCCTGGGGACAAATTCTGCCTTCTTGGTCACAGCTGACAGCTACAGAGTACGCTTCTAAGCACTAGGCTTGAATATTGGATAATCTTTGCTGGGCTCAAGTATCCAGAAATTTGCAGCACAGGTTTCTTCATTCAGGGTGCCAACATAGTTTCAGGCATGTACCAGTGGCAGTGGTTGTCCCAAAAGCCTGAAGACTGAGAGTCCAAACTGCACTGTAGTTAACTAGTTCTTCAGATATGGTATTGCAACTTCTCCCTCTACTTATAATATCACATTAGCTATTTTCATTACTTTTCATTTACTTTATCCCTATTATAAGTTCACATTAAAATGTCAGCTATTATTAGCATCAAGGTACAGTTATTGCTGACATCTTAGCTTATGCACTTTCCTGCAGTATCACAAGTCTTGTATAGCCCTAGTTAATCCTTCAAAGGATTACAGATATCCTGTTCTTTAGTCTATCCTCAGTTAGACTCTCCTATTACTCATTATTGTGGTTGTCCAGGTACAATAATTAAATTTAATATTTTTCAGGTTTTTGTAGCACTGCTTTAACCTACAGTTGCAATGAAATTTGTGGAGCAAGGAACAAGAGACACAGAGAGAAAATGAGCTGTTTTCTCTGTAAATGATACTGTTAACTGCTTTCCTGGTAGCTGGAAGGAGTAGAGATAAGTGCTCTGATGCTTTTTAAAGCTTTTAGTGACACAGGGAGAACTTCATCTACCTTTAATACTCTCACATGGCTTACTACAGGGCTTTGCTTTTTATGATCCAAACAGCTTATGTTTTTGAAAGTTCAACTCCAATACTGATGGTTTAACCATATTAATATCTGTATAGTGTAATAATAGTAAGGAAAAGCTACAAACTATACAAAAATAATGATAGTCTGATTTTGAGCAATTTCAGATGCTGTTTGTGAATTGTTATGAAAGCAATGAGGGCATGACAATGGCAGTTTAAATGCTGAACTCTTTATACCTTTTTCTGTTCCTTGAAAGTTAAATCAAAACTAAAGTATACAAAAAATCCTGGAACTCAGCAACATAAAAGCTGATATTTCTCGTCTTCTGGACTGGCTTCTCAAGTAAGTCTGTCAGGTCCAGGCAGCAGATAATATATTCTGCCTAAGTCCATGTGAGCAAGCAAATATTTAGGTTTTAAAACCTTTTTATTTTCAGATACATAGGTTTTAGGAAAAAAAACACTGGTTCCCACAAACTGTCTTTGACAAGCTCTGTAGAGGGACAAAGCAAAGTAGTCAAACTGCATCTTGTTGGCAAGCAGAACCCAAGGAAGTGATTAATCTTAAGAAAGTCCATGATTGAGAGATCTCTCCAGCCTAGATGATGCAATTATGTAAGCTTAATTTCACCCCACCTGGTTGTCTTAAGTCCTTAAGAGATAATTGTCTATGAGTAAGTCCTCTCATTATATTCTACACAGACACTGACATTTCTGACCAAAAGAGAATATTTGAGGATAAATCACTGCAAAAGGTCCCATTAGTCTTCGGAACAGTGTGAAAAAAAGGCTGATAACTGTACTCTAATATCATCAGTATAGATTTTGCACAGTTATACTATCATCAAGGGAGCAATTTTGAAACTATTTTCCTGATCAAAAGGAAAATTTAAAATTGCAGAAGTATTATAGCTCACTAAATAAGGATGTGAATGTCACTTTAACATAACCAAACTTAGTTAATTTGAAGCCTCAGTTGTCATTTGGTGCACAATCCTCTCAAAATGGTAATAATACATAACAAAAATTAGCAAAAACATTTTGACAGACCTTTATCAATGTCCTTCACCTCTCAGTTCTGCAAATGAACAATTACAAGCATGTACTATACTTATATATATGCAAATAAGGAAGGTACTGATAGATAGTTCTTGATGAAAGTTGGCATCGTTTTCGGGTTTTATAAGACCAACATATACAGCAGCTGTGCATAGCAAAAGCCTCCTCCAGCTGCTCTTTGCATTAGCATTTAACAGTATACTCCAATTTTTGGCTTCAGTCCCACAAATTGCTGCATATATTTGTAGAATTTGCGTTTGTGTGAATGTGTTCCTTTATGCTTACTTTTGCACAAATCCATCAGATCTAAACTGGAAGATGTATGTCCAGTGCTATTAAATTTAGAAAGTGAATGTTGTCACACAATTTTACCAAAATAATATAAATTTAATCCAAAAGGCCTCTGCTACAAATAATATTGCTTTGCACAAATCTATGTCGTTTTATTCAGAGGCTCAAAATATTTTTTCTAATTTAATAAAGCATCGGCTATTTTGTATGACGTTTATGTATTTAGTAATGACATATCAAGAATATTCAAAAGAGAGGAAGAGTTACTCAAGAACTTGCAGTCTTTGACAGTCTTAATAATAACCTTAAACAGTTTGCTTTAATTTGGAATAGGCCACTGTTTTCAAAGACAGAAAACTTGAACATAAACAAGTTCTTTCCTATTACAGATCTTAGGGATTTTCCCGTGGTTTAATTATCCACCACCCCCATGCTAACTATGTTTATATATTGATATGTTAGTAGTTTGCATACTTTTGCTATCTTGCTTTGTTTTCCAGTTTTTCTTTTCATATTCAATGCTTTTTCTCCACAAAATATGGCTTGAAGTATACCCGCTGAGAGATGCAGTTAGAGATTTGCAGAAAAATCCCAAACCTTTTAAACAGACATTTTATTCCTTTCCAGACTAGCCAGCACACCTTCCTAACCAGGGCACCATCCTTCTCTGAGTGGAAGCACAAGAGTCTCTGTGGTTAGCACTAGAATAATCAGTACCCCTGTAGCTATATCATTCATATATATGAAACACTTTAATTATACATTTATATACTATAATTATTACTATTCATGGATATGAATTTATTCTATATGTTTATTTCTGTTTTAAATATTTTTATGTACAAGTGTTTCTTCTCATCCAGTCAGATCTGCTCACTTGGTAAACACTTCGTGTTGCTCACTGTTTTGACCACTGGTAGTAAGGATTACCAGAATTAGCAGAATTGCTTGGTTACAAGGAGTAAGGAAGAAGTAGGGTTCTTTCTACTGGATTACTCAAACATGATGCACCCTCAGTTCTGCAGCTATTTTTAACTTCCACGTCTTTCCCTTAATTTTGCTGCCTTTAATTCTAGTTCCTCTCTCCTGCATGACCGGTAAACTGATGCCTGTGATTCATAACTCACATCTTACTGCTTGCTTATCTTTCAGGAAAGACAGAAGAGCGCATGTTCCCGTATGTGCCCTATCTTTATCCTCTGATGCTCTTGCTTTGCACGCAGAAGATTGTATTTCCATTTCCCTCTGTGTCTTGGGAAATAGATGCAGCATTAAGGAGTTTTTCCGTGTTGCTAATCAATGGAGTTTGTAGGAAACCAGGTTGATTCCTTTCCTATCTTGTTCCCATTACTATTATTCCTAGGTATTTTTCCTTGGTATTCATTTTTGATTTTCTCTTCCCTCCTTTACTCCTTATTCCCTCCCCACTTTTTCTGTTCATCTTCTAGTCCTGATGAAGTAGCAAGAACTTGCAAAAGTGCACAAATTGTATGACCCCCACCTCTTTAACACTGCCTCCTATCAACACATGATACTGCAGGAAAACACTGGGCAGGACCTTGAGGATAAGCCACAATTGCCATACAGTACTAATTCCTTCCCAATTTCCACACATCTATAGCTTGGAGAGTGTGAGTGCCACAATTTCTTGGAGATGACTGTAAGCATGACTCCTTTCAGAAATCCCTGTATTTGAGGTATGACTATGCACTAATTGCAGGCAGTGTTTGCTAGTTTAGTGGTCCCAGTATCCAAAAATGCTCCCTGCCCTTCCTTGTGCTACCAACCCCCTACCCTACACTGATGTCTTGTCAGTAGAAATCATAGAATCATAGAACCACCAGGTTGGAAGAGACCCACTGGATTATCAAGTCCAACCATTCCTATCAAACACTAAACCATGACCCTCAGCAACTCACCCACTCATCTTTTAAACACCTCCAGGGAAGGTGAATCAACCACCTCCCTGGGCACCCTCTCCCAGTGCCCGATGACCCTTTCTGTGAAATTTTTTTTCCTGATATCCAACCTGAGCCTCCCCTGGTGGATCTTGAGACCACTTCCTTTCCTCCTGTCCCCTGTCACTTGGGGGAAGAGGCCAGCTCCCTCTTCTCCACAACCTCCTTTCAGGTAGTTACAGAGAGCAATGAGGTCTCCTCTCAGACTCAAGAGGAGACCAGGCTAAACAACTCCAGCTCCCTTGGCTGTTCCTCATAAGGCCTGTTCTCCAGCCCCATCACCAGCTTTGTTGCTCTTCTCTGGACTCTCTCCAGAGCCTCAACATTCTTCTTGTGGTGAGGGACCCAGAACTGAACACAGGATTCAAGGAGCGGTCTCACCAGTGCGGAGTACAGAGGGAGAATAACATCCCTGGACCTGCTGGTCACGCTGCTTCTGATACAGGCCATGATGCCATTGACCTTCTTGGCCACCTGGGCACACTGTTGGTTCATGTTCAGTCGGCTGTCGACCAACACCCCCAGGTTGCTCTCCTCCTGGCAGCTTTCCAGCCAGGCTTCTCCCAGACTGAAGCCTTGCATAGTGTTCTTGTGCCCCAAGTGCAGGACCCAGCATTTGGCTGTGTTAAATCTCATGTCATTGGTCTCAGCCCATTGATCCAGCCTGTTTAGGTCCCTTTGCAGTGCCTCCCTACCCTCCAGCAGATCCACACTTCCATCCAGCTTAGTGTCATCTGCAAACTTGCTAAGGGTGCCCTCAAACCTTCATCCAGGTCATTGATGAGGAGACATTGAACAGGGCTGGACCCACCACTGAGCCCTGGGGAACCCCACTTGTAACTGGCCTCCAGCTCTCTAAATCCAAAGTTTATTCCTGAACACACACAGATTAAACCTTTATTTCCACATCCCAGGAATCTCGTCCCCTTCAGCATATGGGGGCTAAACACTGAAATTTTAACTTGTATGGGTTAAGTCAAAGATAACACATTTCCTTACCTGTTAGCAGAGACAGTGTTGGGAGACTTACTCATATGAGTAAACTTGATTGTAATGGCAAGGTATGGGATGTTTTGGTCCTTTGGCTCAACTACCTGAATGCATTGGCTAAGTGGCAATGGTAAGGTGTACAGCACAACAGGACTGTGTTTCCAAAGCAATCCATGGGATGCAGACGTCCTAAGTTCCACATTGCATGCATTATTTTGTATTAGCTGTTGTCTGGGGCTGTGGTCTGGGTACCCATTAGTGGCTGAGATTCACCTTCTTCTTGCTCTGTTTGCTTGGTAAGAGCACCCTGCCAGGACAACCAAACTGCAGTAAATAGAGGCAAACAGGAAACTCGCTTCAAAGCTTACATCCCAGTGGAAACATTAGTAGAATATATACTCCTTTAGCAACCTATTGCAACCAAAGTTTCCTCTTGGACTACATGGATTTCTGGGGTCTAAAGGCTCTCCCAAATCTATCCTCTGCTGCTCTTTCTCACTGCTGTTATTACTTCTTATTATGACAGTTGTTCTATAAATCAAAATACTTACAGAAGATACAGATACAGCTGGCAGCAGGAATGTCACAAAAAATAAAATCATAGTGGAGATTTCTTCCATATGTAGAACACAAATCCAATGTTATTCCTGACTGGGCTATTATGAAAAGTTAGTCTTTTTATGAAATTTCCATAACATAACAACTTAAACTGCCTTTGTTCTTTGTGTTGCAGTTTGGAATACACGTAGATGGCAGGGCTTCATCTGGTATTCAACTACTGCACCCAGCACCTGCCTCTACTTCTGCTAAAGGATACTGTGGAAATAGAGGTCAGAGCAGGACACTGAGTGTTATTAAATACATGAGAAAAATATTTAAGAAGATAGAGTAAAAAGGCTTGGATTGTTTATTTGTGGAAGCCTGTGAGTAAGAGGAGACATGATAAGAACATACAAAATAGTGAATGCTACAGAGAAGGCAGAGCAGGAATCTGTTTTCTTCCTGTCTTATAAAATGTGAGAATTCAAAGAAATTAAAAGGTGGCAAATTCAGACTTAATAAAAGGAAATGCTACCCCATACAAAACATAATCAGACTGTGGTAGGCATTACTACTGATTTCCCTGCTGGCCAAGAATGTAGTCAAAAATTGCAGTTAAGCCCCCCAAAATTAGATACATATGTATTATAAGCTATAAAATAATAAGACAAAAAGGGGAAAATAATGTTAGAAAATCTTAACTATATCAGAGATGCAAATCAGTAACTAATAGGACTAGGATGAGATGGTCCCTCCATTTCCTATCTGCTTTTCAGCAGGTTTTGTGAACCTTCTGAAAGCAGGTGGATGGGCCTCTGTCCTAGTGTATGTGTCTGTCATCACATACTGACAACAAAACACAGGGCACCTAAAATTAATGTTGTGTGTGAACTTTGGTGCTGAGGAGCCTGTGATAAGTACTGCCTTTGCCTGCATAGCCACAGTGAGGGTAGCTGCTAGCATGCAGAGTGCAGCAGCTTAAATTTTCTTGGCTTGATTTACCACATCTCATTTAAATACACTCTGAGATATTATGAGGAAAAATGCTGTCGTTCTTAGCTGTTTGTCACTTCATGCATATTTCCTAGTCACAGAAAAGGTCTTTTCTGCTCTCCTTGCTGATATCATTTGGAAGAGAAACAAATTGGGCTTTTACAGCTTGAGATCTTTTACTATGAACATCTCTTGTAACAACCTCTTCAACATCAAGTCCTTAGCATCCACACCTCATGAGCTTGCAATACTGGTCACAGTGAGAAAGAAAGGCCCTGAAGCTGTAGCAGAAGCTAAAATTTGCAAGTATCTTGCCATGGAATTTGAAGATCTTTGCTAATTCAGAATTCTAAAGGCAGGACGTTATAGTTTATCTATCCCCATAGTTTGCTTTTGCACACAAGAATTTGTTACATTAAGAGTTTAAATACACCTTTTATTTAACACCACGCAATGCTGGTGCTCTTCCAACATTTCCCTGGTTATCTTCACTGGTTAGCCTCACGAGGAGATGAGGTAAGAGACAAATAGGAGGATGGAGAAAAATTTTGTGCTTTAGAAAAGAAGGAATGAGAACAAGAGAAAGTAACCCACAGGCACAACTCAGTTCCTTCAGAAAGCTGTCCATTATCAGGATGAAGGATCCCTTTTGGGCAAGGTGAATATTGGCATATACACACAGGAATCCCTCACTCCTATTATGTGTGAACAAGGCATTTATGATCTCAACTATGGATTTGGATTTTGAATTTTGAATGAGAGAGAAATTCCATGGTACTCTCAATGCAATGCTTTGGGAGAAGGTAGAGAGGTAAGAAACTGCACAGTCTGTGTTAAAATAAGGATCAGCCCGACTCTCTATATCAAATAATTTTATTAATATTAGCATGCGCATTGCCTGGTGACATCAATGCAATAAAATAAGTGTCTTAGAACAGGGGAGAAAAGTAATAAGGCGAATAACTCTGATTCTTCTAGCATGGATATGTGAGTGTCTCTGCTCTTGTGAGACTCCACCTGGAGTACCGTGTCCAGTTCTGGAATCTCCAACATAGAAAGGATAAGGAACTTTTTTAATAGGTCCAGAGGAGGGCCACAAAGATGATCAGAGTGCTGGAGTGCCTTCCATATGAAGACAGCCTGAAAGAGTTAAGATTATTCAGCCTGGAGAAGAGAAAGCTCTGAGAAGACCTTAAAGCAGTCTTTCATTACTTGAAAGGGGCTACAAGAAAGCTGGGGAGAGACTTTTTACAAGGGTATGTAGTGATAGGTTGAGGGGAAACGGCTTTAAAAAGGAAGGTGGGAGATTTAGATTAGATGTTAAGAATAAATTCTTCACAATGTGGGTAGTGAGGCACTAGAACAGGTTGTCCAGTGAAGCTGGGGATGCCCCATCCCCTGGAGCCTTGGGTAGCCTGGTCTAGCGGGCTGTGTCCCACCCATGGCGGGGGGTTTGGAACTACATGGCATTTAAGGTCTTTCCAACTCAGAACATTCTATGATTCTATGATCCTATGATTCTTGCTTTTGTACTAAAAATCAACATATATTTTAAAAAAAACATGAATAAAGCAAGCACCATTTAATGTAGAATATTTAGAAACTGTTATTTTCAACTCCAATTTTAACTGAAATCTTCTTTTTCATGCAATTAAAAAAAAGCCACTTAGTTCAGGAGTTGACACAGTATGGGTTCAAATGAAGATGAGATTAGTGTGTTAGACAAATGTTCCTTGGAATTTCAGCTCCTCTTTTTTAGTATTGAATAGAATGTAAAGTAATGTAACAGGAGAGAAGAGAAGAGAAGAGAAGAGAAGAGAAGAGAAGAGAAGAGAAGAGAAGAGAAGAGAAGAGAAGAGAAGAGAAGAGAAGAGAAGAGAAGAGAAGAGAAGAGAAGAGAAGAGAAGAGAAGAGAAGAGAAGAGAAGAGAAGAGAAGAGAAGAGAAGAGAAGAGAAGAGAAGAGAAGAGAAGAGAAGAGAAGAGAAGAGAAGAGAAGAGAAGAGAAGAGAAGAGAAGAGAAGAGAGAAGAGAAGAGAAGAGAATATTTGAATTGAAAGGCACCTGCAATGGGCATCTGGCCCAGCTGCTTGACCAGTTCAGGACAAATAGTTCAAGCTTGTTATTAAGGACATTGTCCAAATGCCTCTTAAATACTGACAGGCATGGGATATCCATCACCTTTCTAGGAAGCCTGTTCCAGTGTTTGACCACCCTCTTGGTAAAGAAGTGCTTCCTAATGTTCAGCCTAGACCTTCACTGACACAGCTTACAACCATTCCCATGCTTCTTATCACTGCATAGCAGGCAGAAGAGATCATCACCTCCCTCTTCAATTTCTCTCCTCAGGAAGCTGTTGAGAGTAATGAGGTCACACCTCAGTTTCCTTTTCTGCAAACTAGACAAACCCAGAATCCTAAGCCTCTCCTCACAGGACATTCTTTCCATCCATTTCACCAGCTTTATTGTCCTTTTCTGGACACATTCAAGTACCTTCACATCCTTAAATCATGGGGCCCAGAGCTGTAAACACTATTCAAGGTGAGGTTACACCAGTGCTAAATACAGTGGGATAATCACCCCCTTTGACCAGTTTGCAATGCTGTTTGATTCACTCCAGGATGCAGTTTGTCCTCTTGGCTGTCAGGGGCACATTGCTGACTGAAACTGAGCCTGTTGCCAACCAGCAGCCCCAGATCTCTTTTTAAAAGGCTCCTGTCCAGTAACTCTTCTCCTAGTTTATACTTGTTCCTGACATCACTCTGTTGTATGTGCAGAATCCAACAACTGAACTTGTTAAATTTCATCTCAATAATCATCACTGCTTTGTGATACTTCTGCCTCTTGTCCCTCAAAAGACTCATCAGTACCTCCCAGTTTGTTATCATCAGCAGACTTGCTAAAAGCATATTCAACTTTTGCATCCAGATCCCTAATAAAAATACTGAACAGCTGGCTGCAGAACTGAAACCTGAGGAACACTGCTTTGTGATTAGTTGCCAGCTAGATGTAGCCCCATTCTTGGCAGTACTTTGAGACCTACCCCTCAGCCAGTTCTTTACTCAGTGTGCTGTGAACCCACTCATCCCACAGCTGGACAACTTGTCTAGAAAGATGCTGTGAGGGACAGCAACAAAAACTTTACTAAAATCCAGAAAAGCTACATCCATAACCTCCTCCTCCTCCACTAGGTAGGTGACCTTGTAATAGAAGGGTATCAAATTAGGCAATCAGGATGTATCCCTTTGTGAACCTATGAATTTGCCTGATGACTGTATTACTCTTTAAATAATACTCTCCATCATTTTTCCAAGAATTGAGGTTAGAATAACAAGTAATAATTTACTTTTCAAAAAGTTCAAGTAAGTGGGAAGAGAACGTACTTACAGTCTGTCATTTATGGTAAGTAGATAAGCACAGTTTCCAAGAGTACCATTCATATGTTTTCTTACCACTGAATGATAAGCTCTTCTGCAGGAGTGGAGTCTACATAATGTTGCTGGAAAAACTAAATTATTGTTCATATATGAACCAGGGAAGGCTCCTGCCTACAGTGTTCTAGTTAATCTGCCCCACTGTTACACATGAATGAAAGTGAGCTTCACCACCATCATCCAGCTTATTAATATTTGTTGTAATTAATGAGTAGACATCATATATGGGTGTATTTTTCCCCTTATTCAGTGAGAGTATCATTTTCTTAGAATACTGTAGCTCACATAAACAAACACAATGGTATCCTGTTCTATGGAGCCAACTGTTTATCATCGCTTGAAAGAAGAGAGAAAGGGAGATACAGAGAATTCCTATTCATAGCGGTTTTCCTGACACTCAGGTCTTTCTAAAACAAAATCAAATTGTTGATCTCAAGCCACGTGTTAGTATGTTATAAAATCTTCCCAGTGTATTTTCATACCCACCCAGAAAGATGGAGTTCCTGGAACATATTATCAGTTGAATGGAAACTGGGAGACTAAGGATTATAAAAGAGACTGTTCTTTCAGCCAAACCCGTCCTGTTTTGATAACACAGTCCGTTATGAAAATATAAGGTCTTCAGTTTCTGCTGATTCAGGATCTTGGACTAGCTGTATAATTCAGACTCCAGTTTGAAAGAGAGATTTCCATCTGCGTATATTGATACTGAAAATAAATGGCAAGAGGCACTGGTTCTTAAATTTTGTGTAAACATTTTGATAACTTTGAGGAAAGTTGGCCTTGAATTAAGTCAGGAAGTGACATGAAAAGCAGCTCAGAACTTGCTGAATGTCTCTGAGTTATTTATCTATGCTGTTGCCAAAGCTATTAAAATAATGTCAAGCATGTAATAATAAGCTTTAATAAGATATCTTGGACAATGGAACAACACCTAAACCAATGAAATGTCATGGTTAAGTGCGTTATGTGCTATAATGCACCATTAACAGCCGTTACATGCCAGCTACACAGAGGAGATGCTATGGATTATCAGTGAAATGCTTTCAAACACTCAATATGACTGCTTTGTCTCAGACTTATAACAGTCAGCCTCTTTAGGGACAGCCAGGCATTTCCATCAAACCAGATGATTACCTCCTGGGGCTAGTGATAATGGATATGACTACACTCACATTATGTCAAAACTTTGCCTGGAAATATGGTTTTTCCCTTACAGATCTAGCTCAGGACTTCATTTATATATCTTTTTATATGTAGCAAGCACTGAAGTTATCTGAAGCAGCTGGACACTTCTGCTTTATTACAGAGTAAGATTTCAACACCACTGAAATGAGTGCATATACCTTTAGTATCTATCTGCAATGTGTGACTTACATGCTTTTTAAAAAGTTTTAATATACAACAATGTTTATTACATCATCAGAAAAACAGCTTAAACCCACTGGTCCCATTCTTATACAGTACTTACTTCCACCTTCATGGTGAACTGCTTCAATCTTTTGCAGAGCTCCTTGTATATAAAGTATGGATTATCCCATATCAGATTTCTGCCCTAGGGAGGAAAATATTAAGCTTTTTGAGCCTTTCAATGCTTTTTGAATTATCTGAGACAGCAACAAGTATTTCAAATACTAATCTTACTATCAGAACAGGAGGTCTTCAATTTATCTTGAGGCATTTAGAGTACCATTGAGGCAGAGGAAACCCATTACTGCTAATGCATTTAGAAATTAAACCAAGCAGGTCATCCTTCATAGCAAGTTTCCTCCTTCTCCCCTTCAAAGCCCTGCATTACTCTGTCATTTCCACCTGTGAGACATTGTCCCTACCCAAGTACATTCCCATCCCAGAGCAGACTTCCTTTTTGTGTCAACTGGAGGTCCCCAAGCCCTCTCTGTTCCTGTGCCCCCATCCAGCACTGCTTCATCACTGGAAGAGTCCCTGAGCTCACCTCCTTCACTACCCTCCTTGCTCTCCATGTACATCAGTGGAGACACCCACCTACATGGCGAGAAGATGGTTGGCACTTTGCAATACCAAAAATTTTGCACACATACCTGTAAACAGACAGTGGACTGCAACCTTCCCTCCTCCTGTAACAGTGTTTATTCCCCACAACTGAGCAAATTTGTTGAAACAGAAAGGTTCTGTTCTTCAGAATGGCTACAAATATGAAGGGAGTGCGGAGGGAGAGTCTGATAAGAATTTAACATTGGGCTAATTAGCCTATAATGAAAGCTCTGTTATGAATTTGTAATTTTACTGCACCCTTTTTTTTTTTCCTGTCTGATTGCTGGTGAAAGCAGAGGTCCTTTCCACATTGAAGAACACTCTGAATTTGCTCTACACCTTTTGAATTCGGTGTCCTGCTGTACCTCATGTGGAGATAAGATGAGGATTAGCAAGAAACTGAAGTCAAGTAAGCTGCTGGGGTTCTTCTGCTACTTGGTTTGAAAGATCATTTGGCTGACTGACTCTCCAGTACTTGAGCGATTCAATTTGTTCACATACATTTGCAATACTTCTATTTCCTCTACACAATGTGGTCCAAGGGCCAGTATAGTTAGTGCTACATCCTAGAAGATGATGACATGCATGGCAGTAAGCAGATTAAATCCCTTGAGGACAACTGTGATCAAGAGAGTTAAGGTTTATAAGTGACACAAGTCTGGGAGGCTATTTTAGTTAAAGGAGCAGTCACATCCAAAAACATTGCTTGGATCGAGCTGTAGTCTCTAATCATGAAAGCCAAAGGCAAGAATGATTGACAAAACTGGAGGAGGGCAGTTCGAAATTGGAGAAAAGCAGATTTAGAATAGACATTAGGAAAAATTTCTTCACCATGAGAGAGATGAGGCACTGGAAGAGGTTGTTAAGGGAATTTGTAGATGACCCATCCCTGGAGGTGTTTAAGACCAGGTTGGATGCAGCCTTGGACAGCCTGGTCTGGTGGAATGTGTTTCTGCCCATGACAGGGCGGTCGGAACTTGATGATCTTTAAGGTCCTTTCCAACTCAAACTATTCTATGATTCTATGAAAACCTGAAAGATTCAGAAAACTTGGGCAGTAAAAATTGTCCAGCGTCAGGTATCATACTAGCTAGCTTTGTCAGTCCTGACCCATACAAGCAGCAAAACTGAATGTAAATTTTGAACCATTAATGTTTTTTAAGAAGAAAGAGAAAACCATACAACAGTAAACAACTATTGAGATCAACAGTGTTGAGTACATTTACTTTCAACATGTCCAAATAGCAAAGGAGTGACATTTATTAATACAAACTAACTACTCTTTAAAACATGTTTTTTCTACAAAGAATACAAATTATCACAAGGGCAAATTTGCCAGAAACTACATACTACAGTCTCAGAGAGTAATCACGCCTTTGAGCCATAGATTAATAACTTTTTGGTTTAAATAATGTGTCCCACATTTCCCTTGAAAAAAGGCATAGGCTATGTCACGTAATTTGTTTTTCTAAAAGTACTTGGTCTTATAAAACAGGAACAATTTTGCACTCCTTTTGTCTTATATTGTGCTTTTGTGATTTGCTACCCAGCACAGAATTATAGAAGTTGTAAAGGACCCATGGGAATCATTGAATCCAACTTCCTGCTCCTCACAGAACTACATAAAATTAAACCATATGACTAAGACCATCGTCCAGATGCTCCTTGAACCCTGACAGGCTTGAGGCTATTACCACTTCCTTTGGAGCCTGTTCTGGTGACCAGCCAGCCTCTTGGTGAAGAACCTTTTCTTAATGTCCAGTCTGCACTGCCCCGATGCAGCCTCGTTCCAATTCACTTGTGTCCTGTTGCTGCTCACCAAAGAAGATCAGCATCTCTCTGCCTAGTGTGACCCTTGAGAAAGGTGTTGACTGTGATGAGGGCACCCTTCTTTTCTGCAAAGTGAACAAGCCAAGTGGCTTCCTTACAAGTCTCGCTCTTGAAAACTTTCATCATCTTGGCCACACTCCTCTGGGCACTTGCTAACACTCTGATTTCCTTAATGTTGTTCAGCAGCAATATTATCAATTGGAATGTAACACTACATGAAACAAAACTGATTGGGAAGGAAATGGGAGGCTAGAGGGACAAATGTAAGATTTAAGATATCTTCAGCAGTGGTAGATGTCTGTAGCCGCTGAATTTCATAGTACTTCTGTACATCCAGTGAATAGTGCAAGAACAGAAGGTATACAGCGTGTCCATATAAAATTTTGAGAAGGATCCTTAAAGGAAAGAAGGTCTGGAAAGAGGAAGCAAACGATACTTCAGTTCTGTTAACAGAAGTAATACATTTTATTTCCACATTATTTCTCTTCTAAATTGAAAATGCTACGCAATTCTCTGCCACTGTTAACCATTAACATTTGTGAATTTGTGGTTAGATATCTGAGAAAAACAATGTAAAATATAAGAACTTAAACTCCAGAAACCAGTCTGTTTTAAGTAAAATCAGAGCAAGAACAGACAGCTGATCTGAAGGTTTCATTTCATCCTGACTCTGCAGTCTGAAGAATTCAAGCTTCATTTGCTAATTTTTGGTTTGTTTTACTGTAGCTCATTCACATATGATTCAGATTACATCATTCAATCTATAATATTAGCAATAAATGGCAACTAATAAGGAAAAGTTGGATTATTCTTTCCTTGTAGGAACAGAGATACTCACAGAAGAAGCCAGGGTGAAAAATCAAGTCTACAAATATTCCTGCTTACTAGGACAGGTTTGCAAAAGAAGCCTCATCACTGTATTTATGGAGAGGCATAGCATCATCCTGATGTAAAACTGTAATGTCATGGATTTGGCATAAAACTTCCTGTAGCTCTCTCTCCTCTTTCACCCCTCTTTCTATGTTACTGTCACAAAAACTGTTCAGGCTCCCTTCTAGCATTTCCTTAACACAATGAAAATTTCTTGACCTACATGACTGATCTCCTGGTGGCCAGCTAGCCACCTCTTGCTTGCAGAAGTAATATTATGGAAATAACTCATATTTTAAGAAAAAAGATTGTGAGTGGAACAAGGAGAATTCCTTGACCCAAACCAAAATATTTAGCTCAATTCTGGGTATTTGAATACTTTTCAAGTGTCATTGCTACTCAAGTTTTGAAACAAAATGTGGTTCTAGAGTGAAAATTGGAAACATCTCACTTTGAAAATGTCAAAATGCTGTATTCCAGAGAAGGTCTCTTTTCTCTCAGCTTGAGCTACTTGACAAACTAGACACAAATTCAAGAATTCTTTTGGACATTCCAAACATCCTTTTTTTGTGGTAGACCTAGATCCAACCCTAATATTTCATATAACCAGAGACAGCAGGATAAGCACAGCAACATTTGAGCATACACACTGTGAACTACTCTGAGTTCCTCTCAAGTTTTGGGGTCAGTTTTTCTGATGCCAGCAGGCATATTTGAATTATCTTTTAATATTTCTTTTTCTGATTGGACAACTGAAAGAATGTAAGGTAATGTAATTTGAACGTCAATGTACTCAGGCTGAAAATTGCTTCATGTCTTTGACAATTAGATTAAATAGCTACTGTCAGCACTACAAGGAAAGATCTTTTTGTTCTATATATGGCTCAATGAAAACTGCTGGAAGTAAAAGTTCTCAGCCTGAATATTTTGTTTTCCCTCAACAAGTGCATTTGTATTGCTTTGAAGGAGAAGAAAATCCCCCGCAAACCACTATCGAACAGCCAATACCCTGATGGTATCTTTGGATGCAGCACCTAAGTGGAAGATCAAACATTGATAAGAGCAGCAGAAACTTTTCAAACTTGTTCATAGCACTGGCAGTTTACTCAGGATGCCTTCAGCAGCATGAACTAATCACCTCAGGTGTGTGCATGGAAGTCAGAAGACACAGTACGGATCTCACAAAATCTAATGGATCTGTGCAATTCCTTTCAAGAGAAAACTCCAGTTCACCAGTAATTAACTTTCTGGAATCCATAAGAAGGATCCTGAGGACATGTATTTTTAATAAATATTTCAATAATTAATTTGCCAAAATCACCCATGTAATACTGAAGTTTTGCTATTTTCAAGCATGAGTTCCTGTTAGTCCTTTGTTTTAGGCTTGCAAAAGACTGATGTTAAAATCTTGTCTTCTGTAACTCATTTATTTCTTTAGCAAATATTCTTCTAAACTGTCAGAGGTGAAGGCGTATACATGCACTCGATTTTGCTTTTCATCAAGCCCATTGAAACCGAGGGACATAGAAGTCAACTCAGGCAAGTCTTTGGAGGATGAAGCAATGAAAGACATGAAGTAATGAAGGCATGAAGCAATAAAATGCAGTCCAGTAATGCAGTTCTCTGAGATTCGAAGTAACTCAGTTTCAGCTTTCTCACCCTTTGTGGACTTTATCTTTAGCCACTAAAGTAGAGCTATTTACACAAAAACGTAATATGGATGGCTATGCAGATCTGGAAAGTTTGCATGACTTCTACCAGCTGCAAACTGCTTCAGCAGCTACATCTACTCCTATGCCTTGTGCAAGTCTGGCAGGTGTGGAAATCATTACAACCTCACTGGTATGTGCAGACAAATGTAAGCAAGGATGAGGATTGCAGTGACTCTTGCACATGTGCTTTGCTTCCTTCTGACATTAAGAATTGATTTATTAAATGTAAAACATTGCACTGATTCTATTTTTCAGGTCACCTAGTGCCACAGAAGCTATTAAAAGTATTTCTTGCCAGTATTATATTTGGAGCCACCAGTATTCAAGGTTGCTTATTTTTTTTCATTTTCTGTTATTTTGGAAATACCTCCATGTCTTACTTGTTGCTTAGCCATAGCAGACAGGATTTAAGTGTAAGGTTACAATGCATTTAATGAATAATATCAAATAGGAAATGAAAAATACATTCAATGATGCTATTCCAGATACATGCATTGCAATCAGGAAGCACAGATTGCAGTTAATCTTCATGTTTCACGGAGAGTGAAGAATCACTATTTTCCTGACACAAGGAAAACATAGAGCTGGTGCTAGTGAAGCTGGGACTTCTGAAATTCATGAAAAGGGGCTTAGTTTCAACTAGTTTGTTACAGATAATTCTCTGGAAAGGAGATAAGCTTTTTTCGCCAAGTTCCTTGTGCAAACCATTGAAGGTATTTAATTACAAACATATAGTGGTTACATACACATAATTAAGTTCATATCACCTACATGTTTGCTACCATTTTCAACAGCAGTGATGAAACATATCTGCTTCACTTTACTTCTGTGACTGCAGCCTTAAAAGATTATTTCTGAGAAGAGGTTTCAAGCCACTGCAGTGGTACTTGTCATCTTCTGAAGCGTATTGTTGCACCTTTTCAAAAGAATTAAGACTTTGACATGCCTTTGCAGCACTTGGCTAAAATCACTGTTGCTTCTACACCAAACACAGTTAGACACAGTTAGAATTTCTCTGGAGGCAGTAGCTGTCTAGCCTACAACTGGGGAGAACAAAAATATTAATTAACCTCCATGAAGCCAGCAGCTTTGTTTATAAGCAATGAGTTTTGATACTGGGTGGGTTAGATGATCTGCTTCATCAGCTTCTTGCTTTTATTGTAGTGATACATCAGTATTTGTCATCATGGAAATCCTTATCAGGAGCAATGTTGATGTGGAAGTTGTGGCTTTGATTTGAACAGAAGCCACATAGCTCTGTCTACTCTAATCCACATAATTGTGAAAAATGCATTTTGCAATCTCTCTCTCCTCTCTTCCTGCACCCACTCCTGCCTCTTCCTTTACAGTTGTAGGGTTTTTTTTATTTCCACTGTGTACAAAGAATAACAATAATTCTGGTGTGCAGGAGAGCTCTGGATATTCTATGTGTATCACATGCGTAGTGAAGTAAAAGTGAAATAGCTTATAAGAATTTTGCTGTTTCTTGGTACATGGATGAATTTTAAGACACTAGCCAGTTCTTCTGTAACTCAAGAGCTACTGAAAGCAGTCACATGAACTGTTCTTTGTGCTATGTGTTTTCTCTGATTCTGGCACAACTTCCTCCTATTTCCATAGAACATGAAAATCTGGACCCTAGACCATATGCAAACAACTTTTAGAAGCCACAATCAGTCCTGACATAGCAAATGTAGTTAACCACTGTTCAGACTTTAAAGATGAGTAGCCTCACTGAAATCAGGAGAACTTCTTGCATACCACAGGTAGACATGTAACTATGTAATGTCTTGGGCTGCTGCAGGAACAGCTGAGTATAGCAACGTAGGCATCAGAGCAGGGCAGGAAAGCTAGCATTTTCAGTAAAGCCTCATAATACTCAGATAATTTTTTCAAAAATTATTTTCAAATTTCAGGTTATAACTATATTCCAGAAAAAAAGCACAGGTGTATTACCTTCCTGTTTTGAAGTATTGTGTCTCTAGACCTAGAAATAGAGTTGACTAGAGCAGATGACGTGAAGACTGAAATACAGTAGAATTCTTCCCTTCCATTTTGGTCCATTTACTTGTTGTATCCCTGGTATATATGTGAGTGTAGTTGAAAGATGCGTTTTTGAAGACAAAACACACTCCTTCTTGCAATTACATGGAGTGCTTTTTGACCAAAGTAAAAAGTGGGAAGAAAGGTTTTTTGTCACAACGTCCTTGTTTTATTTAGGGACTTTATTTACTGAGTATTTGTTCACATTTTTAGAGAGATGGGCTTCTTATCTTATATAACATTCCTTTATTGGTACGGTAATAGAGACAGGTGTTAGATTGCTATGCTCTTTTACAGGGTGATGAGCTCTGTAACAGCAATATCAAGGTATCCTTAGAACATCAGGATTTACTAATTATCCCATTTCAGTGATCTGTCACCTCACGGTAAAGAACTTTTTCCTCGTGTTGAGGTGGAACCTCCCATGTTTCTGTCTGTTCTGTAGCTGGACACTTTTGAGAAGAATTTGGCCTCATGCTCTTGATATCTCCTTCTGTCCAGGCTAAACAGGCCCAGCTCACTCAGCTCTTTCCTGTGGGAAAGATGCTCCAGTCCCCTGATAACCTTTGTGGCCCTCCAATGAGAAGGATAATGTCCTTCAACCTGATTGTTACATTCTTCTTGATCCACCCTGGGGTACCATTGGTTGCCTTGGCCACAAGGACACATTGCTGGCTCATTGTCAGCTTGTTTATCAGGAATCCCAGGTCCTTCTCTGCAGAGCTGCTTTCCAGCTGGTCAACCTCTAACTCATACTGGGGTATGGGGTTACTACTCTTGAGGTGCAGAACTATATTTGCCTTTGTTGAAATTCATTACCTCTACCCAGCTTTCCAGCCTGTCCAGGTCTGGTTGCAAAGCAGTCAGAAGGCTGCAGCCTTCCAATGTATCAGCCACTCCTCTCAGTTTTGTGTAATCAGAAAATTTGCTGGGAGTATGCTCTGTCTCCTCACCCAGGTCATTGATGAAAACACTGAACAAGACTGGGACAAGTACTGACCCCTGAGGAGCACCACTGGCCACTGGGCTCCAGCTAGACTCCGCACTGATCACAACCCTCTGAGCTCTGGCATCCAGTTCTCGATACATCTCACTAGCCACCCATCTAACCCACACTTCCTAAGCTTATCTATAAGGATGTTGTAGGAGGCTGTGTCCAAACACTTGTGGAAGCCAAAGCAGACAACACTCACTGCTCTCCCCTCATCTACCCCACCAGTCATGACAAGGCTATCAGATTCATTAAATATAATTTCCTCTCGTTGAATCCATGTTGACCACTCCTGACAAACTTCTTTTCTTCCACATGCTTGGAAATAACACCCAGGATGAGCTTTTCCGTCACCTTTCTGGTGACAGAGACCTGTAGTTTCCTGGGTTCTCCTTATTGTCCCTTATAAAGGTTGGAGTCACATCAGCTTTTCTCCAGTTCTCAGGTACCTCTCCTGTTCTCCTTCATCTTTCAAATATGACCGAGAGTGATTTAGCAATACAGAATCACAGAACAATCACAGAATCACAGAACAACCAGGTTGGAAGGGACCCATCGGATCTTCTAGTCCAACCATTCCTATCTAGCACTAAACCAAGTCCCTCAATACCTCATCTACCCGTGTCTTAAACACCTCCAGGGAAGGTGCCAGGTCCCTCAACATTCATGGGTCTATTCCATCAGGGCCCATGGATTTATGGGTGTTCTGTTTGCCTAAACAAACAAGATACTTTTGACAAAGGGAACTCTTCCTTTATACAGATTTTCCCTCTTTCCTTCAGAGTCTGGGATTCCTGAGGGCCAGCTTTAACAGCGAAAACTGAAGCAAAAAAGGCATTCAGGAATGCTGTGTTCTGTACATCCTCCTTCATAAGGGCATACACCTCATTCAGCAGTGGGCCAACATTTTTTCTAGTCTTCCTTTTCCTGTTGATGTGCTTGAAGAAGCTCTTCTTGTTGTTCTTGATGTCCTTTGCCATATTTAATTCCAAGTGAGCCTTCCTCATTGCATCCTGACGTACTCTGACAACATTCCTATATTCCTCCCAAGTGGCCAGTCCCTTTTCCCACCTTCCATAAACTTCTTTCTTTCATTTGATTTTTTTCATAAGCTCATAGGAAGCTCATCCATGTAGGTCTCCTGTCTCCTCTGCTCAACTTCTCACTCCTAGGGATATATAGATCTTGAGCTTGTAGGAAGAAGCCTTTGAATATTACCCACCTGTCTTGGACGCCCCGTAGAAATCTTTGAAGAGGCTAAATTTAGTGCTTCTGAAGTCCAGGATTGTAATCCTGCTTCTAGTCTTGATTCTTCTGTGCAGGATCCCGAACCCCATCAACTTGTGATCACTGCAGCCAAAGTTACCCCCAGCTTTCACATCCCAGATCAGACCATCTTTATTTGTTAGCACAACGTCCCTGCAGCACTCCTCTTCTTGTCAGATTCCTCATCACTTATGTCAAGAAGTTTTCATCAATGCTCCGTAGGAATTTTCTAGTCTCTGTCTATTTAGCTGTTTTGTCTTCCCAACAAATATCCATGTGACTGAGGTCCTGCACAAGAACCAGGGCCTTTGATTGTGATGATACTGTAACATCACTTCAACTGCCTGTAGAAGCCCTTATTGACCTACTGTTCATGATGAGATGGCGTGTAGTAGACATCCACAACAGTGTCCTCCACATTAGCCTGCCTTTTCGTTCTTACTTGTAAACTCTCAACTTGTTTTTCTTCCAAATCTAGGCTGAGGACCGTACATTACAGTTGCTTCCTCACATAAGGAACAGCATCACCTCGCTGGTCTGTCTTTTCTAAAAAACACATAGATGCCTATGACAGTGTCCCAGTCATGCAAGCTATCCCATCATGTTTCTGTGATTGCAATGAGATCATAGCCCTGTGACCACACATGGATCTCTCATTCTTCCTGTTTGTTTCCCATGCTGCATACATCAGTGTACAAACATTTCAGAGAAGTACTTCAACATGCAGGTTTCCCTGGAGGGATGGAGGAGGTTCCACCATAGCCATATATGCCCTTGAGTTGTTTTGCATTCTGGTCCCTGGGAGGTGTGTCAGTGACATTTTTTACAGCCCTGGTTGGTCTATCTTTTCCTAGTTAAATGTGATGACACGAGCACTGCCATTTTGGACCTTCATCCTATTCCTCAAATCCTTCAGTTTAAAGTCTGCCTCACCAAACCAGCTGACTGCCAAAGATTACCTTGCCATTTACAGACTACTGTGTCCTACTCTTCCCTAACGGTCTACAATCTACAACTGAAGAATGAAAAAAAGCCAAAACCCTCCTGATGGCACAAGCCACTAATTAAGAGTTGGTATGCATTATATGCATATTTCTGGCTGTCCCCCTCCTTCCAACTGGTAAAACAGGAAAAAAAGGAAAAAGATAACTTCGGCAACAGTATATTTCTCTCTGTTATCATATATATGTAGATACATAAATAAATAAATAAATAAATAAATAAATAAATAAATAAATAAATAAATATCTGCTGACACGTAGCGTATAGGAGATGCTGTACTGTTGGCTACCTATGCATCCCAGCTCACTCTTTAGTTCCAAAGAGAGCTACCAGGCTTTTCAGAAGTTCACCTCAGCTAGAACATTAAAAACACACATAAGTTAACAAGGTTTAATTTCAAGATTCCACAGAAACACAATAAATAGGGACTTAAAATGTGTGGTATCACAGTCTGAAGATGAGCTAGTTTTCTCCTGACAAAAAGAAGCTAGTTGAGCCATGAAGAGTTACCAAGTGCTCCAAGTTAAACAGATATCAAGAAATGTCACTGTGCATGAAATTGTCATGAGATGATCTCTCCCCAAGGGATTTTCTAAACTTATCCATCAATGGAAAGAAGCTGGTGGAAGGGATCACAGGAGGCTGTCTGGACCACAGTGGTTGAGGACCCAGGGTTTTTGCTCATTCACTAAGAAGGATAGTGTCTTAGAAGATCTTATAAATGGGGCTTTCACTTTTCAAAGATACTGGCCTCTCCCTGTTCCTCCAAAGACCATCATGTTTCTGGAACATATTTTAACATTTTTCAATATACTTGCATACACATGCATGCATATGTTTAAGACAAAGTGCCCCTTTATGACTTATAATTTCTGTATTAGGCATATAGAAGAAGGTAATGAACTAGCCAGAGACTGTGAAATAGCATAAAGGCTAGATATTACAGTGTCAGTACATCACTCATCAAAATGACCTGGAAATGCTCTTTTCTTTGCTATTAAGTTACAATATATGTCTCAGACAAACAAATAGCATGCAAAAGCCCTTGAAATGAGAAGTACATCCTATATCACAAAGTACCATCTCTGTAACATAGAAACATGAATCTGACAGTTACCTGAAATACTCTGTAAGCTGAAACAATTAGCTGAGTATTAATGTGCCAGTTGAAAGATTCTTTGAAACCAACAAACTATCAAAGTAGTACAACATCTATAATTTATTAATAGAAGTAGAAATTTTTGTATTTAGCAAACCCAAGTGATCTGAATGTATTGTATTTACTACTTTTCTATAAAAAAATGAAGGGCATTTAGCAAATATTCACTCAACAACTCACCAGGTGCCATGTGCAAAAAGAGGAGACTGTAAAACAAACTAACTACTCTGTTTCCTCTGCTCCTCTCCTTTATGCTTGGGAAGATGGCCTGAAGCTCAGCCTTTAAAAGATTTAGACATTTGGGGATCCATTCAGGTACCTAAGAATAGGCACTGAATAGGGTCAGACCTGTGGGAATATTGTCTTATTGCTAGTAGGCACAGAGGAGAGCTGGAACCTGTCACTCTCCTAGATCTAAATTCTTTATTTGAATTTTGCCCTATGTGTATAGGCACCACTCTATTTCAT
Organism: Coccyzus lansbergi; assembly: GCA_033558105.1. Lineage (NCBI taxonomy): Eukaryota > Metazoa > Chordata > Aves > Cuculiformes > Coccyzidae > Coccyzus > Coccyzus lansbergi. The sequence continues at coordinate 472,846 of JAUMJK010000741.1, read as the reverse complement.
GACCCCAGTTAAAATTAAAAGAATTTTTTTTGTTTGTTTTATCACTGGTAATGAGGCCAGATTTCATAGATGTGATTTTATGTTATAAATTACCAAAACTCTGGTTTCTTATTATTATTTCCTGTGATATGTAGATCAGAGGATTTCCCCTAAATCAAATTTCTCTTGGACTACCATATAACTTCTAGAAATTCATCTCAATACCACTTTAGTTTAGTAGCAGTCAAGAATATATTGCAGCCTTTCGCAGATTCCTTCAATGCTGTCAATAACTTTCAGTGTTCTAATTTTCCTTTCTATTTTTAACGTTGCCTTGGTCAGCTCTGTACTTAAGACATTGAGACGTGTGTTTCTCTCCAAGAGACCAAACACATCAACTGTACATTCCTTGTGCAGGCAGTCAGAGTTTTCATAGCACATCAGTCCCTGACCTTCTTGTCATTCTAGTAAATTGGTAACAGTCATCAACATATTTTTGCAAAGTATTTTTCTCCTGTCTTTGGTCACATCAGTAGCTTATCTGTGATCCTTTTCAAGGCTGGATACAGGATTCCAGGAGTGACTTTATTGGTATCAAACACAAAATTTGAACCATTTGCCTTCTGTAGCTGCCAAAACCTTTCCAGATTGACAGTCTTACCCTGATATCCTTCCATCTGTAAATGCAGGTTGAGTTTTGGCTCTCTGGCTGTGAATTTGGCTCTGTCAAAATGTATTTATTTGGAGGAATGAGTTTAACAAGTGACTGAGGCTACTTCCTCCCTCAGTTATTTGTCTTCTACACAATTCAGCCTTCCCCACTACCTGTCTTATCTGCTGTCTTTGTCAGTAAAGGTTTTCCTTTTTCTTCCAAGTTATTAATTATATAGCCACCTATTAATCGATTCAATGTGGACCAAGTTGTATCTGCATTGTTCTAATTTCTTAATCAAAATGTCATGTGGTATCAGAACAAATGTTGTACAGAAGTCGAAATACATTACATTAGCACTATTTTCTTTAGCATTCAAACTTCTAACCACAGCAGAAAAGATCCCAATCTAACGTTACATGTATTTTCTTAATAAGCTTACTTTGAATGCATCAAAAGCTCTTATTCTGGATACCCACACCAATGATTTCCACGTAAATAAATGACCCTGAATAATGTAACTGATTATTTTGCTAGAATATGGAAGGAAAACTGAGAAAAATTAATTTCCTGCAGATATCATTCCACTCAGTGCATGCACATCTTCCTTGCATTAGTTGCTCTATTTCATAAGATTTTAGAAGCATATTTTTTCATAGACTACAATTAAGTTCAAAGTGATTTGGAGATGTTGAGTAAAGGGGGCTTGTGAGTAGAATAGCTAGAAGTCTATACCCTGACATTTATGTGTACAAATTAATGAACTTCCAGTATTACAGATGTTTTAAAAAGAGATCAAACCTAGAATTCAATCTTCTGGTTCTGAGCACAAAGTAGGTTGGATAGATTTTTTTAATATCTAGATAAATGCAGAAGCTGATCTTTACACATTTATGAAGAAGGAAAAAGTGGCAGGATAACTTTACGTCATTGTAGAACAGCAGAACGTTCTCAACACAATAACAGTGTATTTTCATAGCACTGCAATCCATAGCCTACTACAGCCAGGGAACAATCAACCATTTATAATCAAAGGAAGTTAAGGATTTGTATTTTCTGTACTATATTTCCTGAAGGGATCACATTAAGAACGTAACACTTACAAACAAGGGCAGAGTTAAGGCATTCATTATAAGTTGTGAATAGGATTCATTTTAATGGTAATTCCACTTGCCTACACAGTGTTCTTAGACATGAAAAAAAGCCATGGGATTAGGCCAAATATTGTCATGGTAACAGAAAGAGAGCGAAATTATTCTAAAAGAGTTTCCAATAAGCAAGAGGAGCTAGCATTCAGTAAGTAGCCTTCAATAGAAGTTGACATCTGTTATTCATTTGTTGTTTCTAGTTTTGAAGAAAAGCAGGATAATTGGAAATAGCACAGTGTTCTGGGAACATATTGAGTGAAAAGGCTCTTAGTGCTTTTTAAATATTGGTCTATTTATCCTTAAAAACATTTAGTATGTACCTTCTTTGTCCATTTATAAATTGGACAAGCTAGTTGGAAGGTTGTCTAGACTCAATTATGCTTAAGCAGCAGAAGATCAAAGCAAGCCTCTTGCTTTTAATAACAGGAGCTACCATTACAACTGAGCAGAGAACACCTATTTTTGGAAACTGAGGAGAAGACAAGAATGAATGAATTGTATAAAGCTATGTGTTTACCTCATATTGAAGATAGACTAGGAGACATATCAACCTGTGCAAGAAACATGCCAGTACTGGTTCTCTACATTTTCTTAAGCATGCCACTGTATTTACACACCGTTATAAGACAATCCTCAGGACTCTACTGATAAGAAAGAAGCATATTGAAATGCAACAATGGTACTTAAAACAGAACCAAAAGTAATGTTTTTCATACCAGTGGTGGTTACCAGTGAAACAGCATACTATTGGATTTTCCCAGACATAGTAACACTTCTAAGAGATTGATCACGGGCCACTGAGCATGTTCAGTCTGACTTTGTTTGCTCAGCAAGACTAGACAGTGCCTTAGAAAAAATCCTTTTGTCCTATGAATCCATGAGACATTTCTACACCAGCTTTCTTGGGCAGAGGTTGGTTTGAGGCATGCACAAATTTTGAATGAGGAACTTGCAAATTAATAGTTAAAAACCTAGGCATTTGGTAGGAGTGAAAGAAGAACAAGCAGCAATGTTTTTACTTTCTTTATCCTGAATATAATTCTCACTTTCATTTCATGACAGTAATAAGGAAGAAAAAATAAGGAAAGAACAATACAAGCTTAAAGCGTACCTGCTGCTACCTAAATTAAGAATCTGTAAGGATATTGCTACCTACAAGATTTGTTGATTTATTCTTAGTGAAATGCAATCTAGCTAAATTTTGTATACTTCTGCCTATACTATAAATATTAGAGAGTTTTTCAAGTGAAATAAAAACACTTCTGTGAGATGAAGCAGATAACAAAGAGTTCAGTAATGGTTGTGCAATCTGATATTTTAATAATTTAATTTTAAATATTTCCATGTTAAATTAAATTTCATGTTAAAGATTACCTCTTCTGTCTTTAGGGGTAGATACTGTACATGGAATCACAGAATCACTAGGTCAGAAAACCTAGTGTTAAACCTCATGTCATTGGTCTCAGCCCAGCAGTCCAGTCTGCTCAGACCCCTTTGCAGAGTCTCCCTGCCCTCCAGCAGATTAATACTTCCGCCCAGCTTAGTGTCATCCACGACTTGCTAAGGGTACACCCAATACCTTCATCCAGGTCATTGATAAAGACATTGAACAGGGCTAGACCCAGCACTGAGTCCTGGGGAACCCTACTTGTAACTGGCCTCCAGCAGGAGAGCGTGTGTCTGTCCAGGCCAGAGGCTGACAGTTTCCTAAGCAGAATGCTGTAAGAAAGTGTGTCAAAGGCTTTGCTGAAGTCCAGGAAGATGCATTGACAGCCTTCCCCTCACCCATTAAGTGGGTCACTTTGTCATAGAAGGTGATCAGGTTAGTTTGGCAAGACCTGCCTTTCGTGAACCCATGTTGACTGGGCCTGATCCCCTGGTTCTTTTTCATGTGCTTCATGATAGCACTCAAGATCACCTGTTCCATGACTTTCCCTGGCACTGAAGTCAGACTGACAAACACAAGGGTAGACACATGTATAGATTTGGAAAACATAACTAAGTGTGCATCCCTGGTATGCAGTGCATTTGTCAAAAAAGCTTTTAGTACCCAGCAGAATTGCTAATTAATCTCTTAATTACCTTGACATTATGGACAAAAGTTCTTTCTGTAAAGAACCTAAAATCAACCCTGACTCAATGAACTTCTGTTATTTTAATTCTTTTTACCTTTTTTTAAATTGATCTAAAAAGTAGCCACAGCATGACCCTAGTTTAAGCAGTCCTACTCATCCAGGGAATCTTTGAGGCAGTACTAAGATGGCCAATACAATAAACAATGAGATGCAATTTCAATTTGAAAGCAGATTAATGGAACACTTTTCTAAAAAGGGCATGAGTTTCAAAGCCTTGTAATTTCAGGTCGCGGTCTGTATATGAAATTTTATGAAGACCTTGCCTTATGTGCATTTCAGCACCTGATTTCAGTGTTACAATGATGCATCCTGATGTGTTTGACCTAGCCTCCAGCTGAGTTGTGCACTTTTTGCATTCCTTGTCCTAAGATCAAGTTGCCCATGTGTGTAATTCATGCTCTTCCCAGATCTTCTCCAGCTAGGGATGATGGGGAAGATCTGTGATTCTAAGCTAAATCTTGCCATTCTGTCTGGCTGCCAAGGAGTCTGTACCTTGACAGTAGCATCTAGCAGATTTTCAGCAACCTTGAAATTCTTGGCATTATAGCACTTTGGGTAACTTATTTGTGTGTGCAAAACCAAAATCCAAACCCAAAACACTGAAATGTTTGAGGGAGGGGGGTCTTTTCTGATAGAGACATTTTGAAAATACAGTTCCTCATTATCCTTGTGATTATTTGTCACACCAAGTCCAGTCTTCATTTTTTCCACCTTTTTTAAAACATTTTTGTTCTTGTTTTACATTTTGTCTTACTTCTTTGCCCATTTTAGACCATATTGTCTTCTTTAACACTGGTCTGCATTGCAACTTCATACACTGGAAAGACTGCTGCTGAACAATAACTGAGGGGCAAACTGAGGAATTTTGTTCTGGCTGATTCATTATCAAGGACATGGTGGATTTGCCGCCTCCCATAGATGTCAGCCCTTGTGAATCTGACCTGGGAATTGGTTGGGATGGAGCAGCATGCACATGGGCCAAGTTCTTGAGGGAATCTTCCTTCACTACCACTGCTCATCTTGCAGCTCCTGTCACCCACAGTCAGATCAACCATGCTGTCTCTGGAGCTCAAAAATGGACATGGGGAGGACAGATGAACATTCTAAAGTATTGCTGCTTCATCTCCCAAGGTGACTGCTGCTGAGTTTGCTGGGAAAAAGGGGGGCAGGGTTTCAGAGAGTAGGAGCAGTAGTCTTTACTGGTCTGTTGGAGATTATGAACTTCAATACATGGCCATAGGTAATCATTGTATTCTGCCAGCTCTGAAAATCACCTCAGATAACTACAGATTATATAACAAGACTGGAAATAAAATAGGAAACTGATTTATTCTCATTGTCCATTACTGCAATTCAGTGCCATTTATTTAAGGTCACTATCTCTCACTCTAGGGGAAAATGCAAACATTAATCTTCGTAGAGGGTATCTTGGATACCAATGGTCTGGGTAATTAGTTTGCTACCGTCTGTGAATGTGCAGTCTTTTCATGTTCAGCAAGGAAGATGAGAGTCTAATCAACTGCAGCATATATGTGGGCTTGTGTACACATTACAATTTAAGCAAACATATGATTGTTATCTTCAAATCAGTAATGCCCTCAGTGTTCTTTTACAGTGAGTTTTTATCTCTTTTGACCAGTACTTACTTTCTTATACCTAAAACCTTAGCAGTTCTACAGAAACATAATTTCCTTTGCTTGGACTGTCCAAAATTTTGTGGCAGAACTAAGGTGGACATGAGTACAGGCCATGATCTGAGTGTTTGCCCTGGTATAATTGTTCCTGTTAATCAGTGCACCCCTACCTTACCTGCCCACACAACTCCATTCTGGTGAATTTCAAGGTGCAGCTACATCTTAATTATGGTGTGTGTATCTCATGAACCATGTTCCTGAAGATCACGCAATTGCTATAAAAAAATATGTAGATTCAACAAGCAAGAGGCCGTCCTGCTTTATATGTAGATGAAATATAAACACCACCAGAGGACAAACGTTCAGAGACAGTGAAGTAAGCAAAAATAACTGACTTCTGATTTCCTTTTGACCTTACAAAAACATCCATTCTCCTTAGTATTGCTGGCAGGGAGTCAATCTCTGTGACCTTTCCCACTGTCAAAGACAAAGCTTTGAGAGGAGAGAAGACATCCTGCAATATGAAGAAAGACAAAAAAAGCTCAGATTTTACCAGTTTTTCTGAAACTAGAGGAAGCCATCAATGTTTTCAACTAGTTGGATTATGAGATTTTGCATCCTTTACATTGCTCATAATTACTCCTTGACTGCCTTATGGTTGGGTCTAGAGGCAATTGGTTTTGCTCTGCTGTAGATAGTATAATGGGAAGGGAAAGTCAAAGCATCCAACATCAGAAACTACTCAGTTGGGATGAGGGCACTAGGACCTTAGTGGTGTTACATGCTAACTTATGCTTTCCGAGGTAACTGCCACGACCATCTGATGCTTCAAGAGCAGTGGTGAATAATATTTAAAATAAACAATAGAGAAAAATCAGGTATAGATGGTAGATGAGGGTAGCAAGTAGTGGCACATTTGCTGAACAAGTCTTGGTGTGCGTCAGAGGCCCACAAAAAATTCTTTTCCCATGCTGAATTTCATATCAAAGATGAAAGCCAATTAATTTACATCAGAGGCAAACCCTGAACAGCCTAATCAAGGCAGACCCAACCCTGTACTCACCATTGATCTTTCTGGAGGTCCCTTGCCCACATGTAGTCAAGCTGGCAACTTAAGTTCCTATGCAACAAAATGGGATGGGGCTATTTTCAAAACCAGGTCTTCCCTGCAGGTTACATTTCACTCTCTAACCTTAGGCCTGCTGAGGAGTCAGGGGGTGCAGGGATCACAGCTTATTGCTCTTCCATTCAGCCCTGTAGCTGTGGTTTCTCAGTGGGTCCTTATATCCAGACTACATTTTAATGCTTCATCCCTCCCTACCGGCTGTTATTGTGTGGTTTGTGGTTAATACACTAAATATCTGTGAGAAGATTAATAGGTTTAGTGCTAATGGGCTTCTGATTATAACCAAAGATCTGAAAAGGCTTAGGGCCAGATTTTATAATACCCACTTGTGCAATCCAGTGACACCAGAGAGGGGAGTGGCAAGCCAGGATGGTGGTTCTCTGCTGTGAGTTCCCTGTGTCATTGTGCCTTCAAATATACATGTGCACAAGTCATGGCTACTCCAGATCCTTCTACCAGCCTGTTTGTCTCCTAGTCTTCAATGCTCTTCAACCTTGAACAAAGCCAGGTTTGACCACAGTGATGGTATCAGAGGAGGAGGAGCCCCCATGGGCAGTCAGCATTTAGAATCATAGAATCATAGAACAACCAGGTTGGAAGGGACCCATCGGATCTTCTAGTCCAACCATTCCTATCAAACACTAAACCAAGTCCCTCAAGACCTCATCTACTCGTGCCTTAAACACCTCCACGGAAGGTGACTCAACCACCTCCCTGGGCAGCCTATTCCAATACCCAATGACCCTTTCTGTGTGAAAAACCTCCTCCTAATCTCCAGCCTAAATCTCCCCTGGCAGAGCTTGAGGCCATTCCCTCTCATCCTGTCCCCTGTCACTTGGGAGAAGAGGCCAGCTCCCTCCTCTCCACAACCTCCCTTCAGGCAGTTGTAGAGAGTAATGAGGTCTCCTCTCAGCCTCCTCTTCTCCAGGCTAAACAACCACAGCTCTCTCAGATGCTCCTCATAGGGTCTGTTCTCCAGCCCCTTCACCAGCCTCGTTGCTCTTCTCTGGACTTGCTCCAGAGCCTCAACATCCTTCTTGTGCTGAGGGGCCCACAACTGAACACAGTATTCAAGGAGCGGTCTCACCAGTGCTGAGTACAGAGGGAGAATAACATCCCTGGACCTGTTGGTCACACCATTTCTGATCCAAGCCAGGATGCCATTGGCCTTCTTGGCCACCTGGGCACACTGCTGGCTCATGTTCAGTCGGCTGTCAACCAACACCCCCAGGTCCCTCTCCTCCTGGCAGTTTTCCAGCCAGGCTTCTCCCAGTCTGTAGTTCTGCATAGGGTTGTTGTGCCCCAAGTACAGGACCCGGCATTTGGCCTTGTTAAATCTCACGCCATTGGACACTGCCCAGTGGTCCAACCTGTTTAGGTCCCTTTGCAAAGCCTCCCTACCCTCCAACAGATTGACACTTCCACACAGCTTTGTGTCATCTGCAACCTTGCTAAGGGTAGCCTCAATGCCTTCACCCAGGTCATTGATGAAGACATTGAACAGGACTGGACCTAGCACGGAGTCCTGGGGAACATCACTTTTCACTGGCCTCCAGTTGGACTTGACACCATATACCACTACTCTCTGGGCCCCGCCATCCAACCAGTTTTCTACCCAGGAGAGTGTGCGTCTATCCAGGCCAGAGGTTGACAGTTTCCGTAGCAGAATGCTGTGAGAAACTGTGTCAAAGGTTTTACTGAAGTCCAGAAAGACCACATCCACAGTCTTTTCCTCATCCAACAGCTGAGTCACTTTGTCACAGAAGGTGATCAGGTTGGTTTGGGAAGACCTGCCTTTGGTAAACCCATGTTGACTGGGCCTGATCACACTGTTCTCTTGTAAGTGCTTCATGATGGCACTCAAGATCACCTGTTCCATGACTTTCCCTGGCACTGAGGTCAGACTGACAGGCCTGTAGTTCCCCAGATCCTCCCTGCGACCCTTCTTGTAAATGGGAACTACATCATCCAGCCTCCAGTCCAGTGGAACTTCCCCAGTCTTCCAGGACTGCTGGAAGATGATGGAAAGAGGTTTGGCCAAAACGTCCACCAGCTCCTTCAATACCCTAGGATGAATCCCATCTGGCCCCATAGACTTGCGGGTATCCAGTTGACCAAGCAGGGCTCTGACCACCTCCTCTTGGACCATGGGAGCCTCGTATTGCTCCTCTAGTTCTGAGGTTTCTACACAGAGTGAATATCTTTCTTTACAATTAAAGACTGAGGCAAAGAAGACATTAAGTACCTCAGCCTTCCTCTCATCCCCTGTCACCGTTATTCCCTCTGTGTCCAAAAGGGACTGTATGGTCTCCCTTGTCCTCCTTTTATTGTTTATATATTTATAGAAAGATTTTTTGTTGTCTTTTACAGACTTACCCAATCTGATTTCTAGTTGAGCCTTAGCCCCTCTGATTTTTTCCCCACACACCCTCACTTCCCTCCTGTAGTCCCCCCAAGAGGCCTGTCCCCTCTTCCAGAGCTTATAAATATTCCTTTTTTTCCTAATTTCACTCAAGATTTCTCTACTAAACCAAGCTGTTTTTTTCCCCTGCGGGCCTTTTTTCCAGAACACAGGGATGGCTTTCTCCTGAGCTGCTAGCATCTCCTTTTTGAAGAGCTCCCAGCCCTCATGGGCTCCCTTGCCCTCAAGTACTGTCTCCCAGGAGACTTTGCCAACCAGCCTTCTAAAGAGTTCAAAGTCTGCCCTCTGAAAATTTAGTGCTACAGTCCTGCTTAGCACCCTCTTCACTTCACCTAGAACAGAAAACCCTATCATCTCATGATCACTAAGTCCTAGGCAACCCCCTGCTGTCACATCCCCCACAAGGCCTTCTCTGTTGACAAACAGAAAGTCCAGGAGGGCACCTTCCCTCTTAGGTTCATTCACCAGCTGTGCAAGGAAGTTGTCTTCCACACACTCCAGGAGCCTCCTAGACTGCTTCCTTTCTGCTCTATTGTACTCCTAGCAGATATCAGGGAGTTTGAAGTCTCCCACAAGGACAAGAGGCATTGACTTGGAGATTGACCCCAGCTGTTTAAAGAAGAGCTCATTGGCTGCTTCTCCTTGGCTGGGTGGCCTGTAACAGACTCCCATCACAAAATCTCCCTTCTTATGGGTTCCCTTGATCTTAACCCACAGGCACTCAGTCTCATCACCACAGTCCATCTCAGAGGTGTCCAAGTCCTCCCTTACAAAGAGGGCTACTCCACCTCCTTTCCTACCCTTTCTATCCCTCCTGAAGAGTTTATATCCCACCAAAGCTGTACTCCAGTTATATGAGTCATCCCACCACGTTTCCGTGATGGCAACAACATCATAGGCTCCTTGCCCTACAATGGCTTCCAGCACTTCCAACTTATTCCCCATACTGCGTGCATTGGTGTAAATGCACTTCAGCTGAGTAGCCGAGCCTTCAGCCCTCTTAGAGGGGACAGTGCTTGTTCCCAATTGCCTGTTAACTGGAGTAGCTGGTACCAGAATACCTATATCTCCTTTTCTGATCCAAGGTGCTTTCTCTCCCACTTCCTGTGTGGTGATGTGCTAGTGGTCCTCACCAGCACTCCCCCTCCTAAACTCTAGTGGCCCACATCCAGGCACACACTTACCTAGCCTGGACTCAATCCCCTCCCACTTCACATTTAGTTTAAAGCTCGATTTATGAGCTTAACTAAGTTTTTAGCAAGGGCCTTAGCCCCGCTAGGAGACCCATGTGCCCTAACCTGTGCACCCGTGTCAGGGGGTGCATGAACCACCCCATGATCAAAGAACCCAAAGCCCTTTTCCTCACACCAGGTTCGAAGCCAGGCATTAATTGAGTCCTTCTTAGTATTCTGCAGGTCCACTCCATGTAACCTGGGGATGAAGCAGAACACCACCTGTGCCCCAGAGCCCTCCATCATCTTCCCAAGGGCCCTGAAGTCTTTTTTGATGTCCTTAGCTTTTCTGTTTGCTAGGCCATCATTACCAGTCTGGACTACTACCAGAGGATAGCAGTCCATCTCATGGATCAGGGAAGGGAGTTTCCCAGCTACGTCCCTCCCTGATGCCCCTGGCAGGCAGCAGACCTCCCTGTGGGTTGGGTCAGGTCTGCAAATGGGTCCTTCCACTCCTTTGAGGAGGGAGTCCCCTACAACAATCACCCTCCTCTTCTTCTTAGTGGAGGAGGTTGTGATTTTCTTCCGAGGATGGTGTGGCCTAGGAAAAGATTTTAGGCTATGATGACCATCATCCTCAGGACTAGATTTCTCCTGGAGCACCCGGTACTTGTTCGCCAGGGGGATCTCGGGTATTACTGACTGCTTAAGGGGAGCAGGCTTCCTTCCCCTGGAACGAACCCGCTGCCATTCCCCATCCCTTATAGCCCCAAGCCTGCAGCGTGCAGGTGGGTGGTTATCGGGCACACTAGGTGCAGAAGGTTGCTGAGGGAGTGAGAGGGCACTGCTTCACATGTCTATCTCCCTCTCACATTCCCTGATGGTCCTCAGCCTCTTTACCTCTTCCCTTAACTCCTCCACTATGCAAATGAGTTCCTCCACTCAGAGGCAGCTTTCGCAAATGGAGCCTGTAACAGGAGCAGAGGCTTGAGCTGGTTTGAGAGGGGGGCACTGCCTACAGCTCAGGGTCTGGGCAGCTGCATGTACCCACTGTGGCTGCCTCTGGGTAGCAGCATCCTTCCTGCCTGCTGCAGCACTGGGAGCAGCTTTAACCTTCTGCTGTGTAGCCACCATGGTCTTTGCTGCCCCCTCTCTGCACTTAGAGTCCTTCCTGTACCCTGTCTTCTCAAACTGCCGCTCAAACTGCCACGCCGCTCTTTTCCATGCTGGTCTTCGCCACGCTCCAGGTCGCCACGCTCCCAGGGGGCCATTTAAATCTCCCGCGGAGCCGCTGGGACCGCCCCCTTCCCGTCAGGCACCGCGCGGTATTAACTGTCCGAACCAGGTGCCGGGAGCCCAACCCCCGCCTGGGATTTTCTAGAATCTCGGCTCAGGGAGAGCCGCAGAGCCTCAGAAGTCAGTCCCCGCCACAGTACTCACCGTCCTGTAGCTGAGTGCCGCCGAAGAAGCACTGTTAACGGCTTCACCGCATTTAAATCACAATTTGCAACACACACAACTGGCTACTGCCAGTCATTATAAGCAGTGTCTTTATATGTATCCATTATCCAAATACTTATAAAAGGCTGAACTTTGAGCAGCTCAGCAGGCGGAACCCATTGGTGCTTTCTCCTCACCATCTTCATAAATGGTAGCTGAAATCACAAAAGAAATGTCATTCTGTGTTGTTGATAGGATTTGCCTTTCCTTTAATGTTTTGTGTTTGGAGTTCTTTGATAAATCAGAGAGAACAAGCAGGATGACCTGGAAGGAAAATTATTGAGGTTTCATTTCACTTAAACAAGCAGGTACAGGGAAGCACCAAGAGGCGTAAGAACAAGCTGGCAGGGAATAAGCATAGTGAAATGCTGCTGGGAAACAGAAGCAGGTCCAAGGGAAGCATTACTTCCTTGCATCCTGCTCACTCACTATCTCATAACTTCTCTGTGGCAGGAATTCAGAGGATATCAGACATGGTTCCATGTAACACCACTTTTCTTAAGTTGTTCACCAAACATATCTTTGTTATGGATAGCAGTGCAGGGATTTCCCTCTTGCACACGTAAATATTTTTGCAGCTTTTTTTTGATGACGAAACCTTGAAGGAACAGCCTGTCTGCAGTAGATGTGCATGACCACAGGGTATTCAGAGTCATGAGCGTTGGTAGTAGTATTTATAAACCCAAAGTATTTATTTATTTTATAGCACATGCATCAATCGCTCTTACTCCAACCCTTGATCTGGCACCACCAGTTTATTTTGTAATGTGTCCTGAGAGCAATACATTGAGAAAAGCATCCGTCCAGAATAAAGCTGTTCTGCCACTGCTGCTTTGCCAAGGCCTTGCATGCCATGCCCCACCAGACAGTAATTTGGCGCTCTACCCATCACCTCCATTCTGGCTCCTCCACCAAAAAAAAGGGAAAGAGAAACCTGATGGGAGTGGAGAAAAGGAATGTCTCTTGAGAAGGAGCATCTAAAGAGTTCAGGAAATGTTGCCCTGCAGTCTGTTAGCTAAACATCAGGATTTATTACCAAGTATGGGAGTGCAGCTTATTCCTAGCCCTAAGAAAGACACTGAAGATTGTAAGAAGATGACAATTACTTGAATGTGTCTAAATTAATTTATTGTTTTGCAGTCTGAAGGTTGGTGAACCTACAAGCTGAGAAAATATGTGTGGCAGAAACCAATTGCTCTAACACTCACATAAGAAAGCCAAGCAAAACCATGACCCATGTGATGTCAATGGGAGGTTTTCAACTGACTCCAATGGAGCCAAGTTTTCACCCTAAATTTTCCATAAGGGAGGCCAGATTGTCCCCTTGATTTATGAAGCATGGGATTTTAACAACTTTGCCATTGTCTTTTGTTTTTCAAAAATGCATTCAAAAGCTGAAGTACACATCCATGGAACAAAAGGGGATATAAAAATGTATTTAAATAAAGTCAGTTTTCTAGCAATGTAATGTGATGTTGACTGGACTTGTTAATTCCGCTTTGTGACTAATATAAATGCAAAGCAAATGTCACTGGTTTCCAGAGAAGAGTGCTGCAGTCATAGAAAGGAAGGATCATGGCATTGACCTCATGTTCAGGATAAACAAACTGACATGAACAAAGAAATTCCACTGTGCTTACCTCCAGTTAACTGTTTGTTTACCATGTTTGCCTTGCTAAATGTACTTAAGAAAATAGCAGCTTTTAAGAGAAGGTATTCCAGTTACTTTCTGCAGTTCTTCTGGATTCCACAAGTCCATCAAGGTATCAAATTCAGGAGGATAGTAGTTTCATGTTTAAGATCTTACATTCTTCACTGAAAGGGTCATTAGACAATGGAACAGTCTGCCCAGGGAGGTGGTTTATTCAACTTCCCTGGAGGTGTTTGAGGTGCGAGTGGATGAGGTACTGAAGTGCATGGTTTAGAGATTAGTGGGAATGGTTGGACTCAATGATCTGGTGGATCTCTTCCAATCTGGTGATTCTATGATTCTAATTTTAATAAGCAGTTGTCTTCTTTTTCTTCTTTATGTGTTTTTAGTCTTAATGGAAATAGCACCAAAAACATGATCCCATAGATGTGAAGGATTAAAAATTAGGAATGGTAACACACACAAGATCTTAATTTTTATGTCCAGTTTTAAGATTTTGAGCTCAAAATACAAATGCATTAGGTCACCAAGACCAAGCACACAAATTATCCTCAAGTTCAGGGAACCCAGAGTTACTTTGTGGTACATTAGTGCTTTCACTTCCAATGTTATCATCAGTTGGCATGAGGCTGAAAGATGCCATTTAGGGCAGGGTCCTATAGAGTTTGATAATTTGCTTACCATAGAGTGGAGTGAAATGACAAGGATAAGGAAAAAAAAGTACAGCAGCGCACTGGGGTTATTATATACAATGTATGGTAAGTGCTAGATTATATGCTTAGGAACAAAGAAGGCAGGCAGTCTTGAGAGGATGTGGAAATACATCTTTGGGCTCAGTGGCCCAAAGTTAACAAGAGCATTGAGTGTATGATCAAGGGAAAACTGAATAGGAGAGGACATTAAGGTAATTTTACCTCCCTGTACAGTATGAAGATGACTAATAGGAGAATCTTGCACAATTGTAAAATGACACTTAGAAAAACCCCTAAGAAAGACAAAATCAATACTAGGACTGAAACAAGTAGAGCATTTTCTAGACAGAAACATAATAAATACAGCTTATCTTATCAGAAACCAACTGAAGCAAATAAAAAAGAAATAATCTTATGAAGGAAGAAAAACAGGCAGTGCTCACAAGATCTTTAATTCAGTGCAGAAAGCACGATGAAGCCAGAATGAGGAAAAAGGTCCAAGCTATTCAGATGAAAACTAAACACATACCTTTCCTTACTTCATCCAAGAGGGACCAGCCATCAGACACACTTCCAACAGATATGACAAGTATCCACCTCTCCCTGTATCAACTTAAGTTTAGCTGCCTTACAGAAAAGCACTTACAAATAAAACAAAGTTAATGGAGCACAACACAGGTATAAATAGATGAAATGTAATGGTCTGTGATGTGCAGAATGTCAGACTAGATGATATAATGGTCTCTTCTGGCCCTAAATTTCGTATACCTTTTCTCACAAGCTACCCTAATGAGCTAGCCCCTTCTTTGGACTGGAGTTTCTTCTGTGTTTTCCACTCCAATTTTACTGCAATGGCAGCATCTGGGAGAATTTCAGGGCTGGGTGAAATGCAGGTGGCTGTGAAAAAAAAAGATTCATACCTGGCATCCCACATATGTCAGGAGCTGCACAATGCAGCAATACATAGGATCTTGGCTTTTTGGCTTTTGGTTTGTTTGTTTCTGGAGATTTTGGTGTCCTTGCTTGCATATCCCCTAAAAAGTGCATCTATCAAAGGATCTTATTTCTACAGCCACTGTTAGCAAAGCTGCTGAGCTAATACCCACATCTGTCAGGTCACATGTACACCTGAGTGTGGCATTGCTTCTGCTCCATGCTGAATGGCCACAAGACCCTACTGAAACTCTATAGAACTATACACTAAAAATGAGTATTTTATGTAGAAGAATGCTTCGCCTGAAGGCGTTTTCTCTCATTTGAAAAACAATCTTCTAGTTTTGTTTATTAGGTGACAAATCCTTGCTTCAGAGTCTTTTTGCAATGGCAGATATGGCTTTCTTCTTCATCCTGACCAGCTCTCCTATGTATTAGTATTTCCATGTAGAGTTGATTGACTTGTTAAAAGGTTCAGTTTCTGCAGGCATCATAACAAAGACAGACATCCATCAAGTTTGTTAGAAATTAGCTATCTCCTTTCATTCAAATTTAATCACAAGTGAAGTTTAACTTGCATTTGTGAAGGATGAGGCTTTCTGACATGGTTTTATGGCTACAAAACCACATAATGATGTTGATATTGGAGCCAAAAGGACATCATCAGACAGAAAGAAAATTGTCTCCTTCATAATATTTAAAATAATTTCTAACCCAAGTGCCTTGAATTGATGCTTTCCCAGCTCTTGAAGGGCATAGTAAATTCTCTAATGTATTGGAAACTATATCTCAATGTAACCAGCAAAAGCACTAGTTGATTTTATTTCCAGATGAGACCTTGAAATTCTGCCCTATTGCTCAGATATCTTTGTTACACTTTCATCTTTTTAATTATTTAACACTATTATCCTTTCCTGCTCTCCATGCGAATAAGTAGGTGACTTCAAAATCAGTCTGATACAGCTTCCTGACTATGAAAGTCACTGCTAGCTTTTAGTATTTATAATTGTAGAAATTCATTTATGCAGACATATTTTCTCATATAATATAGCTGATAATTTATCTTTTACTTAAAAATAAAGATTGACTAGGTACTTTACCCAAAATATTTTTATGTATAAAATGTAACCACAATACCATTTTTAAATACTGTTTTCATTATTAATATCTCATTTGATTTGAGGTTTGACTTCAGGCTATTCAACTAGTTGCACATACTCCTGTGGACTTCCTTGAGCTTTGGACTAATTAACACAATTTAATACAAGCAAGAAATGTTGCTCAGTTTTGGCATACACTCTGCACCATACTAGAGTGAAACAAGACTTAAATATATTTTTGTGCTGTTTTTACCTCCCTACAGTACGAAAACATGTATTAAAGAAAGCAAGACTGTGTTAGTGGTCTCCAAGTGTTTTTGGGAACTTTGAATGGTGTGCTGTGGCAACACCTTAAAATGTTGACAAGATTTTCAACAGAAAAGCTTCCTTAAAAGTATCCTTTGCCAACACCTAACACAATTTGAAAAAAAAATCTAATCAGAATCTGGTACCACATTTCAGAAGCTGTCGATACTTTGAATTAATATTCATATCCTTTAAAAAATCATAGTCCTGCACGTGGATTCACATATATGGAGTTTTGTTCCTGAGCAAAAGAGGGTGAAATTAACTGGATTACCATTACTAGTTCTTCTTTCAATCAAGTTGAATTATTTTGCGAAGAAATTAGGCAAAAGAGAAACTTGTTTAGTTGTGAATTATGTTTCTGGAAATAGTAAGCAACTCTACAAAATCTGTTAATAGGTCATTTTCAAGTAAATGACATCAAACCAACTGGAAATTTTATCTGGTCTATTTTGTGGATTTAATTTCTTTCATACATATTTTCTTGTTAGTGCTTCTAGGAATTTCATAGGGTTATGCAATGGTTTGACTTTGAAAGGACCTTAAATATCACCCATTTCCAACCCCCCTGCTATGGGTGGATATATATTCTACTGGATCAGATTGCTAGCAGCCTCACCCAGCCTGGTTTTTAACACCTCTGGGGATGGGGCATACATGACTTCTCTGGGTAACTTATTGCGGTGCCTCACTACCCTCACAGCAAAAAAATTTTTCCTAAAATCTAATCTAAATTTCACCTCTTTCAGCTTAAAACCATTACCCCTCTTCCTGTCACATTCCCTGATAAAGGGCCCCTCCCCATCTTTCCGGTAGACCCCCTGTATGTACTGAAAGGATGCTACAAGGCCTCCCAAAAAAATATGTGAATATTGAAAAGGAATAATTGTATGCTCAGAATAACTTTGCTATTTTTCTTAAATCAGTACTTTCCATTAACAATTTTTCTTTCCTTCTGCTCTATACAGAGACATTTCTGACTGACATAAAGCAGATGAACTCAGTTGGCTTTTGTATATCCCTAGGACCAAACAAAAAACAAAAGGCTGAAATAGAGAAAAAAAATAAAATTGTCTCAAAACAAAATTAAGCTCTTGGCAAAAATTTATGTAATGTGTCTAGTGAAGACCTCTGAAGATTACCAGCTGAACCTTGCTGATTCATTTAATCTGGTATTCAACTGTGTCTTTCCGGTGATATTTTTTTTTTGGCTTTTGTGAATAAAGCATTGAGACTTTAATGAGATCTACTGTCCTCTTGAAGGTGATTTCTCAGACTATTACAGCCTTGGTGTTAATTAGAGGGAGCTAACAGATAAGATTAGAATACAGTTACCACTCTGAAAATGCAGTTTTCTTACTGTTCCAATTTTTTTCTGTAGGAAATTTTCAGTTGCTGCAGTTGCAACTAGTGTTTTCTCCTCAGTTTAGTTTTAATTTCATTTTCTTCTACAGTATTTCCAATAACGTTCTCACCTGTTATTTTGATGTCTTCTCAATGACATCTAAGAAAAATTAATTAGCATGACAACATTTTAAAATGTGCTTTTTTCCCCACTTACTTTTCACTTCCCTTGTCCTCATTTACTTGGGCAAAGCAGTGTTTGAAACCCTAGGCCACTTCTGAGCTGGGAAAAGATAAAATTGGCAGGAAAGGCTGTAAACAATTTTGTAATTACTTTGAAAACGGATGCTCAAAAAGATGTAGTATGCTTTGAGAGTCCATGTTCTAACTGATTCCAGATGTTTGCATTGTATTGCTTTCTAAGCATAGGTGTGCAGCTGTGCCTGATATCCTTTTTTTCCCCTGCTCCTACTGGTGTTATTCTGCCTACATATCAATCTGTCCTTCTTTTCTCATGATAATTATTAAAGATCAATCCACACATATGGCAGAACAAATGATAGCATCCTAACAACAAGAATAAGTATATAAGAGTTTAAAGTTAAAAAGTTATAAAGTTTAAAGAGTTGCACACTTGCTGTGTGCAAGTGTGGATCTGCTGGAGGGTAGGGAGGCTCTGCAAAGGGACCTAAACAGGTTGGACCACTGGGCAGTGTCCAACGGCATGAGGTTTAACACGGCCAAATGGCGGGTCCTGCACTTGGGGCACAACAACCCTATGCAGAACTACAGACTGGGAGAAGCCTGGCTGGAAAACTGCCAGGAGGAGAGGGACATGGGGGGGGTTGGTCGACAGCGACTGACCATGAGCCAGCAGCGTGCCCAGGTGGCCAAGAAGGCCAATGGCATCCTGGCTTGTATCAGAAACGGTGTGACCAGCAGGTCCAGGGAGGTGATTCTCCCTCTGTACTCAGCACTGGTGAGGCCGCTCCTTGAATATTGTGTCCAGTTCTGGGCCCCTCAGCACAAGAAGGATGTTGAGGCTCTGGAGCAAGTCCAGAGAAGAGCGACAAGGCTGGTGAAGGGGCTGGAGAACAGACCCTATGAGGAGCGGCTGAGACAGCTGTGGTTGTTTATCCTGGAGAAGAGGAGGCTGAGAGGAGACCTCATTTTTCTCTACAACTACCTGAAGGGAGGTTGTAGAGAGGAGGGAGCTGGCCTCTTCTCCCAAGTGACAGGGGACAGGACAAGAGGGAATGGCCTCAAACTCCGCCACGGGAGATTTAGGCTAGAGATTAGGAGGAAGTTTTTCACACAGAGGGTCACTGGGCATTGGAATAGGCTGCCCAGGGAGGTGGTTGATTCCCCTTCCCTGGAGGTGTTTAAGGCACAGGTGGATGAGGTATTGAGCGACATGGTTTAGTGTTAGCTAGGAATGGTTGGACTAGAAGATCCGATGGGTCCCTTCCAACCTGGTTGTTCTATGATTCTATAAGAGTTTAAAGAAAGCATTAATTTAAAATTAGTATGTGAAATGTGAAAGCAATGATGATCTGTCCTGTTCATAGCTTCAGAGGCATGTCACCATTTTTCTGTTTTAGGTACTGTGGATACAGACATTTAAAAAGGCAGTTAATTCCAGTTATTAAGTAATTTTACTCCAAAGATTACAGGCAGGTAACTTTTTAATGATTGCTACAGCCAGTATCACATCCTGCAGCATTTCTGCATGGAACTCTGCTTATTTGAAAAGGAGTCAATGCTCACATGTGTGTGATAAATTATAGCTTCCCAAGCTCAAGAGAGAACAAATTCATTGTCTACCACATATGATGCAGTGGGTATGAAATGTATCTTCAGTGCACAACATAAGGAGACTCATAGCACAATTATCTCCCTATTCAGAGTGTTATCACTGCATAAATAACAGGGTGAAGTGTTTTGGATTTTGTTTGTGGTTTTTTTGGGTTTTTTGTTTTTTTAAATAGGGAATATATAAGCTGGTTATTCTACACCTGTGTCAGGCTGCTATTCTTAGTGCTGTCTACAAATACATTTGATCCCTCTTCACCTTGAACACAAGTGACCTGCACAGTATGAAATGTACTGCAGCTTCCTGGTCACTTAAGACAATGTAGTGCCTTTTCATAGAAACCTGATTCCTGACATTAGAAGTAGTTTTTTCCTCAGGCTGCTAAGGTTTCTCACCTTTTCTGCCTGATTCACTCTATACATCCTGCTGAGATATACCTCCCCAACCTCAGATCTTAACACAAGCAGAGAAGCAAAATGGCAGATTAGAAGAACAGAAGACCCTAAAAGCATCAAGAATAAGAAATGCTTTCACTCAGTCTTGTTTCTGGAAAGAAACAAACATCAGGCTACATTAAACTTCATATTCCACCTTCCTTAGAAAGAAGCTACACATTTTGCAGAAAGTCCTAATAGCATTTACAATGCATTTGTATTAACAAAATCCTTTAAATCATTTCTTATAAACAGGTGATTTTAAAATGTTCTTCAGTGGCATAAGACCCACTTGCTCTCACCCATTTCTGCTATTTATGAATTATGTATCCCCAATAAGTATTCAAGGATCCACTGCAAACTAAAATATTTGCTCGTTTATAAATTGTTTCTTTCTGATGCACCATACCCAGCAAAGTAGGAGTTATTCTCAAGGTAAATTTCTGCAGAAATCTCTCATCCAAAGAACTTCTTCAGAAACAACTGTAACATAGCTGTTATTTATTACTTCAGGATTTTATGAGTTTTATTTTAATTTTTAAAGATAATTATGACTATTCTGTGTACTTTCTATTGTTTGTACTGCATGGTAGAAATACCCAGCCTCAAAAGAGCAGAAGATTTTGTGCTTTCTTTTTTTAAAGTTTTGCTCCTTTTCTTTCTTAATAATCTAGATCATTAATTATTTAATAAATTTAAAGATAAATTTACTTTGGAATTAATACCTGAAATATTTCTTTCTATCCCAAACTGACCAGCTTTCAGGAGAAGACCATGTTTTGTTTCTTCTGGCTTAGAGATGGACATACAATGGCATAAAATACACTTGAATAAATATGTAAGCATTTAAAAGAGGATTTAGTTTTGCTTAAGATGTCAAAAGTGAAGATAATAATGAACTGTACTGCTCATTGCTTTGGAGAAATGTCACTGTTTTCCCATTTTCCATACTGTGCAGACAGGTATTAAATATATGATATATTGACAACCAGCCCACACATAGTTTACAGCTAGGAAATCTCTGGGACAATAAGTCTGGGGTGATACTGACAGTACCACCTGGATCAGAGACCAGTTCCTGCTCTCTGAAGCCTGGGAGGTTCAGGGAACCACAGCCAAGCAGCACTAGGATCTGAATGGAGATCATACAATGTCCAACTTTATTTTTGCCTGAGTTTTAATAGGGTAACTGTCCACTTAATGTCACTTACATCTGAGGATTTCAACCTGTTGCAACAAATACTTCATTGAACTTTTTTAAGCCACTTGGGGGATAAGAGTTGAGTATCTTTGTAATCTTAGGCAAAATGACTAGAAGATAACTCAAAAGTGTATGAGAACAATTTTTCTCTTCCATTACTTTATTCCATTTATGTACAATTGTTGGCAATTTGCATATTGTTACAAAGCGTTTTCACTAGATATTCCAGTGACTTCTAAGAACCTTTCTTATTAGAAAAACACGTAGAAAATAGGAAAACTCTTCTATGAGTTTTTTTTAATTTAAAGAAAGCTCATGAGTGAGAGAAAAGTAAAAACATGTACTCCATTTCAATGATGTTGCATATTTACTGCTTCTGAGATCATTTCACTCTTAATTGAGTTTGCTTGAATATGGAGGCATTGTTTTCTAATTATTCAACCAGAAATTTCATTGTCAGTTTTCTTTGGTTCATTATCAAAAATACACATTTTTAATAAAAATATAATTCCACTTCAGAAACAATATAATCTGATACAAATTATATTAAGTAATATTGTTAGTATTGCAACTAGTACTTCATAATTCGTGTGAAACTCCTGTGGTCAGAAGCTGTACTGCTAAAAGCCATGGCTGCATTCATCCCAACCCCTCCTCCTTAGAAAGCCTGGTTGTACCTTGACAGACTAAAGTAACCCCCATCCCAGGAACCACTTGGAGCAGGTACCTGGAGAAGGATGCAAGGACAGGAGAAGCACACAAATATCCTGAATCTCTTCCCAGTCTAATGTGTGTTGTAATGCCATTGTTTTGTGATCCTTTCTTTGTGGCTGTGGGACCTCTCATGTCAGAGATGATGTGATACTTTTTAAAGTTTATTCAGTGGATTTTTCATTGAATTAATTTGTCCAGCAGCCTTTGATCATGCTTTTATTCCTGGTACTCACAAGAACCTTTAGCCATGATATCTATTTAAACCGTAGATGTGGAAGGGTGTCTGGATATCTTCTCTTGCAACAAAAATATCTTCCTATTTCTTTTTCATGGCTCTCAGTACTTGTATGTGAAAAAAAAAGAAAAAAAAAAGGATGAATAATCATGCTCTACTCACCTTTGCTGTGCTACTCAGGATTTGACAGTTTTTTAGTGTTACCTCATAGAGTAATAGAAATATTTAGGTTGGGGAAGACATTTGAAGATCATGAAGTCGTGTCATAAACCTAATGCTGCAAAGTCCGCCACTAAACCATGTCCTTAAGCAACACACCTATGTGTCTTTTAAATACCTCCAGGGATGGAGACTCAACCACTGACCTGGACAGCCTGTTCCAGTTCTTGACAACTCTTTCAGTGAAGTAATACTTCCTAATATCCATTCTAAACCTCCCCTGGAACAACCTAAGGCTATTTCCTCTCCTTTTTGTCAGTCCTTACTTGGGAGAACAGACCAACACACACATTGCTAGAGCTTCCTTTCAGGTGGTTGTAGAGAGTGATAAGGTCTGTGCTCAGTCTCCTTTTCTCCAGGCTAAACAACCCCAGTTCCCTCAGCCACTCTTCATAACCCTTGTGCCCCAGACCCTTCACCAGCTTTGTTACCCTTCTTTGTACATGGTCCAGCACTTCAATGCCCTTCATATTTTGAAGGGCCCAAAACTAAACAAATACTTCAACGTGCAGCCTCAACAGTGCCAAGTATAGGGGGCCAATCTGTTCCCTATTTCTGCTGGCCATGTAATTTCTGACACAAGGCAGGATGCTACTGGCCTTCTTAATCACCTGGACACGCTGTTGCTTCATATTCAGCTGTCAACCTTCTCAAAGTCTGAAGACAGGATTGTCCAATTTAGGATGCTGCAGAGGCATTTCTTACACAAGAGCTGCTGCCATAACCTTGATTTTCTTTGTGACCTTTTGAATTTTCTACAGTGCTGTTAGAGATATAGGCAGCATTTAAGAAGTGAAGATCTACTCAGGGACAGAAAGATATTTTCTCTTTATTCTCTATTCTTTTCATATTAATTCCTCCCTATGTTTGTGCCAACATGGCTGATTAACTGAGCAACAAAATTATTATTATCTGAGATTTATAAAGACATACTTTTATGTCCAGGATGTTGCAGTATTTCTGTTTAGCAGAAGCCTTATTTGGAGCTTGTTGACACCATAAGGTATATTCACAGTACTAGGAGCAAGGGCTCCCTGAAATTAACAGGAAGCAGGCCACCAACTTAAATGAAAGCTCTATGAAGCCTTAGAGCACTGCGTGACCACCACTTAACCACCATAAACGCTAGAAGATATTTCATTTTTCTTGAAGACTAAGCACACACTATAAACTTCAACTGAGTAAAAAAAAGTTATTCTACAACTAAATAACCCTGCAGGCAGTTTTACTTCTTGAATACAAGATTATCTCTCATCCTATACTGTTTTTACCAAGTTAGTTACAGAAGAAGAGAGGGAAAGCCAATCATGTCCACATTGTTGTTCTTCTTTATGACCGATACACCTTAAAACATCTTTTTTAAAAAAATGTGAAAGTGTGAAAACTTCACACAGTACGTGGTCCTGTGTATTTTATCTTTTCTTCTCCCTTCTCTCTCCCATACCTCCCTGGCCTTGCTTGTTTTCTTTTCCAGAGAACTCCTGGATGACACCCATTGAGATTTGTAGCTACTCCTCACAGTGCTCACTCATCCCAAGGTCCCAGAAAAGTTTGCTGCTTGGAGCTTTCTTCCATACCCTCCTATCTCCACTATCAGAGCTTTTCCAGATTTCAGGAAGACTGCAGAAAATACAGAACAGAAGTTTGAAAAAGCAGTGATTTGGGGAAAAATAAAAGCAACCAATAGTTATGCATGCCTATATATCCGTTTATAAAGAAAGAGAGATAAAGTAACAATTACACTTTAAAAAGAGATTTCTTGTAGAAATATATGCATGTTTTTAGGAATATTAGTTGTGAAGAAAATCTATATCTCAACAGAGAAATGTGACTGAATAACTATCCAGCTTTGTTTCTGGACTGATTTTTTTAATATAAGGACTTTTACCAGGAATGTTATTAAAAGCATTAAATTGCCTTTAAGAATTGCACAGTCTGAAACAAAGAACAAAAAAAGGGTCTGTCACTTCTAAGTTCAAATCATGTTATGAAATGTTATAAAGATAAAATAAATTCTTCTGTCTCCATCTGTTTGTACATACAGTTTGAAGAATTCATTCGTGGTTTGTTGAACCTTGTTTTGGTTGTTCCTAGGGTATGCCTGTGTTCCATTGTATCTCATATAGCTACTATATTATTTTAGGCATTGAATGGAAGCAGCTGAATTTTTCCCTGAATTAATGCAAGTTAAAAAAAAATTGTCTTGATGTCGAGGCACAATGTAGCAGCATCATTAATATTTTTCTTCACATATTATTTTATTTAAAATCTTGTTTATTGTTTGTTGGGGTTTTTTGTATTGACTATCATGACTATTTTCAGCAGTTTAGCAATACAATTACTGAACTCCAGTCCTAGCTTCATAAGCTGTTGTAATAATGGAAGGAATAAGTGAATGAGAGGACAATCTTTTACCTAAAATAATGCACTGGGAGGTGTCAGTGAAGATAAAAGAGGCAGAGGTTCTTATGGTACTGGCTCACAGACTGCATTCAGTGGCACCATATTCATCAGTAAATACTGTTCACTGTGAATGTAAGAGAAAGAACTGGTTTCAAAAATACTGTCAAGGAAATAACCCTGACTTCAAGATGACAGATTTATATGGGTGTATTTTAGCATCAGTGTAATGGTTACTTAAATGAGAAATGAGGAAATTAATAGAAAATTTCACAAAGTCAGGTCACAGAATCATTAGGTTGGACAGGACCTCCAGGATCATTGAGTCCAGCCATTCCCATCAACCACTAAACCATGTCCCTCAGCACCTCATCCACCTGTTTTTAAAACATCTCCAGGGGCGGTGATTCAACCACCTCCCTGGGAAGCCTGTTCCAATGCCCAATGACCCTTTCTATAATTTTTTTTTTTTTCTGATCCTCCCTGGTGGAGCTTGAGACCATTCCTTCTTGTCCTGTCCCCTGTCACTTGAGAGAAGAGGGCAGCTCTCTCTTCTCTACAACCTCCTTTCAGGTAGTTATAGACAGCAATAAGGTCTCCCCTCAGCCTCCTCTTCTCAAGGCTAAACAACCGCAGCACTCTCAATTGCTCCTCATAAGGTTTGCTCTCCAGCTGCCGCACCAGTTTCATTACTCTTCTCTGGACACACTCCAGAACCTCAACATCCTTCTTGTGGTGAGGGTCCCAGAACTGAACACAGGATTCAAGGTGTGGTCTCTTCAGTGCCAAGTACAGAGGGAGAATAACCTCCCTGGACCTGCTGGCTGTGTTGTTTCTGATCCAAGCCAGGATGCCACTGGCCTTCTTGGTCACCTGGATACACTGCTGGCTCATGTTCAGTCACTGTCAACCAACACCTCCAGGGTTCTTCTACTCTGAGCAGCTCTCTAGCCACTCTTCTAGGCTGTAGCTCTACATAGGGTTGTTGTACCCCAAGTCTGGCCTTGTTAAACCTCATGCCATTGTCTCAGTTCAGTGGTCCAGCCTGTCCAGATTCCTTTGCAGAGCCGTCCTACCCTCCAGCAGATTGACACTTCCGCCCAGCTTAGTGTCATCTGCAAACTTGCTAAGGGTGCCCTCAATGCCTTCATCCGGGTCATTGATAAAGTCGTTGAACAGAGCTGGACCCAGCACTGAGCTGTAGGGAA
The DNA here is from genome assembly GCA_033558105.1 of Coccyzus lansbergi. Lineage (NCBI taxonomy): Eukaryota > Metazoa > Chordata > Aves > Cuculiformes > Coccyzidae > Coccyzus > Coccyzus lansbergi. The sequence goes on along the minus strand of JAUMJK010000741.1, from coordinate 446,828 downwards.
CCCCACTTGTAACTGGCCTCCAGCTGGAGTTAACTCTATTTACCACCACTCTTTAATTCTGGCCATCCCAACAATTTTCCAACCAGAAGAATGTGCGTCTGTCGCACTGTTCATTTGTTGAACAATGTCCCTACACTCATTCAAGCAAATAATTCAGACTGGTGCTGGAGTTCCTGAACCTAAGTTTGCATCTTTCAAGTCTCACCCATTTCATCAAAGGAAGTTTTACCACTTTTTTTCTAGAGGGAGGGAAAAGTTTCCCTGTAAGTATTCATTACAAATTTTCCATCATCCACAGCCTACTAGACTAGCAAATCACTGAACCAGAAGACCAGTTTATCAGGCCTTCTAAAAATGTCAAGGCATGATACATAGTATTATTTTAAAAATAAATAAATAATAATTTAAAAATGATAATGCTTAACTAAGCAAAGAAACATAACAGTTCGGTCTGGACTGCTTTGAGAAGAGTTCTTTTAATGGAAAGGCCTCAGGACATCAGAGACAATTGGGCAGGATACAGGGGCTCCCCATCACAGTGTATCAAGGCTGGAAGATTCCATACTGGGCCATGTACTCCAGCTTGAGGTACTTATGTAAAACTGTTATTCCCTCGCTCCAGGAGATATCCAAAAGTTGTTAATTTTCTGTGAGTTTTTCCTGTAAGCCTGGCATGTCTATGGCATGTGCAGCCCAAGTCAGGAAGGCTGTGGTAGGAAACACATCATGTCACAGCCATGATTTCACACCTGCATAAATATAGTTGGTATTCTAGTTGCCTTTGAATGCCTCCCATCCTGGGAAGGAGAAGCCAGCTGAGCTCCACCTGCCTGGATTACAACCATGTGTTCTCACCTGCCAAGATCTTTGCCTAAGCCTACATTGACTGAGTATATCAACCATAACCTCCTGCAAAATAAAACACTGTTTTATCAAAACCTCATATAAGCCTACATTTGTATGACAGTATGAGCCTGATCCAGCACCCATTATGCTGAGGGGGAAATAGATCAGCCACCATGAAGAGGAACCTTGTTAGTGGCTATAATTTAGCAGCCGGAACGCTGCCTCTTTAATCGCTATGAAGTTCTGATCTTTCCTTCCCAAATACAGAGCATTTCCTATGTGAAGAATTGCTTTCCCATAATTAAATGAAAAAGAGTTAGTTGCAGTCCTTTGCACAAATTACTACCCAGTGAATGCAGAATAATGCATTATAAGTAGCACTTTATTCTATTTATTCTACAGGTATTGATGTGTGTTTGGTTTGTTCTATTTTAGAGACACTGCCATGGCAACTCATCTCTCTTGACAAAGGCTTTATGTCAGGGTAGAGGTGGAAAATGCAGAAACTGAACTTCAGGTAGCTACTGAGATGAGAACTGCTAGCATTAGTCTCACCAAAGCATCACTAGAAAACAAGTTGGTGTGTCCCTCTCACGCAGAGTGTCCTGCTCACTGGGGAACTGCCAATTGCAGGGTAAGAATGGAGGCAAGATGGCAGTCAGCAGTATCTTTTTAAGGTAAAAGACAACAAATCTGTACTGTGTTGGTTTCCAAGATGCCAGCTGCCCACATAGGTGTAATCACTGTTGTGTTTCTAAAGAGAAAATAACAGCATGGAAGGGTTACCTTACTCTGACAGTGTTATGTAGTGCCATCAGTAATATGACTGATAATTAAACAGCTGGAAAGGTGAATTTAACACCCAGTGCACTTTGCTGATTTTCGGTACTACTATTGTTCTCAATTTCTGTGTCAGAACTTTGTTATCATTTCAATGTACTGCTACGAACTGACAGTTTGGGGATTTTTGGGGCTGACTTTATCTTCATTTCTTAGTCAGGCATGAATCCCCTCCAAAGTACTTTCCCTTCACATCCTCTCCACCGAGCATCCCTTGTTTTGGTGTCAGAAAGACAAAACAGCATGGTCTGATCTTTCAATAGGGTCCCAGGAGACATCCCTGTTGCTTATGGCACAGTCCACGCTCTCTGTTGGTTTAGGTTTTATAGCTCCTCTGTGCAGTGATATGTTGCTAATCATAATGAGACCCAGGCTGGGCATGTTGATGCCACAGACTTGAAATCAAGAATTTTCATGACTGTTAGTTGTGTTTCTAACTTTCTAAATAAAAGTTGACTTTGTACAAAAAGAGCTGGCAGCTGAATTTGTCTCATGTAACACTCTGGCTTATAAAATCATCTTTGAATCCTGTCTTCAGTCACATTCACAAGCAAATCTAACCTGAAAACAACTACTAAGTAATATGTGTGACAGAACAATAGGATTTTGCGCAACTTAGGAAAACAGCGTGACCTGCAGTTGATATTGCTAACTTCATCAATACCTACTCAGTTGCCTAGCATGGAAGTCAGTGAGCCAAAAAAGCATGGGAACAGCTTGCAGAGTGCCTAGATCTTGCCAGAGTGACTAGTTCCCCACAGGTTAAAAAACCGTAATATTTACTGCCAATAGGTGATATTTTAACCAAGCAAAGTGTATGTTTATTTAATGGCGTCTCTGGTATCAGAGGCATCATGTTTAGTCTCCACCTACTTTTCCTCATCCAAGCCTCTTTAGAGTCTGGGTTACTAAAAATGACTAGTGCTAATGGCATTTGTCAACATAATTGTCCAAATAAAAAGTAGTGCAAAAAAAAAAAAAAAACCGTAAGAGGAAAGAGATGACCTGAGTTTACAATGGAATGTTTGCAGAGACCTTTTTTCTTGTGTAACAGCTAAGAGGAACTGGAAGACAAAAAGTCTCTTAGGTGAAAAGTTCATGTTTGGGGGCAAGGAGGGAAAGGGTAGCAGGAAATATGAGATCAATGTGCTTGTCTTATTTTGCCTTCTAAAGAGTTACCATTCCTGGCTGTCATTTTTCTTGAAACATTAATTACAGGAACTGGAGATGTCTGCAGTGGTCTTAATAGGCTAACTTAAGAGTTGAAAAAGAATCACCCAATGAATAAAAAGCCAGTTTTAGAAATAGTGATCAGATTCAGCAAAATCAATGCAGCATTAATGGTTCATGTGAGGAATGCCAACTGCATCTCTGCCCGCACTGCACTGTCCTGGCCAGGGCACCTGGCAGTGGATTGTTCACTTGCCTGTGTGCTGGTTCTGAAAACTGACCTCAGTAAGAGTACTGGGAACATGTGGGACTGAAGAGGGTGTGCCCAGAGCCAGCAGTGTCAGGGCACACAGTTGCAAACACTGCTGATGCTGTCCATGGGGGTTGCCTATATGAGACAAATGAGTGAAAAGTGATGTGACTGCTTGTTCCTCCAAGGACTGCTTAAATAGTCTCTGAGAGAAGATATATCAGGTCTCCCTTTGTCAGCAGATTTAATCAGTGCAATAAAACCAGGAAAGGTATTTCGGTGTTTTAACATCAAGATCATTGAAACCACAAAAGTACGCCACTGGGTGTAATAAATTATTATCTGTTGTGTCTAGAAGAGGCTAGACAGTGCCCTGTGGTGAGGTGAGTGGCTGGGGCCAAGGAAGCTTGTCCCTTCCTGGAGCAGAGCTGGGACCCAACCAGATCTCTGCCACCAGACTCCTGGTTGAAGGCAAGACAAGCAGCTGCACAGGGCACACAAATACCATCCATGATCAAGCTCCAAGACCAAGCCAAGTCCCCTGGCCATTGGGCCCACCCAAACCAGAGATTTTGCTAGCAAGGAAATGCACTGTGGTCTGGGCAGTATCAGAGTACTGAAATTAAAGGACATTTACAGGTATGAAAACCAACTGGCAAAGCATCATCTGCTTCAAGGGCAAAGCTGACCACTTCTGCCAAATTTGAAGTCTCTGCCCTGCTAATATATGCTGAGGAATTAAAAATTGTCAAATTAAATGTTAGCCAAGACCAGGGCTCATAGCACCAGCTAGAAGGGTATGCAGAAAAGTGCTCTAGAAATGATTTTACCTTTGATCAGCTATCACATACAAATTGTAAGTTGGTTTCAGACTGTGAGTAAGGAGGTGCCGAATGTCTTGTAACTCTTGTTGCAGTCCAGGCTTTCCAGAAGAGGAGTTGAGTTACGCCAAACAGAGGCCTGCCCTGGAAGTTCCTTGTATCAATATTCCCATTCTCAGTAATCATAATCACCCGTAAATTACTTATTCATTTCCAACAGTTTCTAACTGGGATAGCTGGCAAACTCATATTGATACTGGAGACGGTTCTGTCCATGCTGTGACACAATGAACAGCAGTATCAGTTTTTATGTATTTAAATATTTTCAGGAAAAAAAATACAAAAATTGGGATAATAGAGTGGCAAATCTGGACTTTCCATGAGACTAGCATTGTTTCATCATAAAAAACCACTGCTATGCCTAGAAACATCATCTTCTGTATTGGAAGTCCTCAAAATATGAGTAATTTGTCAAATGTCTGTTTCATCTGTCTTTAGGATCAAACACTGGGACAGCAAAAATGCATGTCCAATATTTACATCACATTTAAAAAAGAGTTTGCTCACTTACTGTCTGATCTTCTCCCACCCATCCCTTCTTACCTTGCATACCATTTAATAAAGAATCCAGACAGAAAGAGCATAAGCTCTTCTGTTCTGAGCATCCTTATCAATACCTGGTCTAGACTGAATTTTATCTCAAACTGTGATAATTTTTAACAGTATTTTTTTGCATGATGTGACTATCAGCTCAAGAAAGTAAAGCAATAATTTTTCCACACCGCACTGGTTCTGCTTATGGTCTTTTTTATTAGCATTCTTCATTGTGTCACTGACAAAAATCTTCAACTCTCAAAAAGTAAGATTTGTTGAAGGAATCCTGTGTGTATTGTGCAGGTCAAATCATCCTCAAGATGTCAAAGTAAAGGTTTCTTAGGTTAAAATTGTTTTGGGTGATTCTTCAGGTGGTTATTCAAATATTTTTCTTTCTTGCACGAAGACATGCATATCAGAACCTATGGTTTATGATAGGTAGTAACACACTGCTTTGGTAAGCGAACCTGTAAGCTGGTTTAGTAAGGTCTGCCTGACCCTGCCGACATTCAAGTTTTTTTTTGCCCTGTCTACAGTCATCATACTTCTGTGTAGCAAAAACTTTCTCACTGATTTAAAAAGAAATCATTACATCCATTAAAAAATACTAATGGGAGTAATCAATAGTTCGGTGAGCCACTTTTAAAATGAAAGTGATAAAGATGATTGATTTTCCAGTTATATGAAGCAGTTAGCACAAACATTTCATCATTAAATGAACTGCAGAAGTTTGTAGAGGCTCAGTAGAAGTCGGCGCAGGACTTGCATTACATATTCCCTGTTGGCCTGTTAGGTATTTCACAGTTCCGTGTGGATTTTATGCAGAAGGCAGGTGTAGGAGGAGCTGACATGTCTTCAGCTTCTGTGAGGCTATGTAAGGCTGATACTGAGCAGCAAATGGTGTGTGTGTGTGTGTGTGCGCGCACCCGCGCACGCTTGACTGGTTGTGCATCTTGTGACATAAACTAGTAGCCTTAAACAAGCTACTGAGTCTGGCATGTTTTGAAGCATCAGGAAGCTCGTTAACAACATTAGAGTGTTTTCTGCAAGATCTATGTACATCCTAAACTAACACCTTTACCTTCACAGCTGCAGTGAACAACAGGCAATAAAAATGGCACCAGTTATGACTTTTAGGTTGAGCCTTTGCTCTGTGACATTATGTACATTGTGAGGCCACGTATGCCCAGCTAGGAAAGAAAAAAAAACAGCAAAAGCCTCTTCCTCCGCCTACAAGAGATGAGCAAGAGTGCCAATGTATCAACACCTACTGCCTACCCCATCCCAGCAGTCCATCTAGGAATGCTGGGGTGAGCCAGGAGGGAGTTATGGGACACAGTGGATAGGTTGCTGTGGAGAGGGTTACTGAAGAGAGGAAGTTCAAACTGAGGTCTTAAAAGGACTAGGCTGCACAGGAGAGGAAGAACCATCTGGGCTGTTGAAATACTGCAAAAAAAGTTTAGTCCTGAGATTTTCCATGTACCCTGCTGGCTCATCTGTCTTCATGTCTTGTAATGTGTAGCAGTCATGACAATTGGCGATGTCCAGTCCTGCCACTGCTATATACCACAGCCTTAAAAATCCTTGGGGAAAGAGAATGGTGGGGAGGGTGTGTGGGGTGTCCTTTTGTTGCTGCTGGGACTACAGGGTGATGCTTATACAGGCTCAACACTAGGAGTTTCTGCAGCTCTCGCTGTTGCTAAACAACATTTCATTTCAATGAATTCTCTGCAGTGAGGGGTTTCATTTCAGGATGGTAACACAACCCATCAAGTCTGGAAGGCATCCAGACTTCGCTATAAAAGCAGTTCTAACTCACTGGATGAACATGAACTGCCAACAAATCGTTTTAGTGTGGTTCAAGGATATTTTCACAGCTTTAGACCAACTTTATCCTGAGGCTTCTCCTCAGTAGATTATTTTTGTTTGACCTTTTGAATGCTTGTAGCCAGCTCATCTAATCTCAAAGAGGTCTCTTGGCAGACGAGGAGCAGATGCAGTCACAAAGTGGCTCTAATATTATTTTACTCTAAACTTGAAGGGCTTGTTTTAGATCAATAGCTTGTGGAGGGACCTTTCATCAAGCAGCTGAACCTTCCTTTGGATGTCAAAGCACTCTGCATTCTGAATCTTAATTATGTTCTTCAAGGACTTGGATTTAATGCTGTATTTGTTCACAATATATTCACTCAAGACTGACATGAGTGAAAAAGAAGTAACTAAATTTTTAACTGGGCTACGGTTTGAGAGGCACTCAGCAAAAAGCCAGAAAATCTCTGAAGCCCTGTTTGTACTAAATGCTAAACAGGTATTTGCTAGACCAGCTACCTAAGTGAACAAGCACTCAAATAGGATCTCCATTTTGAAACAAAAAAATTTTAAAAAGTATCTGTCAGCACGTTGAGATTTAATATTCCTTTTCCCTGTCACTATAGGTGTCCTCTATAATCAACTATGAATTTAGCAACCTGATTTTTACTCAGTGCAAATGTGCCAAGTTTGTAAGCATAACAAACTGTTACTTAATTTCATTCTTTTCAATAAGAATGGAAGTAAAAAAAGGCATTCCAACAAAAAAAAAGCACAAAACTCTTAATGGAATGTTTATGTTTTTTAAAGTAATCATTTTATCTTTCTTTTGGATGACATTGTTTATTGTTAAGACATCATTTTTATTAAATACACTGTAATACAGGACTTTCCATGTCAGGTCGAGAGAAGCTGGTCACATGATTCACAAACAAAACTTTTAACATTGATACCTAGGCATCACTTTGAAATCAGCCAAGATGCAGTGAAAGTTTTAAAGCTGTGATTTGTTATAACAAACTGCAAAACAAGAACCACTAAATATTTCCACAGAGACATCACATCAAAAGAAAAAAAAAGAAAAGAAGAAAAAGAAAAGAAAGGAATAAAGAAAGCAGAAAGATAGCTCTACACACCAGGTCACAGTTTGGTGACAATATAGAGATTTATATTTATATGTAGATATCTTCCTCTTTATCATAACTGACAAAGAGAGTGATATCTAGAAATATATATACATAACGTATATGTATAGGAGAGCAGGGCTGGGACAAATATTTCATAATTGATTCTCTCTCTATTGGTGATTCAGTTAAACGTCTATGTTGAATTAAATTACTTGTATATAAAACATTCTTAGCTGCTTTTCTTTACATTTCAGAAAGACACATATAAGCTGCAAGATACAGGCCTCTTGAAAGATTCTACTTGTCCTTTGTTTTCTCACATATTCCAATTAAAAGGCCTCACTACTAGCAGCTTCTATTATCTTTGCCCAAAGTATTCAGTGTTTATGAAATACCAGCTGGTTATCACTCAGAACCTTCTACAAGCAAACAACCCCCCCCCCACAGACCTGGTCTAGAAAATAGACAGCAAAATAACACACCCATCTTTTCCTATTTCTTCTCCTGAGACATGTTTGAAAGATGGCAAAATAGCCACTTGGTTGTTATTGTGAAATTCACAGTGTTTTCCCTGCAACACGTAGACTTTTTTTTTTTGCGTCATATTTGTGATGAACGTAGTACACCCTCCCTCCCCACCCAAATAAAGGTGTTTTAACTAAGGCTCTAAAGGACCTCTTGTTTCAAAGCAGCAGTGGTGCATCCCAGCCCTCATAACAAGAAAATACAACTTCCTGTGCTATCAAAACCTTCATCTTTGATTAGAAACCCCGATCTGTTCCCCAGCCCATCCCACTCCCCTCCCTTGCATTTTATAATAATATTTGGAATTCAGTTACAGGCTGCAGCAACGCAGATACAGACTTGTTCTAACACATGCATTGTACCTTAGTCATCCAGTGACCTGATCATTTTATTTGAGTTATTTGATTTCTTTGTTAAAGTGTTTTGTAAAGTCTACATCAACCAGAACAAAAACAATCTCTCAGAAAAGTTGGGAGGGGTACAAATTGAGAGTGAAACAGAGAAACAGAGAAAGAACAGAGAAAGAAAGAAACAGAGAAAGAAAGAAACAGAGAAAGAAACAGAGAAAGAAACAGAGAAAGAAAGAAAGAAAGAAAGAAAGAAAGAAAGAAAGAAAGAAAGAAAGAAAGAAAGAAAGAAAGAAAGAAAGAAAGAAAGAAAGAAAGAAAGAAAGAAAGAAAGAAAGAAAGAAAGAAAGAAAGAAAGAAGAAAGAAAGAAAGAAAGAAAGAAAGAAAGAAAGAGAGAAAGAGAGAGAGAAAGAGAGAGAGAAAGAGAGAGAGAAAGAGAGAGAGAAAGAGAGAAAGAGAGAAAGAGAGAAAGAGAAGAAAGAGAGAAAGAGAGAAAGAGAGAAAGAGAGAGAGAAAGAGAGAAGAGAGAGGAAAGAGAGAAGAGAAAGAGAGAAAGAGAGAGAGAAAGAGAGGAAAGAGAGAAAGAGAGAAAGAGAGAAAGAGAGAAAGAGAGAAGAGAGAAAGAGAGAAAGAGAGAAAGAGAGAAAGAGAGAAAGAAAGAAAGAGAGAAAGAAAGAAAGAAAGAAAGAAAGAAAGAAAGAAAGAAAGAAAGAAAGAAAGAAAGAAAGAAAGAAAGAAAGAAAGAAAGAAGAAAGAAAGAAAGAAAGAAAGAAAGAAAGAAAGAAAGAAAGAAAGAAAGAAAGAAAGAAAGAAAGGGAAAACAAAAGAATAAAGTGATAACTAAATAGCAAGAAAGGATGAAAAAGAAAAGTAGGCAGTTACTTATTAAAGTGTAGACAGTATGTAGGTATACTCTTTTACAAATCAAAACAAAGGTCTTGAAAACAGCACACTCCATCATGTGTCATGGGGTGCTGTTGCTTTACAAGTATCTGATCTCCATGACCCGTTCTGAGTTCTGAAGATCTACTGAGTGGGAAGGACAGACTGTGGAAAATGCTGCTATTACTACTGCTGAATTTTGACATCTTATTGTCCTATAACTTGTGCTGCAGTCTGAATAGTTAAGTTCATTCTTGGAATTATTTTCTTACTGTGGGTGAGTATAAAATGCTAATGGAGCAACACTGTTATTCTCGGACAATAAAACAGCAATAGCACAAATTCAGTAATGACAGTAAAACAAATTCTGCTTTCTGAGCTTGGAAGCTTGTCTGTCCACTACTTAGAATCAACCAGTGAGATGGGAATGGTAGAAATGGTTTTATGCAATCATCTAGGGGAAAAAAAGTACTTGTTCTTATATGTCTGACACTCCAGCACTGCCTCTGCTGCACACCAGTTAAAAAGCTGAATCTTACAAATATAGAAAGAGAAATATCAAAATAAAAAAAATATTTTGGTTACTCAGCAGACTTTATCAATTTATTAATAGCACTCTAATCATCATTTGTAATAACATAGGTGTATGTAAATGTATACATATACACACAGCCCATACATAATGTGCATGCATGTCTGCACATAAATAAATTGAATAAAACAGACATAGGCATACATGTATATGCTATGTGTGTATATATATATATGCCATATACAAACACACATATATAATATATATTTATGATCAGTTCATAGCACAGTCCAGAAGACTTTTTAAATGAGCCTGATTGTCATATTTACTCAGTACACGACTCAGGTGACAGTGCAAGCATGATGAATATGCACATATACTTACCCTTCATTGTGATTTGAACATGTTTTTTCTTCTCTGCTCATACTGCTACACTTACCCACCTTTTAAGAAAAATGCAAACTATGTATAGCTACAGTTTATAGCTACTCTACTGTGATTATACATTTTATGCACTATCAAGAACATTAATGATATAGGTCAAGGTTATCCATAATTGTGGCGCTGTAGAACATTTGGTCCTTTAGAAGTTTAACATACTGCTATGTTATTGCACAATGCATTGTAATACTATTTATTCTTTGAAATGACTCTACTAGTCTCACTAGTAAATGAAAAATGAGATGCCACTAAGTATATTTTCAGGGGTTTGTGGTTATTTTTGGTATACATTCTTTCAGTTCTTGCAAAACCCACCTGTTCACTTTCAGGCTGGAGCCTGTTTTCCAAATAGAAGCAGCATCTCAGATGCCTTTTTCTTCAACTTATAAGAAACTAAGACAATACAGCAGGTAGAAACCTAGCACCCCCACCCACCACCTGCAGTCTCCTCCCATTGCACCGTAAGAACAGATTCTGACAACTTTCTTTTCCACCATTGTTATTTTGGAAAAAAAAAAATCAAATTCCTTTAAAACACAACATTCAGATTCTCAAGAGAATGGGTTTCACTGGATGCTCAGTCTTTACCTAGCTTTCTATGTGAACTTCCAAGACAGTCTAGATAAAATCTTAAGGCCCATTTTGCAGGAATCTTCCTCTGGCTTTTCATGTGTTTCCAGTTCAATAATAACATCTGGTTTATTAAAGAAATACTAAGTATGGCTTTATAGTTACACTGTCATGTTTATTTGTAATGCTGCCTTTTCAATGACATTGAGAAGGGTAAAACTTCATCACTGTCCAGTGAACTGCTTTCTTCTGAAAATGTTCAGAATCTTTATGAGCTAGCTCTAAAAGCTTCTGAAGGAAAAACCTAAAGTGCCTCAATAAATAATATATGCAAGCAAATTATATATTAAATGTGCTATGGGAACACTTACAAAAATAAAATGCTTAATTTATTAAATAAAATATCCCCAATACGAAGATGAAGGACTATCTTGATCTGGCTCATATCAATAAGAAATAACAAAAAGAGAAAACAGAAAGATCACTTTTTTGCAGTTAACGCCCCCTCACAGAGGGAGGCAAAAGTCTTGAGGAACAGGTAAGGTAGGTTTTCATTTGTAAGAATTCATATTAAAAATAATCCTAACTCTAAATTTGAAACTGCCAACTTCTGGTTTGAAAAATAACAAGTATCCCCATGCAGCTGTCATCAACACAGTGGCCATGCAAATGTTGTACACATACAATGCCAATCCAACCAAATATAAATTATTTAAGAAAGACTGGATGTTGGTAATGACAGCACTAGTACCAATACAAACATGGTGCTGAGCTCAAGGTCTTTGCACTCTGAATAGTAAGCCATAACCTCAGAGTAATTTGTTTTCTCTAGAGATCTTTATCCCCTGCCATGGCTCAAACATAATCAGTGATCTCTGTACATTAGTTTATTCATGTTATATCAGCCTATTGTTTCTGTAACATTGTAAAGGCATTTTAACATGGCTAATGTCCTCCATTAGCCCCTTCTAATGAAATATAAGTTATACTGTTATGAGTTTGCTATGCCTACTAGGGTGTACTACATCATGAGTGATAGTTTCATCACAAAGGGCATTAATCAACAAAGACCATGCACAGTTTTGCTTGCATGGTTTAGAAAAAAGAAAAAGGACTGAGGAAGGAAGGAATATGCTGCTCGACAAGCACAGTATAAGATATGCCTGCCCCAGCATCTATAGCTTGTCCTATCTTATCAAAAGCCTTAGTTTCAACATGTGATCCTGAAATTAATACTGTACATTAATAAGCCTAGCTTCAGCCTGTATTAAAAAGACTATCTGGAGAACCTATTTATACCAGTGGCATGACAACATCCTACCAGAAGACAAAATAAGGGCGTGTTTAGTTTATCATCTTGTAACGTAACTGTGTGCAGTGCAGGCAGCATCTTTTCCCCTTAATGTGTATCTGGCAATGAAAGGTGCTGGCAAAGCACCTCCTTGAACAGTCTCTTTAGTCCTCAGAAAGACTCTTCAGGGGAAGTGCTAAACACCCTTTTGCCTTTCATCGAATCATTTCGGGTTTTTTTGTGGGCTTGGATGCCATCTGATGCCCTAGTTCCTCCAGATAGTGTATCACCAAGACTGTCTTCTTTCCATCTGGCTTTATCTCCACAAGGAATATGCTTCATGTAGAGAACACCAGTCTTCTTTTTCCAATCACATGCTGAAGCACAAAAATTGAGGTGAAATCCATAGAAACTCTCAGTAGCTATACAGCAGAAATCATGAAGTTCGAGTCAAATATATTTTTCCCTTTTTTCATCCACATCAAAGGCATGAATACAACAAGGCATTGTTAGTTGTGGTGGGCAAACTGAAGAGTCCGCTGATATAACAGATCATGTTTTTAAGGCCTTTGTCTATGCAGAGTTACAATAATGCAGAAGCCAAATTGATTAGAAAGAGGAGAAAAGAAAAAAATGATAGAAACTGAAAGAGCGAGAGAGAGGAGCTATGTCTCAGTAATGTCTAAAAAGTCAATACTGTGTCTACAGATGGAGAAGTGCACATTGCTTGCCCTTTGAAAGCTTCTCCTCAACTTTGTCGTTAATGCTTTCAGAGTTAAGAACATATTTTAATGGAGTTCAGCGGCAGTTGAACACATTCATTCCCAAAGCCCATAATAAGAAATGCTAGGAGACTTTAGCCTAAAATATCCAAGTAGACTGGAGATGCCTTGGCCAAGTTTTGGAGGAGGGAATGGATTTCTTTGATGTTGAGCCTCATGTGTGGCTCCCGCTGCCAACAGCCCAGCATCAAGTCATACACTTCCTTGGGGCATGTGCGAGGTCGCTGCAGGACTCGGCCCTGAGTGATGCACTCAATCACCTACAAGAAATCAAAATGAAAGGATCAGTATAACTGTGTCAGCTATGTGGGGGATCATCCACAGAAGAGTTAACTGCTAATTGCCTCACTGGTGGCAGTCACCCAGGCAACTCTGTCAAGGGCTGTGTTTCTAGTTAGAAATCTGTAAAAATCACTGTAATATAAGTTGTCAAGGAGTAATAACTTAAGCATTGTGCAGTTCACCCACACTGCCACTTCCATTCATGAGGGAATGATGGACAGGAAATGATCTCATACCTCCTCTCTCTATTCATGTATCAATCTCACCTCATCTCAGAAGGTGGCTAAGTTTTCACTCTGCTCACACAGGGCAATCAGTGCCTCTCCCTCTTTCCCTTCCTAAATTTATGAATATCACTGTGGCTATTCTCTGAAGAGGGTTACTTGTTACTGCCTGGAGATTAAGAGATATCCAGATTCCTTCAATCTATTCAAGAGCGATTTTGGACAACTGCTCTGCAACAATGACATATATGATATGTAATTGTTGTTCAGAAACCTGTTCAGAAGATAGCTAAGCTACTTTTCATTCTCTCATGGTTTTTCTCAACCCCAGAGCAGACTTTATCCTATTCAGATTAAAAGGCTACATTCAAACTATTATAGATCTACTTGGACAACTTCCATCCCTCCTGGGAAGAAAAGGGTGAAAAGGAAGAAATTCAACCACTAAGTCTGTGATAACACCATAAATATCTGTTATCTGGAGGGTTGCCTTTACTAGATGAATTTGTTGCTACCTGTTCACCAGTTAATGTGCCAGCTTTTGCAGCACAGCTTGAGAATGTATTACACACACCTCATTGTTTGAGAGCTGATACCATGGCTGCTTGCCATAGGTGAAGATTTCCCACAGTACAACCCCCAGGCTCCAGACATCACTTTCTGTGGTGAACTTCCTGTACATGATACTCTCTGGAGGCATCCAACGAATGGGCAGCATGGTGTGACCCCCAACCTGAGAAAAACAAATGAAAGAGTCAGAAATAATTCCTCCAGATGCAAACAATATAGAGTACCAAGATGTTAATATGGAGATTCCACAATTTCATTTTTTCCCGTCTGATACCATTCACTTGAGGAGCTTTTAAGAGCTAGGGATGCATGCTCCAAACTCCTCTACCCCCAGCAGCAACCATTGCCACAATCATTTTCTCAACAGAATCTCCAAAGACAGATTGGCTAAGTCTGTAAAGGATAACAAAAAATCTTTCTATAAATATATAAACAATAAAAGGAGGACAAGGGAGACCATACAGTCCCTTTTGGACACAGAGGGAATAACGGTGACAGGGGATGAGGGGAAGGCTGAGGTACTTAATGCCTTCCTTGCCCCAGTCTTTAATTGTGAAGAAAGCTGTTCCCTCTGTGTAGAAACCCCAGAAATAGAGGAGCAATACGAGGCTCCCATGGTCCAAGAGGAGGTGGTCAGAGCCCTGCTTGGCCAACTGGACACCCACAAGTCTATGGGGCCAGATGGGATTCATCCTAGGGTATTGAAGGAGCTGGCGGATGTATTGGCCAAACCCCTTTCCATCATCTTCCAGCAGTCCTGGAAGACCGGGGAGGTACCCCTGGACTGGAGGCTGGCTGATGTAGTGTCCATTTACAAGAAGGGTAGCAGGGAGGATCCAGGGAAACTACAGGCCAGTCAGTCTGACCTCAGTGCCAGGGAAAGTCATGGAACAGGTGATCTTGAGTGCTATCATGAAGCACTTACAAGAGAACCGGGTGATCAGGCCCAGCCAACATGGGTTTACCATATGCAGGTCTTGCCAAGCCAACCTGATTGCCTTCTATGACAAAGTGACTCGGCTGTTAGATGAGGGAAAGACTGTGGATGTGGTCTTTCTGGACTTCAGTAAAGCCTTTGACAGTTTCTCACAGCATTCTGCTACGGAAACTATCAGCCTCTGGCCTGGATAGACGCACACTCTCCTGGGTAGAAAACTGGTTGGATGGCCGGGCCCAGAGAGTGGTGGTAAATGGTGTTAAGTCCAGCTGGAGGCCAGTGACAAGTGGTGTTCCCCAGGGCTCAGTGCTAGGTCCAGCCCTGTTCAATGTCTTCATCAACGACCTGGATGAAGGCATTGAGGGTACCCTTAGCAAGTTTGCAGATGACACTAAGCCGGGTGGAAGTGTTGATCTGCTGGAGGGTAGGGAGGCTCTGCAAAGGGACCTAAACAGGTTGGACGACTGGGCAATGTCCAGTGGCATGAGGTTTAACACGGCCAAATGCCGGGTCCTGCACTTGGGGCACAACAACCCTATACAGAGCTACAGACTGGGAGAAGCCTGGTTGGAAAACTGCCAGGAGGATAGGGACCTGGGGGTGTTGGTCGACAGCCGACTGAACATGAGCCAGCAGTGTGCCCAGGTGGCCAAGAAGGCCAATGGCATCTTGGCTTGTATCAGAAATGGTGTGACCAACAGGTCCAGGGAGGTGATTCTCCCTCTGTACTCAGCACTGGTGAGGCCGCTCCTTGAATATTGTGTCCAGTTCTGGGCCCCTCAGCACAAGAAGGATGTTGACGCTCTGGAGCAAGTCCAGAGAAGAGCGACGAGGCTGGTGAAGGGGCTGGAGAACAGACCCTATGAGGAGCGGCTGAGAGAGCTGGGGTTGTTTAGCCTGGAGAAGAGAAGGTTGAGAGGAGACCTCATTACTCTCTACAACTGCCTGAAGGGAGGTTGTGGAGAGGAGGGAGTTGGCCTCTTCTCCCAAGTGACAGTGGACAGGACAAGAGGGAATGGCCTCAAGCTCTGCCAAGGGAGATTTAGGTTGGAGATTAGGAGGAAGTTTTTCACGGAAAGGGTCATTGGGCATTGGAATAGGCTGCCCAGGGAGGTGGTTGATTCACCTTCCCTGGAGGTGCTTAAGGCACGGGTGTTACTATTGAGATACTGTGATTGAGATATATATTCTGATTAGTTCTGCATCAAGACAGTTGTGAGTGTTTTCCAGCAAGTTTAAAAATAATAAAAAAATAAAACCTTTTTCAAGAAGATCTAACTTTTGATTAACTCTCATTTTTCTGTTTGAAAATGTATTTAGTTTTGAAACCACATTTGCACTTGCAAGATTCTGTCAATTCAAAATATGATTTCTCCCAGTGGGACTTAACATTTGTTGTTTTAAAAAATGCTCTCCTTGTTCTCATATTGAAATAACAAACTAAAGGAAAACCCAGTAGAAGTTCAGTCAGGGTTTGTGTTATTTCTAAATCACTCAGAACAACTATTTTCAGCTAATTGTCAGTATTTCAGCATCAGTGCAGCATACAAAAAACAGAGCTACTCCATAAAATGACTCCGTAAAACCAGAAAGTCATGATGTAGTTTTCATAGACTTGTTCTATTACTAGGCGGTTTTCCCCTTCCCCCTACAGGGCATGTCATGTGAGAGATCAGAATGCCAAATGAAAGGCAGTGCTCCTGAGTTCAGTTCCTGGCTACACTGTGGGTTTGCTTCTGACTAAATGCAGGTTGCTGTGCACAGGTTTCAGAGCCATTCAAGAGAGGTCCCAATTCCTACAGCTTTCTGCCTAGCTTAAAAACATATGTGTGAGCACTCCATTGACAGACAATGGATTTTTAAATGCTTTGCTCAATTTAGCCCATTTGTCTCTGTTTTACTGTTTACCCCTTTGGCAGGCAGACTGGTTGTAAGGCTCTGTGCATCAGTACGTTTAATAATCTTTGACTGAGAAGCCACTTGATGTGGTCAGTTTGAAGTAATGCTCCAACATGCTCAGATGCAAACAAAGTTTCAGTTTCTCACTTTATCATTACCTAAACTGACACAGCAAAGAAATAGTTCCAAATACCTATTTTTACCCCTATCTTAAGATATATTTCATTAGAAAGTCAGAAAAGTTACTCCCTTAGAAACATGCAGCCACATACACTCAGATAAAGGGCAAGTACCATTAAAAGATGTTTAGTGATAAGAAGATTTTTGTCTCATCAAATATTAAAATGTCTCTTAGATCGGCTCACCATATAGCAATATCTTTGACATGTTCCTTAAAAATTAATGAAAGCTATAAACAATAAAACATATGTCTCTATTTTTTCTTATTTGTAACATCTTACATCAAGAGATTATGAAAAAGCAATTAAAAAAATCAGTCTCCAAAGCTTCTTTTCCCATAGTTTCCTGTTACAGCAACACAATGTATTTGTGGTAGGACTCAATGTTGAATTTCCAGTGTCATTCAGTAAAATGAATGACACACCTCTAGAGTGTTGGTGATAAACAGCCACCAAATGATGGCTCTGTGATGAACTGATCTGTAACACCACAGGGCTGGCTGGCTGTCTACACAGTCATAGCTAGACTGACTCATCAGTATTGACATGAAGAATTCAATTTACAGATAAGCACAAGCCACAGCGATCTTTACTCTTCTCACATCATCTTGCCTGGAGCTGTGTCCATTTCTGTCCCTGGGGGCAGAAGGCTTCACTGGGCAGAGTATTTGACCAGGACTGAGAAGTCCTGCAGTATCTCCATCTCTGTCATTGCCAATATCAATCATTCTAGCCAAAGTTACTTCCAACACCTCAGTATGTTTGTGAAGATAATATTTAATGCCTTGCAAAATATCCATAAATGGCCTATAAAGGTTTTTCTTCTTCGCAAATGGCATTGCAACAAAGACAGAATTTCTGTAAAACACATCACCTATGGCAGGCTGGGCATTTACCCGCAATCTAAGAATCATTTCAGTTTCAACTCCGATTTCAGTTCAGCCACATCAGAAGCACAGGTCAAGGCCTGGCCAAAGGCACTTTTGCTAAATGCTCATTTCCTTCTCTATTAATGATCAGTGGTTACTGAGTCAACACCCACTCAGCGCAGAAAAGCATTAAGGGCTATGTTAGGTATACGTTTAAAATGAGAGTCTTCCTGAATCGAAGCCTGGAACTCGACACCACTGTTCACAGGATGGCTGAAACAAATTGCCAGTCAGTTTTAAGGTTCTTTGGATCTTTATTGGACTGTTGAGTCCAAGTACCTACAGTTCATAGTGACAGTGAAGAGACGTGGATTGCCTTTTTGCTGTTGCTGCCAAACACTCAGAAATGCTAAGGACTAGTAAAGGAAAACATGACTGCACTTAACAAACTTCAAAAGTGCTGAGTGCTTCAGGTGACTTCTACATATACTTTAATCAGAAAGAGAAGTATTAAACAGCTTTCCGATATCATGAGCATTCTGAAGGATGAGATCCTTGCTACGTCCGCTGTAATTGCAGTGCTGTTTCATAAACATAATTTTAAATTGGTTGCATGCTAAGAAGACTGCACTTCGAGATAGATACTATAACACCTTTATATTCAGTCTAGATAAGGTTATGATCGGTTTAAAGCATTACAGTTTTAACTTAATGTACTATCACTTTAAAATACATATTGTAACTGTAAAAATGCTGCAAAAATGACCATTTTATGGATACAAATTAGGGTATATTTTCTTGATGTTTATTTGAAAGCAGCTGCATTAGAATGGTTCATTTTTATTTAGGACTGCACTTCTACAGATCCTTCCTGAGACTTAAGTACTTGCTTCCAAATGTCAGTCTACAAATGTCAGTCTCTGAGGCTAATTAAGAGGGACTTCAGGGCCCTAGGAAGAATGGTGAAGGGCTCTGGGGCATCATTCCAATAACAAGGAATGAACAGGGAGAGAGTGAGAAAAATTGGAGAATTAATATCTGGCTCCAAACTTGATGTGAGGAGCAAAACTTTGTGTTCTTTGATCATGGACTCACCTACACACCTCCAGGGTTCCTTTCCAGGGATGGGGCATGCTTATCCCCTAGGGGTACAAAAATTCTGTCCAAAAATCTAGCAGGGCTCATTAATAGACCTTTAAACTAGATGTGAAGGGGGAGGGAAATGAAGCCAGGCTTGACAAGAGTGAGCCTGAAAATGGCACTCCAGTGCCTGAGAGATGCTGTGCTGGTGAGGACCTCAAGTATGACACTTCAGAGTGAGTGAGGATGAGTACATCTTGTGACAGAAAAGATTTAGACAGCTCTGATGGGTTAGACAAACTAAGGGCCAGTTATTTGGAAATGAAGACTATTCCCTTTATGAAAGCTGTGGGATTAACAGCCCAGCTGAAGTGCGTCTACATCAATGCACGCAGCATGGGCAATAAACAAGAGGAGTTGGAAGCTATTGTAGGGCAAGAAGACTATGACACAGTTGCCCTCGAGGAAACATGATGGGATGATTCATATAACTGGAATGCAGCTATGGTGGGATATAAACCCTTCAGGTGGGACAGGAAAAGTAGGAGAGGAGGAGGGGTAGCCCTCTATGTTAGAGAGTGCTTTGATACCCTTGAGCTTGATAATGGTGATGATAAGATTGAGTGTCTGTGGGTAAAAAAATAAGAGGAGCCCACAAGAAGGTAGATATTGTGATGGGAGTCTGTTATAGACCACCTGGACAGAAAGATGAGGCTGATGAGCTCTTCTACAAACAACTGGGAGTAGTCTCAAGATCCCTACCTCTTGTCCTTTTGGGAGACTTTAATCTACCAGATGTCTGCTAGAAGTACAATACAGCAGAGAGGAAGCAATCTAGGAGGTTTCTGGAGTGTTTGGAAGACAACTTCCTCACACAGCTGATGAAAGAGCCAACAAGGGATGGTGCCCTCCTGGACCTGCTGTTCATGAACCAGGAAGGCCTTGTGGGAGCTGCGACAGTTGAAGAACGCCTTGGACAAAGTGATCATGAGATGGTAGAATTCTCAGTTCCAGGTGAGGTGAGAAGGGTGTTAGCAGAACAGCCACCTTATACTTCCAGAAGACAGACTTTGGACTGTTCAGAAGGCTGGTTGATAAAGCCCCATGGGAAACAGTCCATAAGGGCAAGGGAGTCCAAGAGGGCTGAGTGCTCCTCAAGAAGGAGATCCTGGAAGCACAGGAGCAAGTTGTATCCACATTCTGAAAAATGAGCCAGCAAGGGAAAAAAACAAACAAAAAACCCAGCTTGGCTAAGCAGAGAGATCTGAGTGGACATCAAAAAGAAGAGGAATGTCTATGATCTTTGGAACAAGGGGCAGGCATCTTGGGTAGACTACAGGGAAGAAGTGAGATAATGCAGAGGAAAAATCTTTCTACAAATACATCAACAATAAAAGGAGGACCAGGGAGAAAATTCAGTCTTTATTGGATGCAAAGGGAACATCTGTGACAAAGGATGAGGATAAGGCTAAGGTAGTTAATGCCATTTTGTCTCAGACTTTAACAATAAGGAAAGTTGTTCTCTGTGTGTACATCCCCAGGAGCTAGAGTAGCAGAATAAAGATCCCATGATCCATGAGGAGGTGGTTAAAGGGTTAAGAGAATTGCTTGCCCAGTCAGACACTCAAAAGTCTATGGGGCTAGATGGGATCCACCCAAGGGTATTGAGGGAGCTGGTGGATGTACCTGCCAAGCCCCTTTCCATCATCTTCCAGCAGTCCTGGAAGACTGGGGAAGTTCCACTGGACTGGAGGCTGGCTGACGTTGCGCTCATCTACAAGAAGGGTCACAGGGAGGATCCAGAGAACTACAGGCCTGTCAGTCTGACCTTGGTGCTGGAAAAAGTCATGGAACAGGTGATCTTGAGTGCTATCATGAAGTACAGGCAAGAGAACTGGGTAATCAGGCCCAGTCAACATGGGTTTACCAAAGGCAGGTCCTGCCAAACTAACCTGATCATCTTCTATGACAAGGTGACCAGTTTACTGGATGATGGAAAGGCTGTGGATGTGGTCTTCCTGGACTTCAGCAAAGCCTTTTACACACTTTCTCACAGCATCCTGCTATGGAAACTGTCAGCTTCTGGCCTGGACAGGCGCACACTCTCCTGGGTGGAAAACCTGTTGGATGGTTGGGCCGAGAGAGTGGTAGTAAATGGAGTTAAATCCAGCTGAAGGCCGGTTACAAGTGGTGTTCCCCAGAGCTCAGTGCTGGGCCCAGCCCTGTTCAGTGTCTTCATCAATGACCTGGATGAAGGCATCGAGTGCACCCGTAGCAAGTCTGTGGATGACACTAAGTTGGTTGGAAGTGTCAATCTGCTGGAGGGTAGGGAGGTCCTGCAAAGGGATCTGAGCAGGCTGGACCGCTGGGCTGAGACCAATGGCATGAGATTTAACAAGGCCAAATGCCGGGTACTGCACCTGGGGCAAAACAACCCTATGCAGAGCTACAGACTGGGAGAAGTCTATCTATAAAGCTGTCTGGAGGAGAAGGACCTGCGGGTGTTGGTTGACAGCCAACTGAACATGAGCCAGCAGTGTGCCCAGGTGGCCAAGAAGGCCAATGGTATCTTGGCTTGGATCAGAAATGGTATGACCAGCAGGTCCAAGGAGGATATTCTCCCTCTGTACTTGTCATTGGTGAGACCGCTCCTTGAACCCTGTGTTCAGTTCTGGGTCCCTCACCATAGAAAGGATGTTGAGGCTCTGGAGCCAGAGAAGAGCAATAAAGCTGGCGAAGGGGCTAGAGAACAAGTCTTACAGGGAGTAGCTGAGGGAACTGGGGCTATTTAGCCTGGAGAAGAGGAATCTGAGGAGAGACATTACTGCTCTCTAAAACTACCTGAGGGGAGGTTGTAGAGAGGAGGGGGCTGGCCTCTTCTCCCAAGTGACTGGTAATTGGACAAGGGGCAATGGTCTCAAGCTGCACCAGGGGAGGATCAAACTGGATATCAGGAAAAAAATTTCACAGAAAGGGTTATCAGGCACTGGCAGAGGCTGCCCAGGGAGGTAGTTCAATCACCACCCCTGGAGGTAGTTAAAAGACAGATTGATGAGGTGCTGAGGGGTATGGTTGAGTGGCAGATAGGAATGGTTGTACTCGATGATCCTGGAGGTCTTTTCCAACCTGGTGATTCCATGATTGTATGATAAGTAAGTACTCCCATGCCGATCCTTCTATTACACTTACTTTTGCTTTTATAAGCTATATTGGATTAAAATTTAAACCAGAAAGCCCAGTGAATTGTCTTCTGCAATTTGCAAACTATCCACAAGGAGGAGACTGCTATCTTAGAACACTTAAATATGTTCTCCAAAGAAGCACTTGCAGTGGGACATGCACACACTGTTCCACATATGAAATGTCACACTTTCAACAATATATTTTCATTCCACTTGTCACCTCTTGCAGCACTCATCTTTCAAATGAATTTAGCACGCTGAAAGGTCCAAGATAAGCTGACCTTGAACACTGTTCTCATCTATTTGCAAATGTCAAGCTTCATGGATTGTTGTGGAACCTCTATGTCTTAGCCTTGAAGCAGGGCATCTAATTCCAGAGCCTGCTGAAGTCTGTTCACTTTCTGGCTTCATATGTTCCATATCCTGCTTCACTGGCATTACAAAATGGTGAAGCTTGTCTAATGAAGAAATTTCATTTTCTAGAAGGAAACCAGGCCTGTAATATGGAATTCTCTTGAAGCTGATTTTTGCTTCCCAAGGGTTTGCACACATCCATCCAACCATCTATGCATCCATCCATCCATCCATTACTGCTGCAGAGAATAGCCCTCGGCTGATTGTCATCAGACTAAAATGAGTCTGTCAATACCCTGCTCTGGTTACTGTTTTAGGTTCTATTGCCCAACTACTATGGGAGTCAAAAGCCCTGCTGCCTGATGTCTGCAAGCAAATGGATAGGATCCTACAAAGAACAAGCAAATCAAATGAAGCCTTGCACTCTTGCTCAGAGCAAGAATCTGTGGGTGAAGACAGGGGAAACCAACCTAGTGACATATGGAAAAAAACAGGTTGTATGTAGTACTGTGCAGATAAGATGCAAGCCAGGGGCTTGGAAAGGCACAAGAAATAATATTGATAAGATGACCGCTAGGTTTATGCCTTACTCATTTGTACCATGAAGAGCCTGAATGGATTGGCAGTTTTGCAATGCATGCTAGCTGCAACCTGGTCTTGCAATAGCAGTACTGGGTTCTATGGTGTTGAGGTTACTAGCAAGGGCTTTGGGGCTGCAGAACTGTCCTAAGGTGCTGCAGAGGCTGACCAAAGGACAGATCAGGGACTAGCTGGAACAGGGAGTAGTGTCTCTTCCTGCTTAAATGCTGGCAGTTGTATTTGGAGAGGCTCCATCACCCATGGAAAGGACGTCAAATCCAACCCCTAGCTTTTGCAGGCAGTCTATTATATAACCCTTTCCCAATTTTTTTTTCTTCCCAATTTCTGGCTTTAAGTAGTTGATTATTCTGAATTCATACAATAAAAAAGTGCAGCAACCAATTGCATAGCCTTGGAAAACAGACTTCCTCATTTACGTTCAGTCTTCGCAGGTTCCCACGATTCCCACAGAGTGACATTGCAGTAATGTGTCACAGCGCTTTGTACATTCTGTAAAGACTAGTGATGCTTTTTTCTGCCAACAGGATAGAAGTAATCATTTACTTTGTGAGCCCAATGAACCTGAATGACTAACCCAAGGGTTTCAGAGTTGACCCTCTCCACTGCCCTGCTTGGCTTGAATCTCCAAAGCCCTGCGGATCTCTCAGACCTTTTGCAATTCAGAGTGGTAGTCTTGAAGGAAGCAACACAGTTCAGCATTTGCTTAAATTAACTGTCTTGTGACAGTTAATTATTCTCAGTCTCTTTAACACAATAGGATCTTAGTTTGCCAAACTGGAACCAAGTTATATTAATTACATTATTATTATATATATTAATTTTTTCACTCTGTCTTAAGAAAGCGTCCTGTATACTTGCAGGATTACAACATTTCAGAACATTTTTGCTATTAATGTTTTGGTCTTCTGAGTCATTTCCCTATCTTAGGATGATATAACTGCAAAGAAATATTCTCTGCAAAAATTATCATGTGTTATTGCTAAACCCGAAAACCCCTAGGAAATGTTTCTCTCAGCACAAGAAAAAAAATCAATAATTGTTATTTTCAGTTCTTCTATGCCTTGGCCTTGCAGATAAAGTCAATGCCTCCCCTTAAAATATCATCAGTTCTGCCATGACCACTTGCAGAAAAGCAATATATTGTTTCATAGTCTTAACAAGCCATACTGCTCCAGCACATAAGGTTACTGAATTATGAAATATGGCAGATACTTAGCCAATAGCTGATTAATTCTACCAGTGGTCTTGTCAGAAAACTGAAACATTGTCCAGAAAAACATTTATTACACTGTAAATTCTTTCTTAAGTTGTACAATATCAGCTCAATATCACGTGTCAACTTCATGTTGCTGGATCAAAAAATGTTCTTATTAGTTACTATGAAACCATGAGTGGCATGGAGAAGATGGAAAAAAAGACCGATTACTCAGAATTTCACATAAATGAATAAATGAAATTTGCAGACCAGAGGTTCATAACAAACAGTGAATGACCTAATATATCTTACAGTTCAGCATCTTCCAAAAGACTTTCTCAAATGCTAAGTTGAAAGGATAGAGAAATTTTATCTATTGTGTTTTACACAACAAAATATTATATTGTATCACCTAAATGTGCAGGATAATTAATACACTGCAGTAGTTACTGCATTACAAAGCACTATTCTTACAAGAAAGGAAGAGGAAGTGCCCTGGAGGTAAGATCAGATAAGTGCTATGAAGAATGTAATATGGTTCACATCTCTGATTAAAAGAAATGTCCCCTATTGAAGGGACATAACAGAAGTCAGCTGAGTGGGAATCTCCAGCACTGTACAGCAACAGATTACAGCTCTTTGGTGTCACTAGATGAAACATGTATGAACGAATAAGAGAAATCTATTATTAAAATATCATTTCTTTTACCTTAAAATGAGAAAAAAATCTGGTGTTAAACAATAAATAATAACCTAAGTGAATAGAAAGGAAGGTATACTGTGGCACACTGAAAGGAAAAACAACTTGAACAGTGTTTTTCAATTACTTCAGTGGACATCCAGATTAATTTCTTAAATACCTTCATGAAAAATCAGGGAGATTTTAAGCCAGATAAGACTCACTGAGCCAGACGGCCTCTCGTTTCAACAACACCTCGTGTTCTTCTAATCTGATGTATCAAGTTACACCACAGCATGCAATTGCTGATCACTTCAGTGGAATGTCTTGCAACTCAGAATATTGAGCTCATGTGAAGTCCTGTGTTTTGCTTTAAAAAATGTCATAACTACCTGTACTCTACCACTGTTACCATACCTAATTATCTACTGATCCTATTATCGGATGAAGAAAGGTATCAGGAATAAGCAGACAAACAGCTGGAACAATTGATGTTAAAATGCCCACAGGCTCTGATATGATCATATAATGCATCCAAATCAACAGCAAAAAAGATTTTGCAATGCAATATTAATGAACTACAGATACTGCCTTTCTGATTTTCAAAGCAAACAGTTTATAAAGTATCAAATTTCACTTTTCTATCAACCCTAAGTAGTCGAGGCTATCAGGACCAAGGAGTTTTAAAAAATAACCTTTAATAGGCATTGGAAAACTGCCCTCCACAAGTCTGAACCATAGCTGAAATACTACCTTGTATTTGCCTTTTTAAGTAGAGGTTTTGAGATGCAATGTGATGAAATGCTAGATGAACTGCACAGTCAACATCAGTCCAGTAGCAGTTATTTGAGGGTAGACTCTGAAAGCCAAGTATTATGTTGCATAAGCCAGTTCGTATTCACTAGGCAATATCTACTTGTTGTAGAACTGCAAGCTTTTTCTTAAGTACTAGAGATCACAACGTTTTCCCATCTCTATTTTACTGAAACTCATATTTTTTCAAATTTATTGTGGGCTAATGTAGCATATGTGGGTCTATTGGTCACGTCAAATTTCATCATAGGAGAAGACAGGAGCAACAGAACTTGGTTTGTAGCTTTACTTCTCCCTTGTGAGTCGCTGAAGTGGTTCTATAATGTAAAATTGTTGGGAGCATCACAGTTTTTTGTTGAAATGTCTCAGATTTTCCATTCTTTTCATTCTGCAAGGTAGCCTCTCTCCCTTTTCCTAGGTGGTTAATCTATCATATGGCTTACAAATACCAAGAGTAAAAAACTGTCACACCTATTTGAGAAAACAAAAAGAGTAGAGACTTCAGTTTCACAAATTCTAACCATATGGGCAAGCCTACGGAGTTCTCACATCTTTCTCACAAGCAAAAGAGGTTGTTTTGAACCATTGGTGCAAAAGGGAAATAAGTCAACCATTTTACGTCAGCTCTTTTGGCTTGCTCACAGACTACCTGCATGATGCTGGGTAAGTTATGTCAGATCAAATCTGTCAACTACTGCCTGCCTGTAATGCATTCAGAGATGTACTCTATCCAGCCAGAACTACCAAGAAGATAGAGAGAAATTTCATGAATTCAAAGGAAGACCAGTAATCTTACTAGCTTGGAGAATTAACAATTGCTCTTCTCTATGAAGGCTTCTCTCTGCTTGCCTAAAGAGCAAGGGAGAAGTATGATCACAGTGATGATCTTGATCTGTTTTCAGTGCCTGCATTAGGGATGCCTACAGTGATAGTGTCAACAGGCTATTCTAAGTGTATAGAGATAGACAGCCACATCAGCAAGGACCTGAGAGAGGCTAACTTATACTGGTCCTCAGCTAAATGCTAATAAACAAGGCAATGGCAAGGTTCTTGTGCTCATTTTCCTGCTCTTCTCCAGTCTTGATGGCGTTTTCTGATTCTCGTTTTCTTTGGCTCATGATTTGCTTACGTAAACTAGCAAACACAAAAGTTTCACTAAAATAGAACAAAAAACATTCTCTTTTTCTTTCTACAGATTCTAGTTTTTTACTCCTTGCTTGTGTCATATCACGCTATGAGTTGAAACAGGCATTTGCTCTGAAATGAAGCAACCATTAACAACATGCAATATAAATTAAAAATACCAGTAACTCCTATTACTGAAACAAAAAATAATCATTCCTATAGAGCTTTCAAAATTCTAAGTTGCCCTTATCAAATTCACGTGTTGAATAACTCCTCAAGTCATGCTTAAAATATTGTTCTTGGACTCAAGACCCAAAGCATAGCCGAGGCGGTGATGAAATAATTTTACAGCTTTTGGCTGAATTTCTACATGAGTGTAAAGGGAGATTTTACACCAGCAGAGGGCCTGGAACCATAAATTTTGTTTTAGGTTTTGTATTTGGTTTTGGTTTTTTTCCTTAACTCTTCTCAGTATCTGTCTTTACCCCCAACACTGTCATTTTCCATTTGGAAAACATTATAAAGCATTGCATATACAACAGGTCTTGGTATTCACATGACTTCATTTGTTTAAGATGAAGAAGCATCTTTCCTTCTCCCTTTAAAGTGAGGTCAGATAATCTCCTGACATGCATGTATTTGCAGAAGGTGTCAGTCTAGTAAGACATGTCCACTAAAATTTCCCTGCATAGTTCCATTCTCTGATAGCATCCCAGCAGGGTAGAAGTTTGGCTTTCTGACATAAAGCCTGTGGAACTAGCTTACTACTAGGAGATCCTGGAGAACACAAGGAGGTTGCAGAGATCTTTGGAAGTATTTAGGACTCTGCAACAGAATTGCTGCAATTTATAAGGGCTCTCTGAAGTTTTAACACATATGGACTTCCATATCATAACACACGTTGTGCATTACACTCCATACATCATTCACCAAATGCTAGTGGATGTGGACAAGGAAGAAAAGATGAATGAGAAAGCGACGCATAACTACATCTAGACTCTCTGCTTTTCCCTTGCATGTTTTGCAGTGTCCTAGGGGAACATACTGGAAAATCTTCTACCTCCCCCTTTGATGAAGCTACTCCTGACTATAACCATGCAGCACTGAGGTGGTTCCTTCCTCATGTACACCCACTTTCCTCTCTGGATGAATACGAATCTTATCAAACATTAAGTGCCTCTGCTTGCTGCAATTCTGTAATACTATAATTAATACAAAATCAATCCATAATTTCAGTTTCAATGCTCAAGTGAAAGTAGTATCTGCAGCAAAACTGATATCTCAAAGGTTACACACCACATTTTTTTTTAAAAAAACGGGCTGTAATTTTACATTGGTTACAAGATAAATTTTATTTTTTGAGCTCTCTGCTGTTAGAAGTGCAGGCCAACCATAGAATCTTTGGTATAAATCTTACATGCAGCATTCCCAAACACCAGAGATTCAAGGAGGTCCTGGAAATGTTCAAAAAAAGCCAAGTGGGAAATTTATGTCTCAAATTGTTAAGACAACATATTGCAACTTTTAAAATTTTTTTTTTTTATCTGAGATTGTCTATAGCTCCAATGATTTGGAGAGTTCAGGAACACTTTAGGCAAGGACTTCAAAATCAATCCCTGTGAAGAATCTGGTACTAAAACAAGTCATATTTAAATTAGGCTGGCACTAGTTTTTGAACTTATGTTTGTACAATGCGTAGATCAATGAAATCTTGATCTACATGACAGTCCTACACACCCTTGCTGTACATGTCAGGCATAGTCTTTTTAGCCACTTGTAAAAAATTATAAATGGATTCATCATACTAGCTGCACTTTGACTTTTTTGTATGATAGTGAGTAACTAAAGCCCTTGTACTCTAAGTCTTTATATTTCAGAATGTTTTTCATCTGCTTCAGATGAAAACTTTTGAAATATTATTCCATCAGGCCTGCATTCCCTTTTAAAGTCATGCTACTTTATAATACTCTCTGGACATGTCTAGGATGATCCACATAGCATTACCAAATGCACTCAATGATGTTCTTATTAAAAAGCTAAGTGTTTCACGCCTGAGTGTATAGTTCTTTTTGTTTTCTTGCCAGGCAAACCTATCATTCTCTCTGTGTATCAGGCTGTCAGCTTTACCTAACCCCGCAATCTGGCTCGTTTGGTTATTTCCGTTGAAAATACCCTTGCACATAGCATCCATTAGGATATTTTTATCTCACGGTTCATTGTGGCCTACAGGAAGGAGCTGATTCTGGGGTTCCCATTAGTGTTGACCCATACTCAGGCTGCAGTCCCTTTTTGTTTTCCTTTCCTCTCTGTGAGACAGGAGTTCCCCTTCAAGACAGTTCAGTCATTGAGGTGGCTAAAAGGCTTCTGTTAACAAAAAACAGATGCACCATTTAGTTCTCAAGGAAGGATCTCCCTCCAACCATAATAATTTTGAGTTTGGAAACCCTCTGTATTGTGTAAAACCCATGCTTTATGAATGGTCCAGCTTTTCAAGATATCTGAAATGAGAGTTATACAAATATCATGCTCATTTTATCAGTTGCGTTATCACTGACTAGCTAACACTAACAAAGGAGGTGGCTTTGATAGCATTGCAATTCCAGGTGAATACTGATGTTTCCAATTAATATTCTCCAAGTTGCTAAGCTGTGTATTTGATCTGTTTTAATTTGCTTTTCAGTTCTTTTGAATGCTTTGCATAGTTGTCCCTGTATGAGTGATTGAGTGCTTTGTAGCTGAGAAAGACAAACTAGGTAGTGATGGAACTGGATGAAAACAGGATCACAAAGTCTCCACCATAAAACATACACCACTTAATTTTCACACATTACATACATCTAGTACAAAGGATACTATTTACAGCATGATAGTAAATGCATTTACTTAAATTCCCCTGTGGATGGATTGAAGACTGGGTAGACCAGACCTAATTTTGCATGAGCCTTTTTGTTATTTCAGTAAATACACAGTTATATTAAGAGCCTCCTACATAAGGTGACCTTTGGTCAAAATATTGCCAAGTTATGAGAAGCCTCAACTCTTTTCTTCTTTAGCAAAGGAATGTAATATTCAGAATGAACACTGCTGAAAAGAATGCAATATTCAGAATAAGAATAATAAATAGGATTTCATCCCTCCAGCATTTAGGCGCAAAAACTGCAGCGTCCTGTCTGGCTCATTTGTTTTTCTGTCATAAGAGAGGGTTAGAGAATAAGACACTAAAGAAGAACTGGTACCTTCTCTAAGAGAACAGACAGCCTTCTGTTGCCCCGCAAGACCCCACAGGCCCTTACTGGCAGGAGACAAGGCAACTTCCACTGACTCCTGGGAGATTTCATAGGTTGTGAGTGGCTGTCAGGAAGCCCTGATGAAATTGTAGTTTTCAGCTGTCACCACCAGAAATACAGCTTTCTCCTCAGTCAGGCAGCAAATTCTCTCAAAGCAAGTCTCAGGGTTGTCCCTAAGTGAAACTCAGGCAGAGGTCTAGAGAAAGCATGTAGAGTAACCCCATAATTCTAGGGCTCTTGGGATTATGTCTGCCACCACAGCAAGTTATTCCCTCCAAACCAGTAAGTGCATTTGTGTTCTGTCTAGCAGCAGAAGAACAGCTTTTGGTTATTCTGTATTTCTACCAAGAACTTCTTCTGTAATGTCTAACATCAAGGCAATAATCCTTTATCATTATTATCCATGTACTTGTTCGCAGAGAAGCTTAAGTTGAAATACACAACTGGCAAGTTCAGCACTTGTAAATATATTTATTATTTCTGTCCCAGGCTTGCATTCCATGATCCTGCTTTAATACTAAGGATGAAATTAACCTCTATGGGGTCATGTCAAGGCCATGCCATGCAAGTTGCTCATGATGTCTGATCAGAGGGCAGGGTAAGAAGTACCATACAACTTCTCCTGATCATTAGCACTGCGATAGATGCCAATCACTACAATGTATTTGACACAAATTCATAGCCAGAATAGTAAATTTTAACATGATACTACAATGGAAAAAAAATCTTATTATTAATTTTGTGAAGACTGTTAATATTTGAAAATATTTAATATATAATATTTTATGTTAACACTATAAAAACTATCACTGTTAATATTAATTATGAGAATAATCATAGAATCATAGAACAACCAGGTTGGAAGAGATCCACTGGATCATCGAGTCCAATCGTTCTTATCAAGCACTAAACCATGCCCCTTAGCACCTCATCCACCTGTACCTTAAATACCTCCAGGGACGGTGAATCAACCACTTCCCTGGGCAGTCTGTTCCAATGCCCAATGACCCTTTCTGTGAAAAACTTCCTCCTAATCTCTAGCCTAAATCTCCCCTGGCAGAGCTTGAGGCCATTCCCTCTTGTCCTGTCCCCTGTCACTTGGGAGAACAGGCCAGCACAGTCCTCTCTACAACCTCCCCTCAGGTAGTTATAGAGAGCAATGAGTGCAGGACCCAGCATTTGGCCGTGATAAACCTCATCTCACTGGACTCAGCCCAGCGGTCCAGCCTGTTCAGATCCCTTTGCAGAGCCTCCCTACGCTCCAGCAGATTGACACTTCCAACCAGCTTAGTGTCTTCTGCAAACTTGCTACGGGTGCACTCGATGCCTTCATCCAGGTCATTGATGAAGACATTGAACAGGGTTGGACCCAGCACTGAGCCCTGGGGAACACCACATGTGACTGGCCTCCAGCTGGATTTAACTCCATTTACTACCACTCTCTCAGCCCGACCATCCAACCAGTTTTCCACCCAGGAGAGTAAGCGCCTGTCCAGGCCAGAAGCTGACAGTTTCCATAGCAAGATGCTGTGAGAAAGTGTGTAAAAGGCTTTGCTGAAGTCCAGGAAGACCACATTCACAGTCTTTCCCTCATCCATCAGCCAAGTCACTTTGTCATAGAAGGCAATCAGGTTAGTTTGGCAAGACCTGCCGTTGGTAAAACTGTGTTGACTGGGCCTGATTACCCAGTTCTCTTGCACGCGCTTCATGATAGCACTCAAGATCACCTGTTCCATGACTTTCCCTGGCACTGAGGTCAGACTGACAGGCCTGTAGTTCCCTGGATCCTCCCTGTGACCCTTCTTGTAGATGGGCACAACATCAGCCAGCCTCCAGTCCAGTGAACTTCCCCGGTCTTCCAGGACTGCTGGAAGATGATGGAAAGGGGTTTGGCCAGCACATCCGCCAGCTCCCTCAACAACCTTGGGTGAAGCCCATCTAGCCACATAGACTTGTGGATGTCTAGTTGGGCAAGTAAGGCTCTGACCACCTCCTATTGGACCATGGGAGTCTCGTTTTGATACTCTAGTGCTGGGGTTTGTACACAAGGGGAACAACTTTCTTTACAATTAAAGACTGGGGCAAAGAAGGCATTAAGTACCTCAGCCTTTTCCTCATCCCCTGTCACTGTTGTTCCTTCTGCGTCCAATAGGGACTGTATGGTCTCCCTAGTCCTCCTTTAATTGTTAATGTATTTATAGAAAGATTTTTTTGTTATCTTTCACAGACTTGGCCAATCTTATTTCTATTTGAGCCTTAGCCCATCTTGTTTCTAGTTGAGCCTTAGCCCCTCTGTTTTTTTTCTCTACACCATAATAGGTGTTATGCAGGCAAAGAAAGAGAAATGTGCACTAAGATAAAAGGTAGAGCTGCATCTGTAAGCACGAGCTGGGATGCAGGTTCTAGAATCCAACCTTATTCTACCATCCTGAAGAAACTGTTAATATAATTATACTGTGCAATAGTACTCAGAAGCAGTCTGTAGAACTGAGCCCTAGTCCTTTTTGTTCTGTATTTTCAATGCAAAGAAGAATACTCTTTAAAGTAAAAGACAGTTGTATTTAATCTAAGGACTGATTGATAGAGGAATCACAATAACTTTTGACTATCATGTTAGTACAATGTGATTCAGAAGTATCAGAAGCAGCAGAGTGTGGGGATGGGATAACAGAATTAGACTTAATAAGACAGCAGAAAGTATAAGTTTTTCATCTTCTGGACTGAGAACATCTTCCCTTAAACCTCTCTTTCCCAAGAAATCCAAGTTGATTTATACAAACTTCTCCCTAGGCTACTTTAAGTTGCCTTATTAGTCTATTCAACAAAACCACAGAGGTCAAAAAGAGAAGTTTGATTCTTTGTGAGAATTATTTATGTTTTGAAATGGCTTTGATCCCGTACCAGGAAAATGTATTTTGAACATTTTCACAAAATGAAATACAGGGAACAGTTCTGAATGGGAAATTTTGAAATGAAAAATGTTGATGTTCTTCAGCAAAACAAAATAACCAGATGCACCCTAAAGATTTCAGTTTGAATGGAAACTTAAAAGCAAATGTACTTGGATAATTAAAAATAAAGTGTGACTGATACTCAATTTAGGTCACACATTCTAGAGCATGTTTTTTGATATCGTCCATCCTCTAAATTGGTTCAGAAGTGAAGCAAACATCTACAGAAGCCTGTTAAGGAAAATCACAGTAGTATCTGCTGCTGGAGGGCCAGGAGGTGGAAGGGAACATAGACCAGTTTCCGGTGGACAGTGGTAGCCCAACATCCAGGGGATTCCCAGTGTGTTGCAGGCCTTGGATAGCTTGGTATGGTGAGAGGCTGACCAGGGCACAGGGAGTAACTCAATGCAACACCATCCACGTCTAAATTATTTCCATTACCACTTTCAGGAGGAATTATTCCCCTGCTCAAAACTGCTGCATGTACAACTCAGATATTCAAGAACTGGGCTAAGGGAAGGCATTACTGTAATTCACAGGAAAAAAACCAACCAACCAAAGCTTCATACAAGATCAATAACCTGTGTCTTAAGATCACTGGATCCTAGATAAAGCACTAAAACATACTATAGGCAACAAATATATATTGGGAAGGGAGTGGATTATCTTGCAAGCTAAACAAATTGAGCACCAACAAAATTATTACTTCATAGGTAAATCCTTCTGAAACCTCTCAAGGCAGATTCTTTCCACGGAAAGTGAAATGAGGGGAGAAAGTGATCAACAGCTGTTAAAACCAAAATAAAAATATGAAATAGCACTAGCATTAAAATATCTTTTAAGATACCTAGAATGTTTTCCTTTCAGAGACGAAATATTTTAGCATGCCTAACAGAATTAATCCCTTTATCAATCTCTGACTGTTACATTGCATTGTTTATTCAGAAACACCACAAAACATTTATGGCTTCAGCACAGCTACATAATACAGATGCAACTCTGACTGAAATATTGTCAACCCAGCACAAAATTTTGCAACAGTTTAAAGGAACAGAAAAACCTTAAACGCCCCCGAAACAGACTAGGCCAAGAAATGAATAAAAAGACTTTGTCCAACAGAAATTGGATGCTCTGCAGGAGGGAGCAGCATGTTGCTCAGCACCACAAATGGTATCTAGAACAGCCCTGTTGTCTGTCCCTGTGGAAATGCACCCTGGTCTCCAGACTTCATCTTTTCTAAAAGTCACGTCATGCCATGTGCTAGAAGCTAAGTGGCAACAAAGGAAATGCCATATCTTCGCCTAAGTTCTCTTTCCCCTCTCTGCAGTTCTCCAACTGAATGTCACTGTATCTGACCAGTTATCAAACACAGAAATTTCAGAACGCATTACATTTTTTCCCTGTTCTGCTTGAGAAGTAAGTGGCTTCCCTATATCTGGGGCAATTAGCTTGTAGGGTTTGAGTGACACTACTGAGCTCATCTGTAAGACAGCAGGTATGTGTTCTGTACAGTACCCTCATTACTGCCCCAAGGGCAGCAGCAGCTACCCTTCAGCTCCTGCCTGCTGTGGACAAATGCCTACAACTCCGTATTTCCCTGGGCCACCGTGCAGCCTGGGTCCCCTACAAATGCCTGCCTTTGCAAGCACTGCCTGCCATGGCAGCCCTGGCCCTGCATACTAATTGGCACATTTAATGACTTTCTCTTGCTCTCCCTCCTGTCTCCTTCAGAACTGCCGTCTGGGAGCAGGGGAGCCCAGCTGCCATGGAAACTGAGCCTCCAATTGCCTTGAAACTGCCATATCAACCTTTGGAAAAGATTCCGGTGGTGAAGCTCAAAAAAGGGGGATGCTTGAGGGGGCTTAAAGGTAAAGGAGTGAGAAAGGGTAATGCTGGCTGTGGCTGGAGCAGGTCTCAGCTGCTCTGCCAAGGCACTGCACAAGCTGAGTGCATACTGGGCATAAGCATGCAGACATTCGGGGGAAAAAGACCAGATTAACACTCTACTATCTATACTGTTCTTCAAAATGTTTCAATTGCTTCTCCATCTCCTCCTCCCTCCCCATCCACGTACAGTCTGGATCAAACACCCCTGATGCATGCACAGCCTATCTCATCAAAGGGATTTTGAGAATCCCGAATTTGACTCACACATCTGAAGGACTGTTTGCAGCCAGAAAAAGTGCTGATTATGGTGAAATAAAGGTCCAAAGGGTCCTCAGGCACTTCACAGCACAAGCTGGCAGAGGATGAACCC
Organism: Coccyzus lansbergi; assembly: GCA_033558105.1. Classification (NCBI taxonomy): domain Eukaryota; kingdom Metazoa; phylum Chordata; class Aves; order Cuculiformes; family Coccyzidae; genus Coccyzus; species Coccyzus lansbergi. The sequence goes on along the minus strand of JAUMJK010000741.1, from coordinate 411,517 downwards.
CTGCCTTGGCAATAAGGCTGTGATCCCATGCCCAGTCTTTCTGTCCTGCCTCCCTTTCCCAGGCTAGCCTCAGGACTGCAGTAGCACGGAAACTTAGCCTTTATGGCACTGTCTGTGTGCCTTGATGCCTTTTCTGGGCAGGCACCAAATTCAGCTACAGCACATTCTGGACCCTACTTCAGGCCAGGTGGCAATGGGAATTGCACTCCTGAGGATTTCTGGGTATATAATGGAGGTAAGACGGGTGTATACTTAAGTCTAATTTAGCACTCAAATTTCAGCCTTTGAAGGACACTGTCAGTTACCCTTAGTCTCCTGGGTAAGCTTTGAGGTCAGCAACAGCAAATCCCCTTGGATTTCTTTTTCTAAGCAAAGTTATCCATGGTATGATTTATTCATGCAGGGAGCCCTCAGGTCAACAAAACTGGCATGCTTCCAAAAATACACAAACAAACAAACAACACAAGGAAGAAAAGAAGCCCCCCGTTCTTTTAGTGGAATATCCAGAAAATTTTAGACTGGGTCAGCACTTTTCTGAAGACTAGATGCAGCTGGCAGCTCCACTTATTAAATGTCCCAGGGAGCCCTACTCATGCAAGGGATGTGAAAACATATTTCAACTCTCATTTTCTGTCCCAATCACTTGAACAACCAGCTTAATGCTGGGAATGTGCTGTGCTGTGAAGAAGAGCAGAGATTTGAGCTGAACTAGCCAAGAGAGGCAACAAAGGCCCTGCTTGGTATTCTACCACAGTGCAGGTTGGGAAGCAGAGCGAGACAGGTCTTACGCATGACAACTAAGAACAGCCAAACCTGCTTCCCACAGGGATACTTCCTATCAGCAAAACAAGACTTCTGCTTGAATTTTTTCTTTTAGGGACTTTATGTTGTCTCACATTGATTTTGCCATTAAGGAGACAGAATAACCACTGACTTGTGAAGGAAGAGGATTGCTCCATGACATATTCCAGTACACTATGTTTGTCACACATGAGTTGCTACTACAGCACAAATTGGTGCATAAAAGATGAAGTAGTGCAGGAGGGTTTGCAAGTCACTTACAAGAATGCCTAACCTAAGAAAGAAAAGTGTTTTAGAGAGTTTGCAGCATTTGTGTAAGCCCCTCCTCTCACACAACTGAGAGTGATTTTATTAAATAAGAAATAATATTAGAAAATGTTAGAGGATTACAGGAGGGAATTTTTTTTTTTATGTTGGTTGTTAATGTCACCAGGACCAAATGGCATCCACCTGAGTCTGAATGCAAGCAGGTGGGAAAAAGCAGGTGTATGATCATCACTAAAAAGTGTAAGTGTGACAGAGAAGCTGATGAATGGATAAAAACAGTCTGTAACTTTCTAGGCAGAGTGGAAACCAAAAGCTTCTGTAGAAAGGGAGTCAAATCTACCAGCCTAGCAGTGGCACACAGGGCAATGAGGATGAATGTCAACAAAAGCAACAGACAAAGCATATATGGATTTTCAAAACACCTTTGAAAAGGCTCTACATCAAAGGTTACTTAAAAACTAAGATGCTGCAAGGTTTAGGAAAGGCCTTTTTCTGGAATGAAGACTAGTTAAAGAATAAGAAGTAGCAAGTAGGACTTCAAGGTCATTTCACAGGATACAGAAGAGACAGTAGTGGAGCCCACAGAGGTCTGTATCAGGACCACATTCAACATCTTCACCAGTGGATTGGAGACAGGAGAGCTTTGTGGGGTGATCAACCTAACCATGGAGGTTCTTGGAGAGGCTTTTGTGAGAAGCACCTCACAAACTAGAGAGAGCAAGAAGCCGAAGAACTTTAATGGTGTTAACTATGTGCATGACACATATGTGTAATAATCTAGTAAGCTGTGTTTATACCCACTACTAGCAGTTACAACTCAGGAAGGAGACTTTGGAGCCACCTCTGACACCAGTGGGTCAGTGAGCAGTGGTTGCCAGAAAAACTCAAGACAACAGCACAGGTACTAATTATATAGCACAGAGCATAATTCTGCCACTTTATACAGTCATGGGCCTTTGCCATGTCTTTATGTTCTGGTCCCTACAGCTCAAAAAGGATATACCTGGAAAGCAACAGAAATGAAGAACTAAAATGCTTAAGTTGAGGCTTATGAAATCATTAAAGTGATCGATAAAGTGAGGTCAATCAGCAACAACTACAGAACTGTTGTTAGCAAAGTCTGAAGTACAGTAACAAGAAGGCACTCAATGAAACTACCAGAAGATAAGTTCTGAACAGATAAAAATAAGTACTTTTTTATGTAATGGGTATTAAAATTCTAGAACTTACTGTCACAGTTACAAAGGTAGACAGTAGCAGTAGGTGCAAACAAGTATTAGACAAATTCATGAACAAATGGCTCATGAACAGATAGCAACAGGAATTGACAGGAACGCACCCTAGCATACCTCATCCACAGATTACAGATTCTGGAACAGCATAAGAGAATGCTCACAAAAAATGGCCAGAAAAGGGGCAGATAGTTTACAAGCAATCATGATTCACACTTAAGAACAGGCTCAGTCATTTCTTAGAAAGGCTGGAGAGTGACATGCATATTGAGCTTGCTGGGGCAGGCCAGGACAGTCAGGACAGTATCTGCCTTGTCAGAGAGAATTAGACCAGAATGGAGAGCTCCATGTATCTGTGAGATGTCTAATTTTGAACATGGGCCCAGTTTGTACCTCATTTTATTGCTTATTGTCACGTACCATGTGCATTTCACATCAAGAGGACTAAGCTAAACCATTCATTAGGGAAATGAAAAGTCTCCCTTGAATGTTGAATTATAATATAATGAAATGTTAGGAGATCTCTGGCATTTTACAAGTCCTGAGGAGCTGAGCTTCTGAGCAGGCAAGTATGTTTATGGGTAGTGGATAAAAGCAGAAGCATTTGTGAATGCACTTTATCAGTACAAATGATCATATGTTTACATCTACGTCATTATGGTACAAATATTTTTTATATTGCATATACATCTTGCACTGGGGAGGGGGCTGGGGCGTGGGATGAGGGGAGTGTTCTGGAGTGCCACTAGCAGTGTAAATATGCATTACAAGAAGCATTTTTAAGAACAGGACCTAATAATGTTTTTCCACTGAATCTCTGTTTAATTGTATACATTTGCTGGACTGTCCTCAGCAAATGAGGGAACTATTAAGCATTTCTTCTTGATCTCATCACTCAGCATGTGGTCACCTACCTAAGTCCTTCCACATCCAACTTTACACAAATATAAGAGTTCCCCACAATGTGTTGGGAATGGGATTTGATCATGGAAGGTTCAAATTGCAGCAGAGCCCTCTGCTTTCTCATCTACTGGACTAACGATGCTGTCTATGAACTACTATACTATCAGAATCTAGAATGGGCCAGTATGGGAACCAAATATTAGCGTACTGGTTACAACAAACCTATAGCCTCTTTGCTCACTTTCAGAGGAAGCAATGCTCATCCCACTTGTGGGATGCCCAGAAGGAGGATATACTGCCTTGGTAGGAATAAAATGGGAGAGTTGTGGCAGAAGGGAACATAGTCCATATTTCTCCAGATATAGATATGGAAAAATGACCCTTCTCAGCAGCTTTATTACCCTGTCTTGGGCAGTCATGAAAACCCAACTTTAAGCAATGCAGTGGAGAAGGCTTCCCTTTTATGTTGGGAAGTGTTTAGCAGCCCATCCCCATGAAAACAACAGTAATGTACAGATTTAGGTATACACACCCCTTTACTCTTGCATGCAGATGAAAGAGCCAATTTTAGCATTTACACATAAAAGCCTATTGACACCAAATTAGTGTCTGTGTCTTTTAATTTCAGGACCTTAGCCTGACATACTTGTAACCATAATGATTAGGTTTTTTCTACAGAGCAAAGGAAAGCGCTGAGGTAAATTGCATGAGTTGAATGCTGGAAGAATTCTGGAAGTATAAGTAAACTTTTTGGTTTGTTTGTTTTTCATGGGGGTGGGGGATTTGCTATTCAGAGGGTAGTAATCTTGAAATAGCTGCCTGGTAATAACTATAATTTAACCTGCCTGTCCCCAGAGGTCTCTAGACTCCTTTTAAATTCTGAGTAGTTGTTCTGTAAGAGGCAGAGGATCATCCTATATAATTAAAATTACAGCTGCAGAGAGATACTCTCTGGCATTCCAATATGGAGCAAAAGCTCCACTGCCACCCCAGGACTTGAGTTTCCTCCTACTCAAGACTCCTAATGCCTGTAATGAAGAGCAAGACCAGAACAATGCACCCAGATACCTGCCAGAAATCAAACAACTGATCTTGATGTTACTCAACCTTGTCCCAGCCTCTGCATCAGAAGAAAGGATGGACCATTATGTGAACTTTAAGGCAACTTTCATTGTTCCCTTTCTAATAGAATACTCTTTTTTTTTTTTTTTAATAGGTGCTGTGGGGAAAGGTGGAGTGAGACAAAACACCGTTCACTTTTTCAGAATAGCAGGTTGATAGATTTGATTTATTACATCTTCTGAGAGGAAAATAAGTGTTTGTCCATTTCCCCATCTCCATCATGCAAGACTCAGGGTGTCCTGTTTGTCACATGAGTGTTGAACTGCTGTTCTCTTCATCATCATACTGGGAACCTCCAGCAGTTGAACAGACCTCCAGAACTTGAATGCTCTAGACAGTGGCTAACTCTGTGAAAGAAAGTTGAAGCAGGGCATATAAAGTGAAATACTGAATGTGTTGAATCTGCTATACACTGAAACTCTGTTGGGAACCTGACAGAATTCAGCATGGAAGTCCCTGTGCTCTTACCACTTCGCACACAAATCTGCAGCTTTTGACTTAAGAAGTAACTTCCACCTCACTGAACTAGCAAGGGTAGTAATAAATTTTGTCACAAATAGAATATATTTGTCATTCTGAAGTGGGTATAGGCTGAAAACTGAAAAGATAAGTTTGAATTGTCACCCTTTTTGAAAAAAAAATGTGAAGAAAATAGAAAGGATATACAGGTGGAGCAGAAGAAGAACTATTTACATGTTTTCATCCTTCAAATATCTCCTCTTTACTAATAAAAAATGGAGAAACACTAGGAAACAATATAGTCAAAGCAATACTTGCTCTGACTACAATCACACAGAAGTATCTGTGAGAGTAGAAACCAAACTACCAGGAATGTCAAGGTATAAAGTCTAATTAGACCTAATGGAAAGGAGGGGAAACTGCATGCAGAAATAAATAACAGATTTTCACCAAATTGTGGTGAGGGTAACAAAGTCAGGCCTGATTTTTCTGCTAGTTTTGTGGTTTTGTAAGCAGTGAGAGAAGCCAAGAAGTTACAAGCAATAGCTGCAGAGCTACTCGCAATTAATTTTATAAATATGAAATATTTTACCTTCAAAACTTTTTCCTTGTCACAAAAATTCATCCACTTTAAGCTGTCTTTCACAAAAGATAGTAAGTCTTTGAATATTCTATGCAAACTAAAGACTGGGTGAACTGATCCAGAAAAAATGAAATACCTATGCTTCAGTGCACTACTCACGTTGACAGTCCACCAAACCAAATGCTTCTGACACAATCAGCAGTTTTGGTTCTCCATGTGTGTCAGGGTACCAGCTAAAAATTGGGAGGGGCATGCTGTGTCTTCTGGTCTTCTTGAACCTTATCACTTCATTCACCTACATCACAGCATTCCCATCATAAATTGTACAGTACCACCTTAAAATGAGAGAGTTTTCTTACCAGTTCACAGACTGCCCAAGAACCTTATTCCTCTGATGGCTAGAAAACATTTTCTAGTGTCTTGCTTGAATTCCTGCATAGCCAGCTTGTACTCATTTGTTCTTATGCAAATATCATCCTTTGGGTTAAATAGTGTTTTCCCTTTCTGATCTTTATTTACTCTTCTGATGCCTTCATACAGCACATTATTTTTCTCCTCCTTCAGCAAAGATTTAAACAGCAATGCCCTGGTACTGTACTTTGGATTACAGAAGTATTTTGTCTTCCCCAAAACCAGGAAAGAAAATGCTTATTTTCAGTCAGATCATTTCATCAATACAGTTTATCCAGTGACTGCAAAAACACCTGTGCTGGTGCAGAAAATGAGATGACGCAGGAATTAGCTGTTGAGATTAGCAGGGCAGCCGGACCTTATCTTTGGGCAGCAGGGTTGTTTTGTGCTACTTAAAGAATTAGCTGAACTCTGACTCCCAACTTGAAACAGACTGCCCACATTGTTCAAGGCTATCTTCTCTATGCCTGTTCCAGGTTTAGCCCTCAAATTCTCAGTCCCATTAGGCGCTCTGCCTGTATCTTCATACACATCGCTGTCCTTTCAAGACATGATTTTAAAAATAAATTTTCTTTCCTGGCCAAATTAACTCTCCTTCCCAGATCATCATGTTTGTAGTGGCATCATCATGATTGTAGTGGCATCATCATGATTGTAGTGGCAATACTTTCCTTCTCATTCTCTTTACATTTAAACAGTCAAGAGACCTTCTCTTGCTTATCTTAAAGTTATTTTCAAAGTCAATCTCAAATGTTTTTTGACATTTTTCACTGCCCATTAGCCTTTCCCTCCTGCATGTATTTGCTTACTTCCTTTATGAGTGAAATAACAGATAGTTCTGGAACCTATTCTTCTTCATCTTTTCCACTGATTTAGGGACACAATTTACAACTACTTTCTGCACCTTTATTTGAAGAAAATCTGTATTTCACTGATATTTAAGCTGATCCTAACAACTAGTTCCCTCCATTTCTCAGAGTTCACCCTCTAAAACATCAGTAGGACAGTATGTGACCAGTTACTCCCAAAATTTTGAGGTCACAAATATTCCAAAGCCAGGAGTTCTTAGAATAGCAGGCAGTTTTAAAATCATTCACTATCCCTGTGAACATTACTTATTACAGGAAAATTATTCAATAGGAAATTATTCAACTACAGGTGCAGAATAATTGCCTACTTCATGTAATCAGAAGTCTAAACAGATCTAGATCTATTCTTTTTGTGTTTTCTACTTCTGCTGCCTCATATAAACTGAAGAAATCTGTTAAGATGCTTTAAAATACTGCCAGACTAAAAGAAACAAGTAGGAAAAAAATCTTTACTTACATATTTATTTTTCTGACTCTGGTAATTAACATAATTCTGTTTGCCATATCTCTAATGACATAACTGAGAACGTAAAAACACAAGGTAGCGTTAAAGCAGCTAGACTGGACTTTTTGAGTAGCACAGGCAAAGAAATGTATGCCTCAGAAAAGAAGCATTCAGTCTGCTACTGAAAAGCTTTGCAGTCTTCATCAAAATTGTGTCAATTTTAGCAGTGGTGGCAGACTAGATACACCTTTAACTTCACATTGTACAGTGAGGCTGTATAAAGCTCTCTGTGGAATTGCTTTGTATTTTCCAGTTCATGCCATTTCAGCTGTGATTAAAGCTGTAATTGCAGGGCTTTGTACTGCATACAGTGGCGCATATACTTCAGTTTTCTTTTCTTTTAGCATTTTATTTTACTAATTAAAACTGATAGGGGCAGAAAAAACAAGAAGGTTAATATTGCATAACACATAACCATATACAAGCTGACTCAAATTCAAACCTACCATTTAGAAACTGCCACGGAAACATTTGTTGGTGAAAACTATATGTTCCCCCCAGCATGACTGATGTAAAAAATCACAGCTGTGTGTCTATACAAACAGGTAGAAGTTGTGTTAAGATGGATCATTTGGTCACTTTCAGCAGAACTCCCGTCTGCAGAAAATAGCAATGTTTGGCCTGTGTATTTTAAACGTTTAAGCTTTATTTTGTAGGTTCAAACAGAATCTATCAGCGTTCTGCTGAGGGGCACATTCCACTCATTGTGTATTTGCACTGAGCTTTATTTTAATGCAGTTACGCTTTTCCCACACGAGTACTAAACACTAGATTATTTCCCCTTAAAAATTGGCTGATATGGCATAAAAAAACAGTTCTAGAATATGTGAGGATACTCAAGGAGCAAATTCATTTGACTGAAAACTGCAAAATTCTCTTTTTCATTGGTGCTTTCAATGTAGAAGACAAGACGAGATGTGCTGCCAAATTTATGACATGAAATATTCAGCTCTATTTAGATTTCTTTTTTTTCTGTGTCTTGTTTTGCTAAAGATGATTTAAAACTCTGCTTTCTGAATCCAAAAAACAAACAGCTCATGCATATGACAGACTGCCAAGAATGTAGGACCCTGCCCTTCGCTTAGCTCACAAGCAAGAAAAATCTCCTACAAGGATACTGCCAGCCAGATAAGCTGCACTAAATCTCACCGTCAGAAAATAACATTGGCAGCATAATCAGTTGCAAAAGGACTGCATGCAGAGCAGTAACTTACAAAGAGCCCTGCCTATCAGTTAGCCTCTCAAAGTGACTTGGTGGTGACAGGCATCTGGTAAATCAATCTGGAAAGAATCTATATTCTCCAGATAACATCACATTTTTATTTTGTGGGATTGGGCTATGACAGTATGAGGAAAACAGGTGACAGAAACATTAGGACAAATGATTTGTAATCATCATGTCTGTCATTCAATTTGCTTCTTTCTTTTCCCCCCTTTATATTTATACTGGCAGTGGAACAATAGCAACATTGATATGTTATCAAAGAGTATCTTGTAGTATATTTAACTAATAGTTCTTTATTTTCCTAAAATTCTATCACAAAAAAAAAAAAAAAAGAGAATAAAAATTTAATGCAAGCCCTTCAAATCCTCAAGGGTTGGACAGCAGCTTTGTAAGGAAACGGTTAAGCAACAAATAAATAATAATTTCTGAAAGTAAATTCAAGGGTATTAAGCTAGATATGCTTCTTTAAAACACTTCAGTACGCTGGGAAGAATTAAGTTACTTCCCACTTGTGCAGCTATTCTTCTGCAGATTCATTTACATGCCTAATGGAGACAGAAGCATTTGAGTCACCATGATCTTTTCTATTTTTTTAATCAGTCCTTGATATTAGATGCATATTTCCCCATTCGCCTTAAATCAGAACTTCATCTCTTCCTAAAGTCTGATGACAGCTATAAACTTACTAGCAATCTGTGTTTCAGCTCCATTTAAAATAAGACTTGATTAAGGCAAACCCTAGTTATCTTTTAAGTCTAATTATGATGTTTCTGAGCCTCCAAGATGCAAAATCATTTCAGTTCTGGGGTCCTTACCTTTTGGAAAGCTTGGAGTTCCTGAAAACTTCTCAAAAAATTCAGTACTGTAATGATGTCTGATATTGAAAAGACTTCACAATGGCATATGTGTTAGAAATACACAGGTACCTAAAGCATGTCTATATTCCCTGCCACTGATGCCAAGAGGTTTGAATTGATCAAAGTCTTTGCTAATGACTTTCCTTCCCCTCCATGTTAGAGAGCAAACTGGCTGGCTGGCCAGGTGCTCCATCAGACAGTTGAAGGACCCAGAGAGCAATAAAGATCTAAATGACCTGCAGTGTCACACATTGTTCACCATTTCCAACCATCATCAGTAGCAACTTGTTATGCGTGCAGCAGTCTACAAAGACAAGATTTGTAGGCTCTGTTCCATTACCACCTGATGCTGTCCTCTCTCCCTCTTGATCCATCCTATTACACACAACACTTCATAGTCTAATTGTCTAGTTGGTGCTTTCTGTGTTTCTATAGTTCCATGAAGCAAAAAAGTGTTCATTGTTCTTAAGGCCCAGGAAAAAAATGCAAATATTGGAAAACTGCCTAGCAACTGCTTTCCTTATTGTAAAGCAAGAGGCCATTTGCATAAGAAAACCTTCCATCTGGAAGCCTGCAAAGACTCTTCTGGGAACCCTTCCTGTGACCAGTCCTCAAAGGAGAACTCTTGTTTAGCACAGGTCCCTCTGGGTCACCTTTCAGTGTTGTCCCCACCATCAGTGGGAGCAACAGTGTGGTTGCACAAGGACACCAGTGTCCTGCAGCAGCCAGGAGCTGCTCCAGTTTCTGACTGTGTCCACAGTGCTTCCAGAGATCTTTTTCTTACTTTGCTCCCACATCATCTATTCCTCACAATGTGTGCATCACACATCACAAAGTCAACAGCTTCATCTGCTAACCTTTGGAGTTCTGTCATTTGCTTTGCAAATTTCCTGCCAAAAGTGACAATCTGTAGCACTACAGTACAGTATCTCTCTCTCCAGATATTTACACATAGTTCCTACCCACAACTACTAAGTGGCATTAATAGTCTGCACAAAGACCTAGCCCAGGAAGAAAAATTACACATATCACTTCATCATTTCTCTTGCTGTTCTATGTCAGGTCTCTAGAAAGCACTGCCTGCCAACTTTTCACTTTCTAAGGGCCCAGACAAAACATCAACTCTAGTAAAGTCAACAGAAAAAGCCTCCACCGGTAATCCAACTACAATCCAGCAAATTGTGAAGAGGGCCGGAATTGACGTGCTAAACAACTAACAAGCAGTCAAATCATTTCAGCATCTGCAAAAATGGCATTGTAGGACTGTGCTTCTGCTTAATGGAATTAGCTGATTTTGATCGGAGTTCCGCAAAGCTCTCCAAATTGCAGCTAATTTCAATGTGTGAATCATTGCTTTCCTGCAATTTATATCCATATGTGTGGTTATTTTTGCGAATTATTCGGTTTTGTACATATAATTTTAAAAAGACTTTTTAAGTTAATGAACATCTGTGCTGAGCCCCTCAACAGAAAAGCTTGTGTCAGCCACAGTGATGCTGACTGTGTAAACTTTCTGATATTTTGTAGGGGTTCATAAGGATCCTAACATTCTTACTGGCTGCATACAGGAGCAGTAACTGAAGAAAACCACACCATCAAAATACTTAAAAAAAAATGGAGTAGGAAACCCAAAATTTCTATCCACTTGAAAACTATAATATCTGTTTCATAACCAAAATACAGCCTAAAAGTAAATTCTAAAAGGTTTAACAGAATGAAACAAAGGGAACATTTCCATTTGAAAACTTCCAAGCACTTTGATTTAAGTTTTTGATTGATACACGTTCAAAGATTTTAGCTGTAGTGTGGTGCGGTGGTATTTCTGTATTTCCTCTTGTATGTTTTGGTGCTGCTTCCTGGCTGATCTTACTTTCTCAAGATAAAACTATTTCTTGGCATCCTGCATGAGAACCATACAGATGTAAATCTAGTGAGCGTGGATTTAACAAAGGAATAATTAAACACCCAGATTCAATAGGTAATCAACTGGTCACAGAAACAAGGTCATTCTGCTCTAGTTTGTCTTTTAATCAGCTTCATTTTTCAATGTAGTCATTAAGTTTTTCTGTCTCTACCCTCTCTACATAATCAGATCTCACAGACCAGAGGAGAACGTGCTTCAGGAGCTGTGGAGCTGACTTCCCACTTGCACATTTCAGGTGAAAGGGGGTTTAAATCTGGCAAAACAAAGTATGCCACAACCCCCCTATTAAAAATCTCATTTTCTGTAATACTGCCTTGTCATTAACATTGCAAGATAGAGTTTAGCAATAACTTGCAGTTAAATGCAGCACACTGCACATGCTGGACATCTTATGTTCCTTTTCCTAGCACTAACATGGAAAGCTGTTGTGGACTTTCCTCTTAGGATCTATGTCAGTGAAAACTATAAGTAAGAACAACAATCCCTGTGTGAAGATGATAAGAAAACTTCTCTTGAGAAGTGTCTATATCAATAGCCACACTTAAAACCATCAAATTGTAATTGCTGGAGACAAAGATGGATTTGGCATCTCTATGTATAACTAAGCAGCTTAAAAAACTGCAATTCCAGACAAAGCACCAGCAGTCAGGCATGTGTAAGTAAGAGATGGGGAAAGAGCATACTTCCTGCACACAACAGAATATACTCTGACATGGGCAAGTACTGGCAGGCATTAAGCCATGCCGCTAATCCTTTAGCATCAGGATAATGTCATGTCCTGCTGCCTAAGAGTTTTTAAATGCTGACATTGCAGTGACCTTTAGGAAACTCCTAAAAGCCCTCTAAAATCATTAAGCTTAATTCTGCTTGCAATTATGTTACATTAAGTTCAAAGTTACCACACTGACTTCAAGACAGCTAGTTCAGATTTACATCTCTTTAGTTGGCCCAGTATTTCCTGTATAGTTCCCAGTTACGTGAAATCATCTGTGCACATCCTCCAGGGTTGATGGAACCCTCTATCCTCCCCAGCACTACACATGATGCAATGAGCCTCTGATGGAGGAGGAGAGCCGAGAAGTCCATGTAGGGAAGCAGATAACTTCCTTTTGAGCAATGGATACAAAAATAGCAACTAATAAAAAGTCTTCAAACTGTGCCTTCAAACTGTGACAATTCAATACACACACCTACGAGGATGCCTTGACAAGCTGCTTGACTTCTCAGTAACTCTTTCTTGTTTTCTTTAGTGCAGCCTCCTCCAAACACCCCCACACAGGTATTCGTCTCAGTAGTGACAGCTGAGACCTGCAGGTGTTTGCTGCTATTGCCCTTTCAGAGTAGACAGACGCTTGCTTTTTACTGTAAACATTTGTATCGTGGTGTTTGCCTGGCTACTTACAGCCCAAATAATGATAAACCACCCTTTGCTTTTTTTAGCACCTTGCTGTCGTGCATTAATTCTCTTTGCAAATAGGCATTTGGTACTGAAAATAGCTCAAGTGAGATCACTCTCTGGTTATTATTTTACTAGCATTATCTTTTAGCAAATGTTTCATATAGAGAGTCACCAGAACAGTGTATTATGCAGTTGCCAGAAACACAGCACTCTACAATATTCGGTTCACATATGAAGGAAGGACTATGCCTAACAGGCAAGATGCTCTTTGCCATTTTAGTTTTCTAATATTAATGTTACTTCACTGTCTTCAAAATGCTATTCTGGCTCTGCTAAGCAACAGCAGAGACCAGAACCAGGACTATTTGCTGAGAACTATAACACTCCTGAGTCAAAAAAGTTTTCTCAAAAGGGTTTTTGACCTTTTTATGTAGAAAGAAGGTCTTAAAAGTTGGGTATTTTTAAAATTGGCCTGGAATAGTGAATTATGTAATCCTTAGTTTTTCTGGAAGTCTTCCTTGGAGGCTAAGAAGTGTAATAACTTCTCAAATCTTAACTAAAAGTGCATAGGAACTCTGTGTTTTAAACAGATGCCCGTTCCCAAAATACTCACTTAATATTAAATAAAAGTGATCAAGAAACAAAAGAATAAGAAACAAGGCCACAAAAATCCAGGAAGCTTCTTTTCAAATCCTTCTGACTCCCTCAGCTGTTTACTTTCTAGTACCATAATTCTGTTTCTTCAATTCTTTATTCACCACCAAATTAGGCAAGGCCTAAACAAAGAAACCACCAAACGTTCTCAAGCACTAGGGTTACAAAATGTGCCAGTATAAACTGCAAAGGCGCTGAACCCAAAAACTTCATAAAAGGGGATGTTCTTTTTTGGGAAGGAGTGAATGGTGAGAGTGGCATAGTGCACTGTTTGACAATGCAGTGACACTGTGCCAATGACATAGGCTATGCAAGTCGAGGATGTAGCTATGCAGCATGTTTTCATTAGAGGCTAGCAAGTACCTCTCATCCAAGAACAGGAAAAATCTCATTTGAAAGATACTCCTCACAATCCTACTGATGAAAACACAGAAAGAAAACACCAAAACTGTTGTTTCATACACTGAAATTATGGGAGAAGGCTACTATAAAGATGAGAATAAAAGACCCATTTCTCCTGACAGTGTGCCTTCTTTAACCCTCAAAAATATTCTGGGAGGGGATAGGAGTATTTTTTCTAAATACATCTAAGATATAAAGGTTAGGAAGGGAGGAGAATGATGTGATCAAGTGGATGTACATTGCTCATTGAGTTGATTTAGGTTGCTGATAAAAAAAGAAAACTTGCAGCCATTAGGACAGCAAGGTTGTGGAGCAGCCTTCTGGGGAAAGTCTTAGCAGCAGGATTCTACTTATTTGCAGCATCTGCTTTGATAAAGGGGGCTGTGTGATAGGACAAGAGTAATCTAAGAGATAGAAATTTAAGCTTCAGAGACACAAGACTGATGCTATCCAATTTTGTGGTATACCTGAGAAGAAGCCTGTCAACATTCTGCATGCTGCTCTGTATTTACCTGAAGTCATTCTTCAAGGCTTCTATTGGTTGGTTGCATTTGTGTTTCCCTACTTGCTCTATGACCTAGCTCTGGTTCAGTTTTGATTCCCACACTGCTCTGAGGTACTAAGGACACGCAACAGGGTCATACGTGCTCTAAGGGGTATCATCAAAGCCCAGTAATGCCAGGAAGAGTGCAGCTGGCTTCTGCACTCATAGTGTTAAACTGCTTGCCATCTCAGAAGGTAATTCTCACTGAGACAGACTAGTGGAGATTACTGTCACCCTCTGTTGTATATTGGGTGTGGTTGACTTCCTAAGAACTTTCAGTAATGTTTGCCAAACATAGTTTCTATTCAGGGTCTTGGGATACTTTTGATGCTCTTGGTATCTCCACTTTTCCTCTGAGAGGCTAGAATTTTTATGGAGTTTGGTGGCTTATATAGAAGGTACTAAATTCTTAATGAGTCTTCGGGTTTTCCATGTGGCTTGGAGAGGTCTGAGGTCCTGGTAACTGTTCCCACCCTTAACACCTACTGCATGGCTGCCTGCAAGGGTGGAAGGTTTGAACTGGTAACCTATGTTGCTTCTTCTGTGCGCTTTTTAAGTAATCAAACGTGGTATAAAATACAGAGACGATTTTAAAGAGAATCTCTTGACTTTATAGTGAAACACATTCACTTGCATTCTCTTGCCTTATCTGTTCCAGAAGTGGAGAAAACCAATTTGTGATTTCAAACCTCTTTATCCCTTTCAGGCAAGCTGGGCCTAAAGGAAGATGGAAGCCACGCTAGTAGTCCCAATCTTTTGACAGACCATTGTGCAGTCTGCAAAGCTGAAGAAAGAAGTCCGTATTTTCTTCATTGTTCCTTGTACTGTTGCATAAAGGCAAGTAAGTTCTACAACAGCTAAATAGAGATTACACAACTGAGATCCACAAATCTAAATCAGAAACAGTCTCTGTCCTTCACTGGACAAATACAAAAATGTGGAGGGGTGAAATTCTGATCCTAATGAAGTCAGTGACAAAGCTCTTGCTAATTCCAGTGAGATCAGTTTAACACAAAATCTTGGCTCCAGACTGTATCTGGCTGACTCGTCTGGATATTTAAAGCATATCCCCATTAAGTTTTTCCAAGTACTCAGAAAAGGCAACCTTTTATTTTTATTTTTTCCTTAGCTTTTTACTTATGATAAAGAAAATGCAGAGAAGTATTTTAAGTACTGAGCAAACACTTGCAAACCTGAACTGGAAGCCTAGAAAAGGGCCTGATATGCTATCTCTGAATAAATATTAGCATAGTAGTTGTTCCCATGCTTCAGTGACAATACTTTAAGCCACTGAAAGCTTCTGCTGAGTCATACTACTTGGCCATCAGAGGGAAAGATGGGAAACCCTGACCTGTTTGGGGGGCTGGGATTACACACAACAAAAACCAGACAACAACAAAAGAAGCAAAAATCCCTAATGAACCTGAGACTTGAACTCTGCAGGCAGATAACTTGTGAAATTATCCTTTGCTACAAGGACTGCAGTGCAGCAGAGCATTGCTGTAACTGTTAGGCAAATGCTAATTACTTCTCAGTTGTTTTAGTTTTACCTGGGGTGGACAGCAGTGCTGGGTAAGAAGGCCACTGCAGTTTCTTCAAGTCCCCAGGCTCATCTGGTCTAAATATCAAAAACTATTGCTTTCACGCTAAATGCTAGCATGTACACTAGAGCTCCTCCACCCACAAGATTCCTGCCTGATGAAAAAGAAAGGAACAAAGAAATGGGACGAGAAAGAAAAGCTTGTGCAATCAGGGCCACACATCACATAGTCCCAGCCCAGGGGTTATTTCTCTCCTCATCTTCCCTGAAGCAGCTTCTAACAACTGAGCTGATTCAATGTAGAATGTCATTAACAATCTAACAGTGAACAAGGACTAGGGATCTTCCTTATGTCACATACGTAAGCTATAAATACTCATTTTGGACAAATTGAACATCCTGACAGGGTGGTAGGATCCTGAAAAACTGATTGTATTGTATTAATAAGCACAAATTGTGAACTGCAGAGATTTTTGGAAATCCTTCCAACAAGCATCAGATAAAGCTGTCAAGGTTGGGGAAGAATTGCTTCTAGGTTTGTGATTAAGCCTGTGATTAAGCCTAATTAACAGTTAAAAAGACTTAGCCTGATATAAACAATTAGGAAAGGTAGGTCAGTGCCATCCCAGTGTCATTGCTGACAGTTTCATTACTTAGGCCTGCCATGGATATAATTCTCAAGGTAACCGCCTGGAAAGCCATCATAGCCCTGACCGTTTCCTGACCAGCTTCTGACCAGCCCACATATAGCCCAAGCAGGGCAGGCCAAAACTTCATGTGTTTAACTGTAACTTCCAGCTATTATCACTATGAAATACATTCCTCTGGAACGTGAAGGGCCAGAGAAATGATCTTTCTTGTTTTCTCACTGTGTAGAACAAGCAACTAACCAACTCTAAGTTCCATCATACTGCAAGCTTACATCACCTGTTTGGATGCAGCCATGGTACTTTACATCTATATTAATCCCTTTTGATACTTGCCTACCTCTTTCTCCCCTCATTCACACTTTAATATCTGTCTGTGCTTACTTTGCCTGCCTTATTCATTCCCCCTCTCACACCTATGATTGCACCATCTTCACATGACTGCCTCTTTTTTCTCCTTTGTTACACCCTAGAATCATAGAATCGTTAGGTTGGAAGAGATCTTTGATATCATCAGGTTCAACTGTACCTACTACTAACTTGTGTGCATAGCTCCCTCTGCCCCATGCAGCCTCAGCCAATGGAGAGGCAATCTCATCCCAGCCATCCCACAAACACTAATACTAAGCTGATGCTCTCCTTTATGGACACAGCAGCCCAAACTAGATGGCTAAAGAAGAGGTCTTCATTTTATCTCTAAGGAATTCACTGGCAATAAGTCATGTGAAAGTCAGATACAGAAAATGTGCTCAAATATGGTGAGTGACTTAGCTTACAGGGTAAACTCTAAGGTTCATAAACTAATAGCCCGGCCACAGATTGCATTCACCAAGCCACAGGCAGCTTATAGCTTCAGTTCCAATCATGAAATTATTAACGTGGTAGCAAGCAGCAAATGCTGTCAACTACATAACTTGCCACATAGTACAAAGAAAATAGTAACAGTAATTAATGTACATAGTCCTGTTTATCCTAGTGATCCTAGAAACCCTCTGCAAACTTCAGAGATCATTTTATAGCAATGAAGCTCAGGGAAAACAGATTTGGGCTACTCTTATGCATCACAAAACCACTCTTCAATCACAAACACTAGGACTAAAGACCTGGCTTTAAGCAGGAAAAACTTAGAGACAGCATTTCAGGTGCTGTGTATCTAACAATTTCTCATGTACTCTCTTCCTGAGAAAAATACCTGGTCCAGTATTGCCGTACAGTATTTACACCTCCTCTAGTAGGCTGAAACATTATACAAGACTCAAAAGCTACAATTTCCATTTGATTTGGCAACACATATTTTCATATATTATTGTATTATATATTAAATTAATAATAATAATCATATATTATTGTATATTAAATACATATATTTCATAATTACATATTTTCAAAACATATTTTCATAACTTCAAAGTGTTGGGTCAATTTTGACTGATTACCCACTGTTACTTTTTATCTGCTACTGCTTCTTTACTAAAGCCAAGCAAATATGCAAAATTTCTGCCCAGAGAAAAAGACCATTCTGTGATTTACTATTAGAGTAAAAAGCCAACATATATAAACACAGGACACACCAATCTTACTCTGGTTAACTCTCCCCCAGTTTACCAAAACTTCATAACTCAAAACCAGGTTCTCCATAAGCCAGTCTCTAAATTACCTGATGGACAGATGGTGCAGTGTAAAAGCAGAATCAGTCACATCAATGTGGTAAGACAACTGAGCAAGACATAGTTTTCTACCAATTACAGCAGAACACTTACCCTATAGTAGTCTGTGCTGTACACATCTCTAGACATCCCAAAATCCCCAATCTTCACCAACAGGTTCTCACCAACCAGGCAATTCCGGGTAGCAAGATCCCGATGCACAAAGTGCTGGGATGCCAGGTAAACCATACCCGCTGCAATCTGCTGGGCAATGTGAAGCATCTGGGATTGGGTCAGCTCAGCAGGACGGTTGCCTTCTGCCATCAGTACTGCATCTGGTCCATGTGCCCTGCAGCAAAATACAAGTAGATTAAGTGACAAGTCACTTGTGAGCTGGAGAGGTGAAAGGCATTACTGAGCCTAAAACCATACAACTGACTCTATCGAATATAACAAAAAGGGTTACAATTTCATTGGTAAACCAGGAGGAAATGTCTATCTTGGCTTTTTACATGTAATGATTTCCTTCATCGTGTGAAGGACAGGTGGTGTTAAAAGCATTACACAACAAGCTATATATTACTTGTTGAAATGAGGCACATGTATTCATAACTCCTCCACCCAAAACCACCACCTTTGTCCTGTTCCATTCTAGTAATCTTTCCTGGAGAAAGACTCTCCAGTGCACCTGCTTGGTAACTGAGGAAAATCTTGTTACTCTGTAAGAGTGAAAGGCAATGAAGTGGTATGCATAGCACCTCTTTTGCCATTTCTGGCATTCCTTGATTTCTACAGAAGACAGGCCATGGACTCTTCCATCTTTTCTTAAAGAAGAGCTAACTTCCTTTTAAGATGCCATCTGAGAAACAAAGGCAGAAATTCTATATTTACACTTCTAATTTCCAATCCAAATGCAAAGCAGGAAACCATTTTTGCTTATTTCATCACAAGGACTGTGTCCTGCCTCAGATGGCAGTTCTTGAAAATAGGAAGAGGACACAAGACATGCACTATTTTGAACAACTAAACGGCTTCAGAACTATGAGTTTCTGAAGACCTAGCAAGTCCCTAAGATGCAATAAACAATGCGTTAATGAGAAACCTGTATACACTCCAGCAGAAGAAGAGCTATCTTGCATTTGGAAAGCCCAGCAAAGTATTGGAACATACTTTCAGCCGGCTTTACTGTGCTGGCTCTGGCACACGTGTAACATCCTAGTATCTTGAATATACAGATATAAATATTCCTACACACAACATTTTACAGTGAGCATTACTAGCTAATCCTTATCCAATTTCTGAGGTTCTCTTGCAATCATTCCTCAGCTGATACAACTTATTACATTCTGAATATCACTTTTCATCCATTTCATTATTCTGCATTTTCAGAAGCCCTTTTTATTCCAGTTACTACCGACTGTTCTTTCTAAGAGAACACTTCTCCTCTTCCCTCAACTTCTCATTATAAAAACACTTTAAACTGATTTTTATCTTCTCTCAAAGTTCTTGCTTCCTAGAAAGAAGCATTTCAGACAATCAGCTTTCTAATCAATAGGGGTGAGGTCTTAATTCAACCCCAGGGAAAGGGGGCAAGATTTTGTTAAAGGGTTGCAAATTAACCAAAATCTGTGAGATGAAATCTGACACTATCTATTAGAAATATGATATGAAAATTGACCCAAGGGAAGAACTTCATGAGTTAAGTGACAGATCATAGAATCATAGAATTACCAGGTTGGAAGAGACCCATCGGATCATCGAGTCCAACCATTCCTACCAAACACTAAACCAAGTCCCTCAAGACCTCATCCACCCGTGTCTTAAACACCTCCAGGGAAGGGGAATCAACCACCTCCCTGGGCAGCCTATTCCAATGCTCAATGACCCTTTCTGTGAAAAACTTCCTCCTAATCTCCAGCCTAAATCTCCCCTGGCGGAGCTTGAGGCCATTCCCTCTTGTCCTGACCCCTGTCACTTGGGAGAAGAGGCCAGCTCCTTCCTCTCTACAACCTCCCCTCAGGTAGTTATAGAGAGCAATGAGGTCTCCTCTCAGACTCCTCTTCTCCAGGATAAACAACCACAGCTCTCTCAGTCATTCCTCATAAGGCCTGTTCTCCAGCCCCTTCACCAGCTTCATCACACTTCTCTGGACTCAATCCAGACCCTCAACATCCTTCTTGTGGTGAGGGACCCAGAACTGAACACAGGATTCAAGGAGAGGTCTCACCAGTGCTAAGTACAGAGGGAGAATATCCTCCCTGGACCTGCTGGTCACACCATTTCTGATCCAAGCCACGATGCCATTGGCCTTCTTGGTCACCTGGGCACACTGCTGCTCATGTTCAGTCGGTTGTCAACCAACACCCGCAGGTCCTTCTCCAGGCATCTTTATAGACAGACTTCTCCTAGTTTGTAGCTCTGCATAGGGTTGTTGTGCCCCAAGTGCAAGACCCAGCATTTGGCCTTTTAAAACCTCATCCCACTGGTCTCAGACCAGTGGTCCAACCTGTTCAGATCTCTTTGCAGAGCCTCCCTACCCTCCAGCAGATTGACACTTCCAACCAACTTAGTGTCATCCACAGACTTGCTACGGGTGCACTCGATGCCTTCATCCAGGTCATTGATGAAGACATTGAACAGGGTTGGACCCAGCACTGAGCCCTGGGGAACACCACATGTGACTGGCCTCCAGCTGGATTTAACTCCATTTCCCACGACTCTCTCGGCCCGACCATCCAGTCAGTTTTCCACCCAGGAGAGTAAGCGCCTGTCCAGGCCAGAAGCTGACAGTTTCCATAGCAAGATGCTG
This sequence comes from Coccyzus lansbergi, assembly GCA_033558105.1. Lineage (NCBI taxonomy): Eukaryota > Metazoa > Chordata > Aves > Cuculiformes > Coccyzidae > Coccyzus > Coccyzus lansbergi. Next base: position 390,718 of record JAUMJK010000741.1, on the reverse strand, counting down.
TGAGAAACTGTGTAAAAGGCTTTGCTGAAGTCTGGGACGACCACATCCACACACTTCACTCATCCATCAGCCAAGTCACTTTGTCATAGAAGGCAATCAGGTGAGTTTGGCAAGACCTGACGTTGGTAAAACTGTGTTGACTGGGCCTGATCACCCAGTTCTCTTGCATGTGCTTCATGATAGCACTCAAGATCACCTGTTCCATGACTTTCCCTGGCACTGAGGTCAGACTGACAGGCCTGTAGTTCCCTGGATCCTCCCTGTGACCCTTCTTGTAGATGGGCACAACATCAGCCAGCCTCTGGTCCAGTGGAACTTCCCCAGTCTTCCAGGACTGCTGGAAGATGATGGAAAGGGGTTTGGCCGGCACATCCGCCAGCTCCCTCAATAGCCTTGGGTGAAGCCCATCTAGCCACATAGACTTGTGGGTGTCTAGTTGGGCAAGTAAGGCTCTGACCACCTCCTGTTGGACCATTGGAGTCTCGTTTTGATACTCTAGTGCCAGGATTTGTACACAAGGGGAACAACTTTCTTTACAGTTAAAGACAAAGAAGGCAATAAGTACCTCAGCCTTTTCCTCATCCCCTGTCACAGTTGTTCCTTCTGCGTCCAATAGAGACTGTATTGTCTCCCTAGTTCTCCTTTCATTATTTATTTATAGAAAGATTTTTTTTGTTATCTTTCACAGACTTAAACAATCTGATTTCTAGTTGAGCCTTAGCCCCTCTGATTTTTTCTCTATACAACCTCACTTCCCTCCAGTAGTCCACCCATGAGGCCTGTCCCCTTTTCCAGAGCCCATAAACATTCCTCTTCTTCTTGATATCACTCAAGATCTCTCTGTTCAACCAAGCTGTTTTTTATTCCTGTTGGCTTTTTTTCCGGAACACAGGGACAGCTTTCTCCTGAGCTACTGGGATCTCATTTTTGAAGAGCTCCCATACCGCATAGGCTCCCTTGCCCTTAAGGACTGTCTCCCAGGAGACTTTGCCAACCAGCCTTCTGAAAAGTTCGAAGTCTGCCCTCTGGAAATGTAATGTTACTGTCCTGTTAACCACCCTCTTTACTTCACCTAGTACAGAAAACCCTATCATCTCGTGATCACTTAGTCCTAGGCATCCTCCTGCTGCCACATCCCCCACAAGGCCTTCTCTGTTCTCAAACAGCAAGTCCAGGAGGAACCAACCTTCCCTTGTTAGTTCATTCACCAGCTTTGCAAGGAAGTTGTTTTCCATGCACTCCAGGAACCTCCTATACTGCTTCCTTTCTGCTCTATTGTACTCCCAGCAGATATCAGGGAGATTGAAGTCTCCCACAAGAACAAGTGGCATTGACTTGGAGAAACCCCAGCTGTTTATAGAAGAGCTCATCAGCTGCTTCTCCTTGGCTGGGTGGCATTGTAACAGACTCCCATCACAAAATCTACCTTCTTATGGGCTCCTCTGATTTTAACCCATAGGCATTCAATCGCGTCATCACCACAATCCATCTCAGTGGTGTCCAAGTCCTCCCTTACAGAGAAGGCTACCCCACCTCCTCTCCTACCCTTCCTATCCCACCTGAAGAGTTTGTACCCCACCATACCTGTACTCCAGTTATATGAGTCATCCCATCATGCTTCCGTGATGGCAATGACATCATAGTCTCCTTGCCATATGAGAGCTTCCAGCTCTTCCTTCTTATTCCCCATGCTGTGTGTATTGGTGTAAATGCACTTCAGCTGATCTGCTGAGCCTTCGGCCCTCTTAGAGGGAACAGTGTTTGTTCCCATTTGCCTGGTAACCAGAGTAGCTTGCACTAGAGTGCCTATATCTCCTTTACTACTCCAAGGTGCACTCTCCCCCACTTCCTGTGCAGTGATGTCCTGGTGGTCCTCACCAGCACACCCTCTTTGAATCTCTAGTGCCCCACATCCAGGCTTGCTCTTGCCTAGCCTGGTCTCAATCCCCTCCCCTTCCACATCTAGTTTAAAGCTCGATTTATGAGCTTAGCTAAGTTTTAGCAAGGGCCTTAGCCCCACTTGGAGACCCACGTGTCCCAAACTTAGCAACAATGTCAGGAGGGGCAAGAGCCACCCCATGATCAAAGAAGCCAAAGCCCCTTTCCTCACACCAGGCTCGGAGTCAGGCATTAATAGAGTTCTTCTTTGTATCTTCTGGGTCCGCTCTATTTAGCCTTGGGATGGAGCAGAACACTACCTGTGCCCCAGAGCCCTCCATTTTTTTCCCAATGGCCCTGAAGTCTTTCTTGATGTCTTTAGTCTTTCTTTCTACTAAGTCATCATTACCAGTTTGGACTGCTATCAGAGGACAGTAGTCTGTCTCATGGATCAGAGAAGGAAGTTTTCTAACTACATCCCTCACTGATGCCCCTGGTAAGCAGCAGACCTCTCTGTGGAGTGGGTGAGGTCTGCAAATGGGTCCCTCTGCTCCTTTGAGGAGGGAGTCCCCTAGAACAATCACCTTCCTCTTCTTCTTAATGGAGGATGTTGTTATCTTTTTCTGAGGCTGGTGTGGCCTAGGGAGCCATCATCCTCAGGATTAGATTCCACCTGCAGCACCTGGTACTTTTTCACCAGGGGTATCTCAGGTTTTGCTGTCTGCTTGAGGGGAGCAGGCTTCCTTTGTCTGGAGGGAACTTGCTGCCATTCCCCATCTCTTATAATCCCGACCTTGCAGTTTGCAGGTGGATGGTGATTTGGCATACCAGGTCCAGTAGGCTGCTGAGTTAGTGAGAGGGCACTGCTCCACTGGTCTGTCTCCCTCTCACATTCCCTGATGTGAGAGAGAAACAAAGGAGGATGTGTAGCATTGCTAGGACTGCATCTGGTACTAGGCAAAGAAACTCTCTGATATGCGATAAGACATTCAACTACTCTGGGTTTGGGAGAATAAATGAGAGGATATGAAATCTTCAACCAAAACTCACAGGCAAATTTGAAGTGAAAAGCACTGTACCTTTTCACTATATGGATTTTTTCTGACTGTTCACAGACATGAAGCTCTGAGTCACTACATTAAAAAAACTTTGTATCTTTTGCTAGCTTCCTTGAGGACATGGTTTGTATTCAGTGAAACTTTTGGATCATACTTAGCACTCTGTCCACCTTGGCTGTAAATAAGGTACTCCTCATTGTCTGCAACAGCCAGGAACAGCGAGAGATTTCCACATCAGCCTCCACTGGCCAGAACAAGTACAAGGAAGGCACGACTTTGAGGCTTTTGTGCTAGATCTGAAACAACTGCATGCAAGGTTCTTTTGGGTAAAATTTCTCATTCGTTTTTCCCTGACAGCCTTCGGTGGCGCTGCAGGGTAAGAAATACAGACTCTTATAGCCCTATTAGAACTAACCTCTGATATGCAGCACAAACTGCAGCAAATGTGAAAGGAATGATAAACTGAAGCTTAGGCTTAACAGCTTGTACCAGCATAATCATTTTGTGTTCTAAAGACACATGCTGATTAATAATGAAGAAAAAAACCAGAAGACCTAAAGCAGGAAGTATACTGTTTGCAAAATACCTTTCTGTACATAATTCAAAATCAGAGTTAGGAAAAGGCCAATGAAAATTAGGAAAGAGTAAGTATTTCTTATGAGGTAAGAAACTATTTCTCATCAGCTGTGAATCTGCCTTCTTCACAGAATCACAGAACAACCAGGTTGGAAGAGACCCATCGGATCTTCTAGTCCAACCATTCCTATCTAACACTAAACCAAGTCCCTCAAGACCTCATCCACCCGTGCCTCAAACACCTCCAGGGAAGGTGAATCAACCACCTGCCTGGGCAGCCTGTTCCAATGCCCAATGACCCTCTGCGTGAAAAACCTCCTCCTAATCTCTAGCCTAAACCTACCCTGGTGGAGCTTGAGGCCATTCCCTATCATCCTGTCCCCTGTCACTTGGGAGAAGAGGCCAGCTCCCTCCTCTACACAACCACCTTTCAGGTACTTGTAGAGAGTAATGAGGTCTTCTCTCAGCCTCCTCTTCTACAGGCTAAACAACCCCAGCTCTCTCAGCTGCTCCTCATAGGGTCTGTTCTCCAGCCCCTTCACCAGCCTCGTCGCTCTTCTCTGGACTTGCTCCAGAGCCTCAACATCCTTCTTGTGCTGAGGGGCCCAGAACTGGACACAGGATTCAAGGAGCGGCCTCACCAGTGCTGAGTACAGAGGGAGAATCACCTCCCTGGACCTGCTGGTCACACCGTTTCTGATACAAGCCAGGATGCCATTGGCCTTCTTGGCCACCTGGGCACACTGCTGGCTCATGTTCAGTCGGCTGTCGACCAACTCCCCCAGGTCCCTCTCCTCCTGGCAGTTTTCCAGCCAGGCTTCTCCCAGTCTGTAGCTCTGCTTAGGGTTGTTGTGCCCCAAGTGCAGGACCCGGCATTTGGCCGTGTTAAACCTCATGCCGTTGGACACTGCCCAGCGGTCCAGCCTGTCCAGGTCCCTTTGCAGAGCCTCCCTATCCTCCAGCAGATCGACACTTGCACACAGCTTTGTGTCATCTGCAAACTTGCTAAGGGTACCCTCAATGCCCTCATCCAGGTCATTGATGAAGACATTGAACAGGACTGGACCTAGCACTGAGCCCTGGGGGACACCACTTGTCACGGGCCTCCAGCTGGACTTAACACCATTTACCACCACTCTCTGGGCTCGGTCATCCAGCCAGTTTTCTACCCAAGAGAGTGTGTGTCTGTCCAGGCCAGAGGCTGACAGTTTCCGCAGCAGAATGCTGTGAGAAACTGTGTCAAAGGCTTTACTGAAGTCCAGAAAGACCACATCCACAGCCTTTCCTTCATCCAGCAGCCAAGTGACTTTGTCATAGAAGGCAATCAGGTTGGTTTGGCAGGACCTGCCTCTGGTAAACCCATGTTGACTGGGTTTCTAACAGAAAACTGTTTCTAACAGAAACTGTTTCTAACTGTTTCTAACAGAAAACTGTTCTAACTGTTCTTCTAACAGAAATGAACGGTTCAGTGTCCAGATGGAGATGTGTAACAGGTGGTGTTCCTCAGGGGTCTGTACTGGGGCCAGTGCTGTTTAATATTTTCATTGATGATATAGACAGCAAGCTTGAGCGCACTCTCAGCAACTTTGTAGATGACACTAAGCTAAGCAGTGCAGTTGTCACATCAGAAGGATGTGATATTGTCTAGAGGAACCTGGACAAACTGAAGAAGTGGTTCTGTGTGAACCTCATGAGGTTCAACAAGGCCAAGTGCAAGGTCCTACACCTGGGTTGGGGTAATCTGTATTTCAATAAAGGATGGTGGACAACATGACTGAGAACAGCCCTGCACAGAAAGACTTGGGGGCACTGAAGAGCTTAACATGAGTTGGTAACACGCGTTCGCAGCCCAGAAGGCAAATCATATCCTAGGCTACATCAAAAGAAACATGGTTAACATGTCAAGGGAGGGGATTCTGTCCCTCTACTCTGATCTAATGAATCCCCACCTGTAGTACTGTGTCCACTTGTGGAATCCCCAACATAAGAAGAATATTTAACAGTTGCAATGGGTCCAGAGGAGGGACATGAAGAAGATCAGAGGGCTGGAGCACCTCTGATATGAGAATGGACTGAGACAGTTGAGGTTGTTGAGCCTGGAGAAGAGAGAGCTCTGGGGAGATCATATAGTGACCTTCCAGCACATGAAGGGGGCTCCAAGAAAGCTGGGGAGAGACTTTCTACAAGGGTACATAGTGATAAGACTAGGGACAATGGCTTTACATTGGAAGGAGGAAGATTTAGATTAGACATTAGGAAGAAATTCTTCACAATGAGGGTGATGAGGCACTGGAACAGGTTGCCCAGGGAAGCTGTAGATTCCCCCTGCCTGAAAATGTTCAAGGATAGGATGGATGGGGCATTGAGCAGCCTTGAGCAACCTGGTCTGGTGGGAGGTGTCCCTGCCCATGGCATTTAGGTGGAAGTAGATGATCTTTAAGGTCCCTCCCAACTCAAACCATTTTATGATTCTGTGATTCTACATCCAATGTTCTGAAAAAGTATTAGGATGGCATCTTAGGAAACTGCAGTTCTCTCCTGATGAGTGGCATAGGTCCAAGCAGGTAAATGTACATGTCCCACCAAGGGACAATATACTTAAATATACACCAATATACTTAAATCCTCTACCAGAGAGATGATTGGTCTCTGAAGAGTAGTAGCCTTTGTTCTCCATCTCCAGTACAGCCCCAGGTACCCTGAACAACCTGTTGGCCCTGCCAATAAGGAAGGATGCTAGCTGATGTCATTTGCTTTTGTGATGTGGCTATTCGTTCAGTGGAGATTAGAAAGGCTGCAAACTCATTTCACACAGGCATAAGTGGTGACAGTAGCAGTCATCGGGCATTTCAGTAAGATAGAAAATCTGAATCCATTTAAAGGAACATCAGTTCTGACTATTTTATAGTTTTGTCACAGACACCTTTCTAAAATGGTAGTACACCTAAGTTATCTTTGGCAGGAGACACCTCAATATATTGAAATGATTTTGTGATATCCCTTGATGAAAAACCCATGGAGGGCCTTGAAAGAACAGTCCCTTATGCAAATCAGTTCTTTTACATAAGAGCAAAAGCTGTCTCTTAACTGCTTATTTTTATGTCAACGAGTGCAGACTAGTGAAGTGCCACATAAACAAGGACACTCTTCATAACTTTGTGGTTCATTAATTACCTATTATTGTGATCCTTAAGCATCATCTCTATATTTATGACTGCTTTACTGCCTAATTTCAATTTCTCATGCATATTCTTGTGAAATAAGGCCCTAATCCAGACCTCAAAATATAGCATTTTCCATTGCACTGAGGCTTCTACGGTTCACAGTTTTCTTGCATCAAATTAATGAGAGTATTTCCAAAATACTAACAGGAGGGAAGAGAAAAGGGTTTAGATTCCAAGAGCTCTTAGACTCCTACAGAGAGCTATAGATGTTGAGTGGGAATTTACCAAGTGCTGCCAGAAAGCCTGCAAGAAAATCATTCTTGCCATAAGATTTATACCCAAACATATCAGAATACACTGAAATACATCAAAAACAATATTTCTTTGGTTTTCATTCCTTTGGTGAAAAGCATAAGGCTTAACTTAATGACATTTCCAAAGAGTTAAAAAAAAGAGCCCCACATTCCAGTACAGAACACAGGGGTTGCACAGATTTGCAGCCCTAGGTGTTGGCATTTTGCAGTGGTAGTAGCTAATTTGATATTAAGTGCCAATAACACCTACCTTCTCTGCCCACTTCTGGCTTTCCAGTACAATATGTGTTTCTGGATTTACCTTAGAAATTTGTTAAGATCTCCGTGCTTCATATACTCAAAGACCATGATGAGTGGGTCACCCTCAACACAGACACCATAGAACTTGACAATGTGCTCATGTTGCAGGTTGGTCAGCAGCTCTGCCTCACGGTGGAAGTCCTTGCGAGCATTATCACTGGCATCCTTCAGTGTCTGGTGGAAGAAACAAAAAAATGAAAGGGCGGTGAAATGTTTGCAGAAGATAGCAAACGTGGAATAGCTCTGTAAGGTTAAGATATGGACACGCTACTGCATAAAGGATAGAGGAAATACTTTATTAATAACTCTTCTAGAAATGCAGATTTGATGTTTAAGTGCAACTAAATAATGACAGCACAATTTTCATTCTCCTACCACACATCATCCCAAACAACAGTTTTTGTCAGAAGCGGATGTAGGAATACTCATGATCTTACTGTGCCAAGTGTTTTCCAAACATAGAAATAAACTGATCCTACCCAGAAAATGTACTAGTACACAGCTGGTTCATACCCTTCAGCATTTAACTCCAGCATACCCTAGTACCCTGTTGGTATTTACCTCTCCTCTAAATTCTTTAAAATAAAATTCTGCTTACTTCAAATATAGTGGGAATACAGATGTATTCTTTATGTATTACTAACATCATTATTGCTGATGTTGGCTCCTGTGATGTGCCATACATTTGGAGATTTATGCAAGTGGATGTCTCTGGACTACAACTTTAAACCCGTGACTTCAGCCAGAAACTCCTTTGAAATCTACTCTCATGCCTAAGATTGAGCAGATGTATAAGTAACTGGAGAAGCAGTCCTAAATTGATAGAGGAAGTAGATGCAGATCAGAATTATGTGGTGTCAATTTTTCTCACTCACTTTATTTACACAGCTCTAATCTCTTGCATATTATTATTTTGAATATATCAACACTGGATCAAATAGGAGGCTTAAATGTTGTATATCGAAATAATGCTAATTTAGCTGCCACACTTAGGCAGTTTGGGATCTCTTCTTAATAACTACTCTTTCTAAGCAAACACTTTCATACACGGAAAAAAGGCATTTTCTGACACCTATTAAAAGAGGAATATAACTGACAATAAACCATGACAAGTTCAAAAAAATACAGTGCTTGTGCATATTATTATTCACAAAAACTGATGTCTGGACTCCATACCTCTGGATTTTAACTACATCTAGATTTAATACAAAGGAGGATGAAATACAAAAGTAGCAGTATAGTTTTAACTAAGCAGTCTTTCTCCTAGCCATTTAGTCACTTTATTTTCTATCCAGAGTTCATTTACAGAGCATGTCACCAGTCACACTCACCAGAACAGGCATAGAAAATGATGATACTGTGCAATCATTCTGCCAGTACATCTGGTTTTTAGCTGCAGTAGTCATGATTTATTCAAGGTTTTTCTTTTGACAGAAACACTTCTCTCCACTTTTCCAGTATTATATGTATGCATGTGTGAAGAACGGACTAAAAGATGACTGTTAAGCGATAACATTTGCTTTACTGGTGGAACTGGAACCACAGGTCTTGGAAAATGAACATCTACCATAAACAGGTAGCAGGGTAGACTGGATGGCCATCTACCAAGTTCAGGGACTTTTCCTGTGTATTTTAGACTATGGATTCTTGAAGAAATAGAAAAATCTCATGCCCCAGATATTCCTTTCCTGGGGGACCCACTTATGAACTTCATGTTTCTCCAGGCCCAGAACCCTTCTTTGACAAGTTTTACCTATCATCATGCAACAAGGATATTGCATCATCAAAGTTACACAAACTATGATACATTAGTATACACAGCTATATCATCTAAGGTGGATATCAAATTAGTTCCTCATTATGGTCCCCCCACAATCACATCTGAACCAAGCAAGGACTGAAATTGAAATGTCTTGCAATGTTTTCCGAGTCTGGAATAATGCTTTGACATGATACAGACACCAACCCAAAGTCCACTCTATGCTATATAATGAAATCATCGGGAACATTTCTGTTGTAACTTGAGTTTCCTCTGGTGGTGTCATGTATAAGCAATTTGACTGTAATTCTTCCCAACAACAGAATTAGAAAAACAATTCATATAAACCCAATTTTTAAATAATAGCAACCTAGGGGAAAAAAGATGGCTTTTTCCCTGGATAGACAGTAAGGATGCTGACAGTTCTGTCCTATAAGGATGGCACATGGTATATTTCAGGAGATGCTTTTTATCTCATAAAACCAGCAAAATTATCATATGACAGAGAAGTTGCCATGGCAATTACACATTTTCTGTCAAACAGCAAAATGCAGAAAGGTCTAAAACCCACGTCAAACTTAGGTAAGGCTTCTACTATCAAGGGACAATTTCAATTGCTGTCAGCCACCACTGCAAAACCCACTTTTCATTATTTCATGCAATGCACAGTATAGACAAAATGCATGAGAAACAGCTGACACAGTAAGACAAGGAGGAGACTGGAAACTGAAGTAATTAATAAGTACATAGCATTTACATAGCAATTACATTGACAAATGCATTTATCTTGTTCCCTGTGCAAGAGAAAAAAAAATGAAACCAAAATAAAACCATAGGAGTACAAAGAAAGGAGAAGACATGTTCATTAATATTATAATTGCTGACGAGTATGCCAAAGCTCTGCATTCAAAGCACTCTCACCAGTATTTTCCAAGCAGGGAGCACACATACTTTCCAACCACTTCGGCCAGCAGCTAAGGAGGCGGGACACACTCCCTTGGGAGACTGAGCGATCCCTTGACTGTTAAGAGCTCTATATCTGCTGAGTTCATCCTTATGATAATTAGACTGCCAGTTCATGCTTATTCTCCTCCACAGAATCCTGTATTCACATATCGTCTGGTCTCTGCAGAGCTGTGCTCTGTAGCAAGTACAAAACAGTAGCTCCTTAGTCCACTCCAGCACCACAGAGCTGCATTCATGGTCAACTCAGAGCAAGAGCAAGGCTCTCACCAACATCAGTCTGACTTAGTAGAGAAACTCTCAGAGCAGCTGCCCTTGATACTGTTTTAACCTTCTCCTATGAAATCATTCCTACTGCTCCCCATCACCATATGGTAGCTGAGTGGTATATTTCCTCAAGAAATCATGGAATCTTAGAATGGTTTGGGTTGGAAGGGACCTTAAATATCATCCAGTTCCATCCCTCTGCCATGGACCGGGACACTTTCCACTAGATCAGGCTGCTCAAAGCCTCATCCAACATGGCCTTGAACATCTCCAGAGATGGGGTAGCTACAACCTCTCTGGCAATCTACTCCAGTGCCTCACCATCCTCATCATAAAACACTTCTTCCTAACATCTATCTTCAACCCCACTGACCATGTTCAAAGACATCAGTGCCAATATTGACCCCTGTGGAATACCACTCATCATTGCTCTCCATTTCAACATTGAGCCACGGAGCACAACTCATTGCATGTGACCATCCAGTCAGTTCCACATCTACCAAGTGGTCCCTACATCAAATCCTTGTCTCTCTGATTTAGAGACAGGGATGCTGTGCGGGACAGTGTCAAATGTTTGCCCAAGTCCAGGTAGATGACATTCATTACTTTTCCTTTATCCACCAATTCTGAAGCTCCACTGTACAAGGCCACCAAATTAGTTAGGCATAACTCACCCTTAGTGAAGCCACTCTGGTTGTCAACAATGACTTCCTTATTTTCAATAAGATGAGACCTGGCCTGCAGTCCCCATAGTCTTCCTCTTTTTTTTTTTTTTTTTTAAATTTGAGTTTAGTTTCCCCTTTTCCAATCAGTAGGAACTTCACCAGCCTGCCATGACTTCTCAGACCTAATGGATAGTGGCTTAGCAGCTTCATCTACTAGTTCCCTCATGACCTATGGATGCATCTCATCAGATCCCATGGACTTGTGCATCTTCAGTTCCTTAGACTGTCTTGCACCTGATCTTCTCCTACAGTGGGCGGTTCTTTGATCTCCTAGTCCCTGCTTTTCCCTCCGTGATTTGGACACCGTGGTCTGAGCCCTTGCCAGTGAAGACTGAGGCAAAAAAGTGGTTGAGTACCTCAGCCTTCTCCATATCCTGGGTCACCAGGTCACCTGTTTTCTTCCAGAGGACTTCCTTGTACATTCTCCCTAGTCTTCCTTTTACCACTGACAGACCTATGGAAGCTTTTCTTGTTGTTCTTGATGGATGTCCTTGGCCAGATTTAATTCTATAAGGGCTTTAGCTTTCCCAATCTGATCCTTGGGTGCTCAGGTAATTTCTCTGTATTCCTCCCAGGCTACCTGTCCTTGATCCCACCCTCTGTAGGCTTCCTTTCAGTGTTTACTTTGTCCAGGAGTTCCTCATTCATCCATGTCCATTATCCTGGTGGTTTTGCCTGACTTCCTCTTTGTTGGGATGCATCACTCCTGAGCTTGGAGAAGGCTATCTTTGAATATTAATCAGCTTTCTTAGACCCCTCTCCCCTCAAGGCTTTTTATCCCATGGTACCCTACTAAGCAGATCCCTGAGGAGGCCAAAGTATGTTCTCCTGAAGTCCAGAGTGGTAAGCTTGAACTCCACCGTTTCATGGTCACTGCAACCAAGGCTTCTCTTGAGCTTCACATTCCCCACAAGCACATCCTTGTTGGTGAAAACAAGGCCCAGCATAACACAGCTCATTGTTGGCTCTACTGTCACTTGGAGAAGGAAGTTATCAATGCAATCCAGGAACCTCCTGGACTGCATGTGCCCTGCTGTGTTGTCCCTCCAATAGATATCAGGGTGGTTGAAGTTTCCTATAAGGATCAGAGCTTGTAAACACAAGGCCATGTGTATCTGTCTATAGAGGACCTCATCCATTTGTTCTTCCTTGTTTGGTGGCCTGTAGCAGACCCCTGCTATAACGTGACCTGTATCTGCCTCCCCTTTCATCCTGACCCATAGTCTCTCAGTCAGCTTTTCATTCATCTCCAGCTCCCCACACTCCAATTCGTCACTGACATAGAGGGCAATACCCCAAAATGAAGGAGTAGTTTTGACCCTTATCTCAACTGAAGGTCTGAAGTGCTAGCAACCTTTGATTTTCTTCAAATGTTCTTCGTGTCATGCACACAGCAGTTTGTGAGGTGAGCTCAATTCTGGAGCAGCAGAGAATGAATATGCCTCCAGCCTCCCAGAGGAGACAAAGGCAGCTGCTGACCTGTATCCTGACAGTTATCCTCACCTCCAGCTCCAGCCAGCTTAAACTACTGTAAGACTATGCCTAGGGATCCAACCCCGTGAGAAGATATTACAGATAAGGTCTCAACAACCACTGTGACAGGGTAAAATGGCCTGCAAGGGAACAGCCACTTTTGTTTCCTCCACCCTCTGTTCTTTAAAAGTGCTCACAGTAAATGGTGTACAGATGTCATGTATAAACTTACCTGGGAGGGAGGGTAGTATAACACCTATACATCTAGCTTAACCTGCAGTTAAGCATTTCGCTTATGGGGTTTGACCTATAGAATTAATTTTTGAATCATTGCAGCTCCCTTCAAAAAGCCTGAAACAAACTTAAACAGATTGCCTTTCTCCTCTTCCAAGGAGCAAAAGCTCAAGCATTTTATGCTATTTATGCTAAGTCTTATTTTATATATTCCCAGATTTTTCTGGGTCTCTTGGTTCCTAAATAATATGCTGCAGGAAAGTCAGCATTTCAGATACCAGCTGGTGAAAAAGAAGGAAGATGCATGTAGAGTCAGACAGTAGTGCTGAGGATCAGGCACAAACCACACAGTTATTCAGCAACGGTGCCAGTGAGAATATGCCTTCTTGCTGCCTAAATCAGCCTGGCACCACTTTACTGCTCACCAAATACATATTCTGAACAGGATCACTATATCTATTTTGTGGAGACAGGTGTGTTGTGGTTTTGCATAGTGGCGTGAAGCTCTGTAAAACCCTTGCTGAGTGCCGGGCGGAGCTGCCCTCTGCTGCTGGTATCTTGGTCTACTCCTCTAATGCTTATAAAAAAAAAATCACACATTTTCACTGCTAAACCACATTCCCTGCGGTTGAGTGTGGATGCAGTCCTCTGGCTAGCTAGGTCTCTGTGCACCACTGAGGTTCCATCCCTTGACTTCCTCAGTGACTGCTGAAGGACACCTGTGAGCTATTGTTTGTACCAAAGTAAAATAGTGAAGTGCCAGGCAACAAACCTCTCAGTTATACAGGTATCAATCCAATGGCACAATTCACAAAAAAAATTATCTTTGATGGCAGCCAGAGTCACATCTTCAAAAGCCAATGTAAGAAACATAAAATGCGCATAGCCTGTCTTCAGATGTACTTCTTCGCACAACTGCCTGTAAAACCCTTATTAAGAGGACTTTTTTTGGCAGATGTGCTGGCCAAACCCATTTACATCATCTTCCAGCAGTCCTGGAAGACTGGGGGAAATTCCACTGGACTGGAGGCTGGCTGATGATGTGCCCATCTACAAGAAGGGTCACAGGGAGGATCCAGGGAACTACAGGCCTGTCAGTCTGACCTCAGTGCCAGGGAAAGTCATGGAACAGGTGATCTTGAGTGCTATCATGAAGCACATGCAAGAGAACAGCGTGATCAGGTCCAGTCAACACAGGTTTACAAAAGGCAGGTCTTGCCAAACTAATCTGATTGCCTTCTATGACAAAGTGATTTGGCTGATGGATGAAGGAAAGGCTGTGGATGTAGTCTTCTTGGACTTCAGTAAAGCCTTTGATACAGTTTCTCATAGCATTCTGCTTCACAAACTGACAGCCTCTGGACTAGACAAGTACGCACTCTCCTGGGTGGAAAACTGTTTGAATGACCAGGCCCAGAGAGTGGTGGTAAATGGTGTTAAATCCAGCTGGAAGCCAATTACAAGTGGGGTTCCCCAGGGCTCAGTGTTGGGTCCAACCCTGTTCAATGTCTTCATCAATGACCTGGATGAAGGCATTGAGGGTTCTCTTAGCAAGTTTGCAGAAGACACTAAGCTGGGTGGAAGTGTCAATCTGCTGGAGGGTAGGGAGGCTCTGCAAAGGGATCTGAACAGGTTGGACCACTGGGCTGAGTCCAAAGGGATGAGGTTTAACAAGGCCAAATGCTGGGTCCTGCACTTGGGGCAAAACAACTCTATGCAGATCTACAAACTTGGAGAAGTCTGTCCAGAAAGCTGCCTGGAGGAGAGGGACCTGTGGGCATTGGTTGACATCCAACTGAACATGAGCCAGCAGTTTGCCCAGGTGGCCAAGAAGGTCAATGGCATCTTGGCTTATATCAGAAACAGTGTGACCAGTAGGTCCAGGGAGGATATTCTCCTTCTGTACTTAGCACTGGTGAGACCGCTCCTTGAATCCTGTGTTCAGTTCTGGGCCCCTCACCACAAGAAGGATGTTGAGGCTCTGGAGCAAGTCCAGAGAAGAGCAACGAGGCTGGTGAAGGGGCTGGAGAACAGGTCTTATGAGGAATGGCTGAGAGAGCTGGGGTTGTTTAGCCTGGAGAAGAGGAGGCTGAGAGGAGATCTCATTGCTCTCTCAAACTACCTGTTGTAGAGAGGAGAATCTTGGCCTCTTCTCCCAAGTGACAGGGCACAGGACAAGAAGGAGTGGCCTCAAGCTCCACGAGGGGAGATTTAGACTAGACATCAGGAGGAAGATTTTCACAGAAAGGGTTATTGGGCATTGGAACAGGCTGCCCAGGGAGGTGGTTGAGTCACCTTCCCTGGAGGTGTTTAAGGCATGGGTGGACACGGTGCTGAGGGGCATGGTTTAGTATTTGATACGAACGGTTGGACTCGATGATCTGGTGGGTCTCTTCCAACCTGGCTGTTCTATGATTCTATGACCCTACGGAATGGATTTAGAAAAAAACTCCAAACAAAATAGTATGACTGGTCCAGAAAAGTCATAGATTTGTCGCCTAAACTCAAGGAAACATCTCTGCCTTTAAAGGTTGAATGCTCTTCTTTGTGAATTACACTAAGAAAGAGCAGCAGAGTGTGAGTATGGTACAGCATTTAACAGCCAAAGTACCAGGCTCCATTTGGTCATGGCTTTCAAAGGAAGTAAGGGAATGGAAAGACTTTTATGCTGCTATCAAGCAATTCCCTCAAGTGATAGAGGAAAGGCAATTTCCACTCTCACTTCACCAAAATATAACAGAAAATTCATTCAGATCTAGTTTTGTCATCTCCTACTTCTTGCTTTCTCCTGTCTATGATATACCTCTTCAGGACTTAATTTTTTTGGTCAGCGTTGACTGACTTAACAACTCTTAAGTATCAAAAATCTTTTAATCTTTGCAAACCTGTGAAACCTGTTATTTTTGATGGAACAAGAAAGCACTCTCTGCAAGACCATACACCTTTCATGCTCTCTTGCTACCACATCCAAAACTCTGTTTCTTGCTTCCAAATAAAAAAAGATAATCTACTTGATTACTTTTACTATATGGGTTGATCCAAAATATACACAATTACCTAATTGTGACTGGTCATATAACATTATTTTCTGATCCCTAGGCACATTCCAAATTCTAAACGTGTATTCTCCCTGCATTTAATGAGAGACTCCAAATGCTGAACACCTTGTTCCGCTTTTGAAAGAACACAGATGGAGATAAAGAGATTGTTGCCAGGGAGACTCTGCAAACTCTTATGGGTGTAGTCTCACTAATATAGTTTTCTAGAATAAATCCATACTGAAGCTGATAACCAAACTCAGCCCTTCCATTTGGGGGGAAAAAAAGGATTGGTACTGTGAAGCAGGTTTGGAGTCCAAGCTGAGATCAAGCTGAAAACCTTCTTACACCTTGGAAGACTCCCAATGTACTAAGTAGTCTGTGCCCTACTAAACAAATGACCAAAGAAATGACAAACGAAAGAAGAATCACACAAATGACTTTTTTTCCCCCCCCTAGAAATGTGAGAACTATTCTGCATACTTGAAACTCCAAGGTTATGGCTGTTTTCATGCAGCATCTTTCTCTTCCAGACTGCATTACTGGAGAGTTGACAATAGCTGTATAATCAAGAATCACTCCTCTAGGTCTTACATAGTAGGACTTCTGGATTTCCACATATCAGTTTTTAACAGCACATGATAATACTACCCACAATTTTGTTATAAATTTCCTGGCAGCTATATTAATGAAGATTACCCACAGAAAATTTCAGTAGCTGACTAAAAGTATGGCACAATATTGAAAATGAAAGGCCTTCTCTGACTAGGAATTATACACACAGCGTACTCACTTAGTCAGTAATAGATTATTTTTAGACTCAAATATATGTTATATGTATTTTTAATGACCTAGACATTATTTTTCACTAATTATATTTTAGATAGAACATAAAAGATTTTGCCCCTTTGTGACACTGTCTATTTCTCCCCTTTTCCTTATGAAATTAAGCTCTCATTTTATAATCCACAGCAAGATCAAGTACCGCATTCTCTTACACTCCATTAGCCTTGTGAACTCTTCCATATATTTCAGAACAGCTACACTGGGCTACAGAATAGGTAAACACAATCATTTACAAATAAAATAGCATTAGTTGCAACCATGAATTAATAATGGAAACCCTAGCCTCTTTTACCTTCACTGCCACCAAGATCTTGTCCTGCTCGGGACAGAGGTTATAGCATTCCGCCAGAAAGACTTTCCCAAAGGCTCCTTCTCCCAGTTCTCTTTTGAGAACAATATTGTGTCGTTTGATGTGCTGCACAACTGTGGAAAGAAGACAAAATTGAAGTCAGAAGTGAGACGCAAGGCCAGGATGGGAAGGTGTCCAAGTCTATATCCACAGGAATATGTTTCCCTATAAAGCAGAGTGCATGTTGTAGAAGGAATCATGTGTTATTACTTAATGCTTTGTCCAAAAATACCAAATTATTATATTTATATTTGGACAGTGGCATACATGCTGGATAATAATACATGGAAATAAGAATTACCTAGGAAAAGTCCATTTATTATTGTGTTAGAATGACTACTGCAAAGTGTATTTAACAGCTAATGTTGCTGTTTTAAAACCTTGAAGACAAAGAAACAGAAAACAAACCAATGTTTTCTCACACAACTTCTTTTTGTTGTACCTCTAACAATAGGTAAACTCTCATCCAAGTCAAAAAGTTTTATATTAATATGATCCAAGAAAATAAAATGTGTTCTTTCTCATTTCAATGCAATTTACTGTCTTCTTTTCTTACCATTAGTTCAATTGTTTTCCCTCTCTGTGCTATACTAGAGCTACAAGATTGAAATTTTAGTCTTGAAAACATGACTTACAGTATTACTCTGAAGCAAAATAAATAAAAGATTGACTAGGATTTTAGACAGCATAGTAGACAGAGCTGTAGTTGAACTGCTGAGCAGAATCAATTAATTCAGATATTAAAGTGCCTGAGCATTTTTGTTCAACTAATTTCACATTTTCATTTCAGCATAAGCTTTTGTTAAAAGATTGTACCAAAATTTTGTAGAATACATTGTAGATTTGCAATGTTGAAGCTAAATAAGCAGTTGTAAGGACAGTTCAACTGCCCAGCTCACAGGGTTGACAGCTTGTGTTGCTGAAATTGTACAAAACAGTCAGTATCTCCTGGTGAATTTAAGCTCAGTGCATTTAGTTGCTTTAGCAAACACTGAAATTTAACCCTGCCTCGACAAAGCCTATTAGCAACTTAAATCTTCAACATGGTGAAGTAAAGAGCAGTGGACTAGCATCAGGCCTACTTCTGCAGCCATGAATCTCACTACAGCTGCTTAACTGCAGGGGCCAGGACTGAATGCTGCTGACAATTTAGGATATATTCTGATGCAGACCAAGCCCTGCCTTCATGTTTGGCCTTATGTCTGTTCCAAACTGGGTCACTACCTATGCAGAAATCAGCTTGTTTAATTTACTAAAAGATGGAAAATGTAGTGTTGCTGGTAACAGCACTGCAGAGACATGCCACAGCTTGCCCCTACTGCTGTCACCAGCATTTTGAGAAAGGACCTACAAAAGAAAAATACATTCCCTAGATTCTGAGCCTGTGGTGATGCAGCCGGAGTGTGCTGCATAAAAATGCTCTTCATATCCACGTGCATGCATAAAGGGGGATCCTGGTGCTGAAGCAAGTCCGAAGATTGAGAGATGTCCCCAGAGCACCTCCATTATGAGTCTGCTAGGCAGGCAGTACACCTGAAAACATAGACCTCCACAAGACTCATCTGGAACCTGCCAGAAACATCTAGGTCAGCACACAGTCAGGCCAGTTGTGCCCTGGCAGTGCAGTAATGAAAGTCAGCTTCTCCCCATAATACACCAGACCCACCAGGACTTGCTTCTGTCCCCACAGCTGGTGGCTTCAGGGAGGGCAATGCTTGCCACCTCCTTTGAAGCCAGGCCTGACAACAGAGGCTACACATCTCATTAATGTACATGAAATGAGACTGCAAGGTACTTCATTTGTCTCTCTTGTTAAACTCTACTCTAGCATAAGATCAAATTTTATCATTATGATACATCTATATGAGGACACTTTGTTTGGCCAGCTATACAAGCAGCTCGTCCACAGTCAGCAGGAATTTGCTTTTTATTCTCATCTCCTCCTCAGCTTTGGCTTTCAAGGAAGGCACAAATTGTAGTCAGCACAAATTGTAGTTGGCATAAATTGTAGTCAGCACAAGATATATTTGAACCAAAACACATCCTATCGAACCAAAACACATCCTATCCCCATGGATGCAAATTAACTAGCATGCCTCACCTTTGTTAACAGTGGTCACAAAGCACACACATGGGAAGGACTGCTACCCCAGTATGTCACCTGAGCACAGGAGCTTGGCACATCTTGTGACCTGTGCTTTAAAAAATGCTTCCTAATAAATGAGTACTCCCCCTATCCCTTGCCAAACTTGCCATCCAACCTAGTCTCCTGGGGAATTCTTTTGTTTCCCTCTACTTGATCACTATCACTAGGAGGGTGCCTCTCTTCCTTTCCTAAAGAGAAAAGTATAGGTCCACTTTACCAGTGTCACCATCCTTAAATGTTCACAAAGACCACAGACAGGGGGCAGGTCCTAATAGTATCAGCAGCAAAACTCCAGCAAAGGTAGTTTTTCACTTGATTCTCTTTATAGCTGCCAAAGACCTTGTGATGAACACAGCCGACTTTCTGAATTTGCGTGGGTCCTCTCCATTTTGAACCTAGCATGCCCTCAATATTGACCCTAGCAGTACACAGTTCCTGGAGGACTTCACAAACAACAGAGTAAAAATAACTAAGAAACATAGCAACAACTTCTCTGTAGTACACTTACAGCTACTGTTAAATGTTCTTCTAAAAAGTAACCATTTGAATAAACAACTCAACCTATAAACCAAACTGTTAAAACTGAAACGCAGTAAGACACAGAAGAGATATGTGC
Source organism: Coccyzus lansbergi (assembly GCA_033558105.1). Lineage (NCBI taxonomy): Eukaryota > Metazoa > Chordata > Aves > Cuculiformes > Coccyzidae > Coccyzus > Coccyzus lansbergi. Next base: position 371,012 of record JAUMJK010000741.1, on the reverse strand, counting down.
AGAACAAATTTGCAACTTGATATGCTCTGTCTATCCCTATTTGAGCTTCACCAAGTCACTAAATAAATAAAATCCAACACTGAATGCAAGTAAATGGGCAAAGATTAAGTATAAGAACAATGTAAGAAAATCAAACACGTGATGTGACAGAAATACGAGCTAAGGAAAAAATCTGTTTACCAAACTCAGGGTCTGCCATTTGTACTTTTAAAAGCACATCATCCATGATTTAAAAGATCTCATCTGATTACTGTAAAAAATATGCACATTAAGCTAAAAGCTAAGTTGAGCATAAACACTTAAGAGAAAAATTAAACAAAACATGAAGTGAAAACAAGCAAAGTAAACAAGGGGAAAAGCTGAAAAAAATGTGATGTTAAACAACCACACAACTGTGCCCATAGGAGCAGGGTGTTCCCACGAATGACTGCATGGAATTGGCTGGCAACAGGGAGCACAACTGCAGAAAAGAGCTCTCTTTTCATCTCAAGTTTTCTGAGATGTCCCATGAACAGAGTTGGAATTCCAGGTATTTCACTTTCTAATGAACAGTACATCACACTAGAAATGACACATCCAAGCTTTATTCTGTAAACATTGTCTGCAGGCATGGGACTGTGCTCTTTGATGGTAAGGCTGAATAGAGATGATCATAACATAATCTGGACTGGGTCTCAGCAAACAGGGGCAATTGAGTATCACCTCACCATATTGAATTCACTGAGTTGGAACTGACTGATTTCAGCCACATCCAGCAGGACAGCCAGCAGTATAAATTACTAAAATGTTTCTGCATGTAATTAGAAAGTGAAATGCTGTGACAGTGTGTATTTGTGTTTTCCCATTGGTCACAAACTATAGGTCTGAACGTTTTATCAACATATGTGACCATACACCACCTAAACTGACCTTCTACACAGCACAAAGTATTGAATTAAATGGTTTCTGCTTGTCAGGAGATAGCCTCCAGAAAGCAGCTGTGCCAGTCTTGATTTGAAAGTCTGAGCTTTTTACTTGCCCTAATGTGTAATTATTCTCATTGCAAATAAGAATGCATGCCTTTTTCTTAGTTTCTTAATTTTTAGCTTGTTTAGCTTGCAGTTCCCCACCTTAGGTTTTAGGACTTTCTTTGCTAGCTTCAGCAGTCTCTTGAGGTCTGGTGTTAAATATACATAATCAATACTCTTCTTGCTCTTCTTGCTAAGGCAAAGCAATTGAACCCCTCCTAGAAAAACATCTTCTCCAGTTTGCCAGTCATTTTCATGGCTCTTCTCTGAAAAAAATCTCAACAACCTTTTAAAAAAAGTTGTTTACACTTTTTTTCCCAATTGGAAGCCACAGTCTTATAGTACCTTCCACAAGGTTGTGATAAAATCAGCTCTCTATATCTCTGAGCATCTAAAGATCACACTACTCCTTTTATAGTTGGGTCTCCTAAAGAGCACTTGCGATGCTGTATTTGGGTGAGGTGTTCAAGACAAGACACATTCAAGCATACCACATAACCATGCAATTTTTATGCTGTTAGTTTCAGATGTGCCTCATGGGAACAGCAGAGGAGTGGAGGGATCCATCCTTATGGAGAGGCTGCAATACCAACTGACTGCTTGATGGACAGTAAGCACCACAGCAGACAAGCTCCATCATAGGAGTGTTCACTGAACTACCCACAGTAGAAGATCCTGCTGTATTGCATGCCCCCTTAATTCATATGCTGAGTCTGCTTTCTAGGGTAATGTCCAAAATCTTGCTAGTGGTACACATGTGGAACACTCCTGATGAAATATCTTGTACCAGATCTCTGAGAAGATAATGAGTATCTTCAAGATAATAAGTAATCAGGCAAAGTAATACTATAAACATATTTACAGTTGCATAAGAAAAATCAGCAACAGTTGACTCAGCTTGTGATGTGGCATGAGATACCACTGAAAGACATTCTGCAAGCTTCTTCATTTCTTCTCCTACCACTTCTCTTGTAATTGGGAAGACTAAACTATTTCTAAGATCCTGCTAGGAAAAAACAGGTGCAAATGGACGAGTGATTGTTCACATAGTGTACAAATTGTACAGTGCTTGTCATACACATAAAAGGAACTTCAGAGAGAATCCTTTAGCAGAGGGATACAAAATCACTATAAACAGCAGACAGCAAGTCTAGCACAATGGCCATCAGGTTCTGAAGGAGCAGTCTCTACAGTTCTGTATGCTACTGTCAGGGTTGAAATCTTGGGACATTAAGATATTGGCTTTTAAATATGCAGTAAAAGCCAACAACAAACATTTTTTTCCTTTCTTTTAATGTTTTAACTTGTCAGCATTGCCTGGATGCAAAAATAAGCCAGCTCAGTTCTGACAGTGTATTTTTCATTATTTGATATATTTATCCCATACAATATTCATTGCTTATTATTCTTCATACATTTTTGTGTAGTGCTGTTGTTTAATTTTTACCATACTGTGGAAACAAATTCTCAAGTAATGTTGGTGCCTAGCTGTTGCAGGCACAAGCAAAGAAGCAGCATGTTGTCATACATACAGTCCACAGTTGAGACTCAACTCACATCTCTTTAAGAGAAGGAAAACAAGCCAGCAGAAAACCTGTTCCTCAGGTACTTTTATCTAAATGAAAAGTGTTGGAACAGGCTATAGAAAATGGAACATGATGGATCCACAGAAGAACTAGGGCAGAAAGCCACTTGAACCTTATCATAGAATCGCAGAATCATAGAATCTCCAGGTTGGAAAAGACCCATCAGATCATCAAGTCCAACCATTCCTATCAAATACTAAACCATGTCCCTCAAAGCCTCATCCATCCAACCCTTAAACACCTCCAGGGAAGGTGACTCAGCCACTTCCCTGGGCAGCCTGTTCCGATGCCCAATGACCCTTTCCGTGAAAATTTTTTTCCTAATGTCCAGCCTAAACCTCCCCTGATGGAGCTTGAGGCTGTTCCCTCTCAGCTGTTCCTCATAAGACCAGTTCTCCAGCCCCCTCACCAGCTTCGTAGCTCTTCTATGGACCTTATCACATTACCTGCACAATTTTAGCTTCTAAATCACTTAGAATTTTGGGGCTTTTTTGAAAAACAATAGTTTAATTCAACAGTTGTGTAACAGACACCCCTGAGCGGTAATCACTGATGTGACAGACTTTTCACAGGCATCAGACTCCAAGTGACCTTGAAGAGACATTTAATGGGCAAACTGAATAGGCAGTGACCTTCCTGGAAGACCTGGTGACACGAAAGGCAAACCTGTGAGCAGACACAGGAAAGGCATAAATTTCCAGAGACTTCCTAGTTGTCCAGAGCTAAAGCTGAGAATAAATCCAGTAAGTCTGTGATTGCTGCAGCTTAACGTTTCAGTTGCTTCACTTTCAACTTATGCTGTCACAGAATCTACACCTTAAATCCCAGAGTTGCTATTGTCCTGGTTGAGAATCAGGCTTCCCTTTACGACATACTGCTGCAAAGCCTGAAAGCATGTCCAGTCCTCCCCCACCTGCGCACAGCAGCAGGGTCTTGCCCACTGTAAACTCATTTCACTGTAGATGGCATGATTTTTCTCTGGCTGAAACACAAGTGTTCGCTCCATTTTTTTAAAAAAAAAAAAAAATCTGGTGAAGCATTTTATCTTACTCTTGTTATAAATAATGTATTTGTTTTAGTTGGCCAAGATACTCTCAGATTGTCTACAGATAGGCAAATTGACATACCTGATTAGATGCTTATAATAAAAAAAGAACTACTTAATAATAAAATACAGTAACAATTATATAATTGTTATAAATGCATAAGCTTTATGACCTCAATTCACTTTTCAGGAAAACAAGAATGATGAGGTCAATGTTTTTTCCAAGCATGAATTCACTTTTGCATTTACTAAGGTATGCAAGACCCTCAAGCCTTAACAACCCAGAACTGGACAATATTTCAGTTATAAATATGGATTAAATATGGATTTGGTCTTTAACATGCTAAAACAATTGGGATATATGAGAATAACTGAAAGCTAAATTTGGCGCTCTATGCTCACAATAAATAGAAGATACTAGTGGCTCTGTGTTTCCCTCTCTCTGCCACTATCAGCCTACTAACAGTTTTTCAGCACAGTATGGTAAATCAACCCTAAGCAGAAAACGGTACTAGAATTTAGACTAAACATTGCCTTTGCAAATGTGTATACACTTAATTCATAAATGTCAAAGTCTCCCAAAAAACCAATGATGGTAAAACTTAAAGGCTATTATGTCTGTGTTCCTGCATAAAACCTCTGCTATTACTATTAATTGTAGCAAATCTGATCCATCTTCCACATTTAAGTTAACTGGAGACAATGGTTTCACCACCACCCTTCTCTCAGCTCAGACCAGGAAGCCTTTGCCCTCAGCACGACAGTGATCTTTAGGGATCTTCTGTGGTGCAGAAAGAGAAGCACTCAGCAACGAATGAAGAAGTATCATGTAGCATATCAGATATAACAGACATTTGCAGACAAGAAAGGCTAATAAACATACTATTTTCAAAGTATTAACTCTTTTCTATCTCTGTTTTCAGAAACAGGCATAGTCACAAAAGTATCCCAGGATGTCAATTTGAGAAGGACCTGAAAGAAAAACACCATGCATTCAGAGACTGAGCCATACTCAAGCTTGGCCTAAGTAGGTATAAAGGCGAAATCCAAAGGAGAGCACCCTATTTATGATGTAGGTTTCCTGTTTTCTATTTTCTCTTCTCATTTTAAAAGGAAATAATTTTGTACATCAGTATAAGGGAGAACAGGGTGGTTTTACTGGCAGTCTTTCAAAAGGAAATACAAAGAGTAAATGAGGCTTTCTAGCCTGTGAAGGAATAAACCATATGCTTAGCTTACAGTCCCAAATTCTATACCAGGATAAAAAAAAAGCACAGACTTGATTTTTACCTTTTGCTGAACTATTTTATTTAAAAAAGAGCACAGTATCTTATCTGCCATGTAAAATGGGTAGGTCTCTCCTGCTGCAGTTTATTGTGCATGGAAGGAATAGGGAACAACAGTGAAAACATCATAGGAGCATGACAGAATCCAGACTTTCATATATTATTTTGAAGCATATAGTTTATACGTTTCCTAAGAATTTTTGTCCTGCTTCAGAGTGCTTTTTACTCTTCTGTCAGGCAGCAGGACACTTGGTGGCTTCCCATAAGGAAAACTGACTCTTATACATGCCCATTTTTTACTTGCTTTGGGCCAACTAAGGTTCAGCCTCTGCTTCTTTAACTGCACACATTTAAGGTTTTTCTGCTATACAGGTCTTATGATTCTGTGTGTACTGCTCCCTTTCCTGGGTTTTGCTCTAAGTGGCCTTTAAAAACAGAGAAAAGCTACAGGTTTGGTTATCTCTTAGGAGGATGCACAGGAAGACAAAAGACAGCAGGCAGTGCAAACAAACTAAAGAAAAAAATTCTTTGTTCTTTGATCAGATCCCTGTACTATTGACTGAGCAACAAAACCACCAGGAAGCAGAGAAAACAAGTCTTGAGTCTTCCTGTGGACTGAAAAAGCAAAGAACCTCAGTTTGCCCTCTGTGTTCTAGGGATGCAGAAGGGGTTAGCACTAACCATTATACTGCCCCAAATCCCCATGCAACAGAAGAGATGAGCAAAACAATCACAAAAGGTGAACAGACCTGACAAAGAGGTTATTCTCTTTTACAGACATGCTGTTCTTCAGCATTTCTGCATCCGTCCATGGTGAGGCGTTTGTTGCTCTGCTTCCATTTCACTGACAGGCTGGCACAATGCTTTGCTAGGGCATGCCATCTACAGAGGCTTCTGTTCCCATAGGACATTTCCCCCTTGCCCCTGTTATAGTTTCAGAATCCCAGTTCTTACGGGTAAGAAACACAGTTGTAACTGTCAGGATATGCATGCAACTACACCCAGAAAGTTTGTCTTTACTGCTGGGCTGTGCCAAATACCTCTATTGAAGCTACAAAGCAGGCAAAAGATTACTACATTGCACTAGCTTCAAACAAAAGTCCTATGAGTTCTCATTTACAGGCCACCCAATTAAGTCATGAAGGATTTGCAAGACTAAACATGCTGAGTGTTTTTCAGGATCAGATTCTCAACAACTTCAAAGAAAAGATTACTTTTATTTTTTCTTATTGCACATAACTGGAAAAAAAGTCTTCCTCTGCTTCCAGATGAACTAACATATGCATCATTTTTCAAGCTTAAAATCTGATTATTGTAGACCATGTCACCTTCTCTGCTGACCTACTTCTTCAGGGCCTGCATCCTCTGCAGGATTAAGACAGTAAGGGATATGTCTGTTGTACAATAACAACACAAACTGTTCCATGGGTAAAGGTAATGAGGTTTCTACAACCTGAGTGACTTCTTATCATTCTCCAGGGTCTGACAGCCTCCCCAGGTTACAGGGAAGGGGATATAAGGATTTAAAATGAGACTGTGTCACACCTTTTGCATTTAACTTTGCCTAAGAAAACAGTGGTGCTCCAGCTTCAAACTACTCTGTAAATGACACTAAAATGTAGCCCACTTTTCATAAGACTTCAAAGCCTTTTTTAACAGCAGCATGATAGGTGCCTATTCTAATTGTCCTGACAGAAAACACAGCTTGCCTCATGGATACAGTGAGAAAAGAGGTGTGGCTTGACAATGGGAACAGCAGGACATTCCCAGATTATCTGTCTTGCAAAAAAATGTTGCACATTTTCTCTTCTCCCCTCTTGGATCTGCATGTTATAGTTATGTAACATGAAAACTAACACATAGAGTTAACAACACAGACTATGAGAAATCTCCTTTCACTTACTTGAAATCTGGACTGTGTTATCTGTCTGTTGAATTTATGTTTCTCTATATTTCAGATAAATAAGGAGGAGGAGTTCTTCTTTGCTAAGACAAGTTTGGTGAAGAAGCAATACTTTCAGCTATGTATAGTCCCTTGTAATGGTCTACACAACATACAGCCCAGAGCCACTTGCCCTTTAGTGGATCAGATGCAATGCCATACTCCATACGGCTCTGTGGCTGTGGAAAGGTAGGCAATGCCTTGCTCTTCATGATTCTCCAGCTGCAGGCAGGTAGGCACCAGCTGCCCAGTCACCATGCCAAATAGAGGTAAGCTTAAAGTAGGACCAAAAAGTGCCTCAGTTCCACTACAAACTAACGCGTCTGTTTCTCAGCAAGCTTATCTTCAGACATCTGTCTAAATAAGGGCTTCCTAAATGTTCACTAACATGTATGAATCCCCTCCCATGTATCAATAAAGCTTTATTTTAGAGAAAGAGAATGAATACAGATACATTAATAAAAAGTTAACTATATGATATGTCAGCAGCTAATGAAAAACAAAAACCTGTACTCCCTTATGGTAATGACAGCTTCCCACAGGGTCCATTGTGATAACAAACAGTGAGAGTCCCAGCACCAACAGTGACAACAAAACCAACCACCCACTAAATGTGATCATATAAAGCTGTGGCCCATGACATGGCTGAGGACAAGTTCAGTCTCTGCCAATATGCTTTCAGCACCTAAAAGCATCTTAGTTTTGAGTTGATAATTACAGTGTACTGAGCCAAGCAGCTGTCACTAAGGAACAGGAGCTGCCCAAATGCAGCAAAATGCATAGAAGCTTACTGGTTGATTTATCACACAATAATGGAGCCAGTCACAGCCTTTTCAGGCACGGAAGTAAAAGACAGAAAGACAGAAAGACAGAAAGGGAGGAGGAAAGAGCTTTGAACATTTTGTTCCAGTCGGTTTTCAAGAAAGAGGAAAACCCCAGGCATGATTCAATTGAAGGATGCCTTCCCACAGCCCCTCTGCTGCTGGAGAAGTGGCCACTGGGCAGATACCCTAGACGTGTATTTCCCAAAGCACACAAATCCAGTCTTTGCCAAGATGTGAACTCTTGCTGATGGCAGCACATACACATAGCAGGGCAAACAAGAAGAAGAACAGCAGAAATGGCAGAATGAACTTTATTCAGGATCTGACATACGACGTCAGTATAATGAACATGACCTAAATAAGAGTATTACACTCATAAGCAGACTGAGTTGGCAGCTCTGACCAATTAGTAACAGTTAATTTTATGGTGATAGCTAGTATACATGTATGATATTCTGTAAAAGCTTAATAGATGTCACCATAAATCATAGTCACCTTTCTCCTCTGCGCTCTTCACATTTGGAAACTACTTACAGTTGAATCTGTTGTAATATCTGTTGTAGACTGAAGAGAATGCAGATGTAACTCTGACAGTCTCTGCAAGAAACCAAGAACGCATGGACAAGAAAAGTTCTCTTCTCACCTAACATCTATATGACTGTTGCTTTTAAAAAACAAAGAAGTTTAATTCCAAGTACTGTACATCATGATATTTACAGGAACTGTAGTCTGCACAGAACAAAGACAGGCAAAACATAAGTGTTTTTATCCCCTTATTTCTGAAGTTAATGTTCTCTCTCAGTGCAATAAACATCAGCTGCCTACATACTCACATACTTGGAAAGAATTTTGTGCAGCAGTAAGCAACACAAACCGCTGCTACGTTTGTTGAATTGTAACGGCAGAGTCCCCCACATACTCATTGGTAAAGGAAATATTAAAAGTTATAATAATTTGTATTTTTACCAGTGAAACAACTGTCTCAATTTTTGTCTCAAGTTTTTCAGAATTGGCACACACAGTTAAGGAAATACCTGTTGTCTGTTGATATGCACACCATCTGCGTTTAACTAAAACACTGAGGTACAAAACCCACTACTGTTAGCCTTATAGACAGGGTATCTCCAGGGTAAGTTAACAGACCACTTTTCAAGTAGCCTTAATTAACTGCTGCCTCCTGCAAGACCACCACCAGCAGGAGGGCAAATACAGACCTGCTTTTAGGAGGGACTTGTCTGAAGCCTTTTATGGAGCTGGAGGGCTACTTTGCCTTTTGGTAGTCAAACGTCCACAAAATGGTCTTCAAGTTATTTTCAGGACTCTGTGTTTATAACCTGCCCTTCTGGTGAGCATTTTAAGGAAAGGAAGGATCAGAAGCTAACATAAGTATTTATAAATTAATTTCAAGATTTATTGGTTAGTTTTTCCGATGTTTTTTCCAAGTATACCTCTCAACTAGCATATGGGCTGGTGTGCTGCTTTCACTGTTGCTTCTGCCACACTTATTCTCCCCTTGTTGTAACATTTTCTTCAATATGAGAATGGTAACTCAGCCACATGTTCCAAGAATATAACAGGTTCTAATTGCAAAAACAACCAGTATCAATTTGCATCTTTCCTTACAGAGAAATTACAGTGAGGCAACATCTTTAGCTTCTAGAATCTAGACACACACAAACAAGGAGTTAAAAAGTTATTTGTCATCAGTCCTTTGGCAAACAACTTTTATGAGGATCCTGCTGAATGAATCCCTTTATCACTGTTTGCCCCAACCAGAAAATAAGGCCAGAAATTCTTACCTAGTTGTTTCATAATGGGGGGATGGGTTAAAATAGTAATTAATTTCTATTTGGGCAGAGTCACAGAGCAACGAAGGGTAGGTTTTGTATTTGTCATAGTTCTTATTTGGTACATTTTGAAAACAATGGTCCAAACTCCTCCCTACCAATTTCTTAATTTCAAAATCTCAATGGAAACGCTCCAGATATGGAGCAATCAATACTTGTGATTCTTTTGTTTTTTCAGATTCTGGCCTTTAAATGCATTATAACACAGTGAAAAATAAAAACAAGTGGAATTGCATTGCCTTCAGCATTACCTTGTCTGTTAATCCTGCCCTAACTCACAGAATGTAAACTGGGAAACTGAAATGGAGTCTTTCTAGATAGTCACAAAGAGAAGCTGCTGAAGAAAGCAATTAAGAAGCCCATAGCACCCTCTAATTGAAGACAAAGAAAAAAAAAAAACTTGCGATGAACAAAAGAAAATGTGAGGCTGTTCCTTAGCTAACTAACTGTCCTAATTCTTTGTTTACTCCAGTCTATATGTTGTTCCTTTACAGTCTTTCATGTGCCATTGGCACAAAAATAAACAGGCCCCCGGGGGATTAACATACCACAATCAGCACTTCAAAACTACTTTCCCTAGCTCTCTTTCCACAAATTCAAAAATGTAAACAAATAAATATTTCTGAACAGAGGCTACTGAAATTATTTCCCTCCACATTGTGTCAACCAGGCATCAGAAATGCCAGTTGATATGGAAAATGGAGAAAATAGTAAATTGCCTCCTAATGAGGACGATACAGATAAGCATTCAAAGAACATCATTGGGAAAGCATTCAAAGAACATCATTGGGCAAAGTCCCTTCTTGAGACTATTTTAAAAGGTATTTTTTCCCATAATTAAGCAAGTTGAAAGCTAGCTACAGTAGGTAGGAGGAAGTGGTTCAAGAACCTGCATTATCCCTGCACAGAAAATTATGTACTTTCACATATGGACCTTGCTGAAAGCCCTAGTTAAGGACAGCTGTGACAGTGTCTGCTTCAGTACAGCATTTTTAGTTCAAGCTCAGCTCTGCAGAAATCTGATACAGCTTCCCAAAATCAGTGAAATTCTTGTCACTGACACAAGGAGTCTCACAGAAAGGATGTACATCTTGCCTCATAAATACTTCAGAAACCAGACAGATTGTGAATCTGAATGAAAAGACAGCATACACATAGCAAATATGCTATATTCTGCAGCCTTCCACTCAGTAATTCAAATCCATAGATGCACAGGAGAGAAGGATCTTCTGTACCATGGAGTTTATTGTCTCCAGTGAGAAGCACAAGACTGAACTGCTGACAGGCAGAAGGGACACAAGGGAGACATTAAATATTGGCAGGATGCAGCATGAACTCTAAAAAAAAAAGAAAAAAAAAAAGAAGATGACTGAAACATTCTAGTTCAAAAGAAAGGGAATCTCCAGATCTCAATTGATTAGTAATGCTAATCAGATTTTCTCCTCTTTTCTCAGTTAGGTCTTGTTAATTTATATTTCTTCATCCTGAACAGCCTGTTACAGTTGCTCAGGAACAAAATAAAAATCTGCCTTGCAAAGACTTCCCTTAAAGATTTTATACAGTATTTTACTTAAATGCTATCCCTAGCAGAGTCAGAATTTGTCCAAATCCAAACTGATGTCACAGTCACCTATTTATGCACAGTGATGTTCTTTTCTGTTACTCTAGATAACCATATGGGGGTATACTGACAAAAAAGATGGAAACTTTTGCTACCTTATTTATCACTACTTCTTAGTGACTCACCTATTACACAGCTGCTAGCCTCCTGGAGATATTTTTGCATCCCAATTTGGTTAGTTACTTTACAATTTCTAAAGTTAGGGATCTCCTATAGAAGTTTGTAGATGAAATTCCCTAACCCTCCCCAGCTATAGCATGGTAACACATGCCAGAACACAGGCTCTGGCACAGTCTATGGAGGCAGATGTGGAAAGGTTACACAATTTCGCAATAAATTCATTGTGATCAAGCAGAACTAGATAAAGCAATCACTTTCCTGGCCAAAGAAATAAGAGAGGAAAAGCAAAACAAAAAAAAACCCAAGTCTTCAATTTTCTGATGTCCTGTTGCATCAAAGCACAGGTTGCAACAAGCTGAGAAAGTGTAATATGCTTCAACGTCTTTTTCAGTTGCTATGGTACAGTTTCTTATGGAAAATTCCTTGTTCTGCGTGATGTTTTTCCTGCCTCATTTGGGATGGCAGAACCGTTCCTTGTGTCACCTGAGAAACCGGGCTGTCAGTTTCCACCTATTGGTGAGAAAGAAACTCATCAGCAGCAGAACTCAATGGAAAATTCCTCGGGTAGAAGTTTCTGCGCTGGAGGCCAACATGACACTGAGGAAGAACGATGAATGGGGCAGGGGCCGAGGGTTCCATGCAGGAGGTCTGGCTTCCACCTCAGGGCCATTCACAGATTTCCTGTGTGACCCTGGGGCAAGGGTTTTAATCCCTGGGACTCCCTGCTTGTGCAGGCAGGACAACAAAGCATTTTTCCCTCATTCTTCATCCTGCGTGTGAAGCCCCAGGTCTGTAACCTGCCCACAGGTCAACTAACTAGCTCCAGGTTACAGGAGCGGAGCCACAGCCCAAAAGCTGTTAAGGTTGGAGTTATTTGCAGCTGCAGAGTCCCACAGTGCTTTGCACAGTGAGGTCTTGTTTGGACCTTGGGGCTTTAAAGTAATGCACGCAAATAACAATAAATGATTGCATTGTTCTTTGCTCTTAAGGCAAGATATCAACATAGGCAAGGAGGGAAAACTCCAGCTTTGCTGTACAGCCAAGCAAGAGAAAACACTTTCTTTTAGAGGAGATATGCATTCTGCATAGATACCACCAACATTGCCAGAAACACAGCATAAAAATGGTATCATCACACTAGTGATACAAAGCAATCAGGGATAGAGTGTTTTCACTAGGGGAATTTCTTCTACAGATTAGTTGGAAGCAATCCAATTTTAGTGTGACATTTTTCCTGCTGGAATGTTTTTTGTTCCAATCAAAAAATAATTAGATTCTGCCACTTTTTATTCATGACAAAACCAAAGTATGGTTAAAAAACAAACAAACAAAAAAAGCAGTAACATTTTAATGCAGTTGGATATCTGCTGTACTTCAGAATGCTGAAATTCCCATTGGCTCCTTATGGTGGTGAGAAAAGCTTTTGACCTCTCTCATGAAATGGGTTTTGAAAATAATAAATGCATAAGTTCTTGAAAAGGGATGCCCTTAGTAATGCCTATCATGAGAATGAAGAACATTTTAAATATGACAATGCAACTGCACTCCACAGGACAAATTTTCAGTTGGTGCCAATAATTAGAACTCCATTGACTTCAGTGGAGTTTCACCCTTTAATCCAGAAGTTGTGGAGTTGTTGGACACCACTTACAGTTACAAACACTTTTTTTCTTTTAGAGTCCCTCCCCTTCCCAGACCAGTTCAACAAAAAAGTTTATGATGTATCTTATGGTGTAAGAATGAAATAAAACACATGCAAAATATGAATTGAATACAAGTCAGGACATTCAAAATTTTGATTTACAAAGCAGTGACTTAAGCATAAAGCTAGCCAAAAAAATTGACTGAAAAATGTTAATGGTGTGGAATAAAGTTTCGAAGATTCAGCAGCAGGAAAATGTTGATTTTCAGTTATCTGTTTGGCTTTCAAAAACAATGAATCGAAGTCAACATTCCAGAATGGAAAAAAACTTTACCCACCCTCTCTCCAAACACCAAGAAAAAAATCCACCTTACCCATAATTTTGAAATATTTGACCAAATAAACTTTCCACTTTAAAATACTAAATTATTTAAATTTTATCAAAGATGTACATTTTTCCATTTCAACATTTCAATTTCAAACTTGAGACAAAATTGAATCAAGTGCCCTCTGCTTTAAATTACATGCTGATTTTAAAGCAGAAAGTATTTTTAAAATACTGAAATCTCCCATGGGAGGGAAATTCTACTTTTGAACAGCTTTACTTCTGTGCATTCAAAATCTCAGCTATTCTGAAACTTCGGAGGGGGAATAGTAGTACTGAAGATGGAATAATTCAGTAAAGGCTGCATTATTCTTGTAATTGGTAAAGGAGCTACCAACTTCCTCTCTTACTTTGTATTATGGTAGAGGAACCACACTTCCAAGCCTATCATCAGATGAAGAATTAGATGCCAGTGTTATACAGAAGCCTATATAGGATGCCTGCACATCAGCCCTTTGCTCCACTGACAATCATCTTTTTCTTAGAGGCTACCAAATGCGACTCCTGAGAAACTTATCCAGTAAGAATAAGAAGCAAGTGATAAGGATGCAGAGAATGGAATTTAAAACTCAACTTTAAGCATGGCAATGTTGTAAACAAGATCTAATGAAGTTATAGAAGTTTCAACTGAATACAACTGACTTGACAAACTTTACATGCTGACCTGAATGCTGCAAGTTAAAAGTAATTTCTTAGAAAACATCTCCCTCAGTGAATGAAATTATAATCTTAATTCCTATGCTACAGCAAATACCTGTCAATGGAGAAATCCTTTGGAAGAGCATAAGTTTTGCATAAAGCAGTATTTTTGTGCTAGATCCCATCATTTCAATTATGATGTAAGGCTGATGCTAACATTCCTCATACAAATTAAATCCAAAGAATGGCTCCTCTGCTTTTCAGTAACCAATGCAAATCATGCTATCTCTTAAATATCCAGTCTGTCTTATAACCACAAGCACTGCTCTTACGTTTCTTTTACCACAGCACCTTAATAATCTTTCTCCTCATATCTACAGCAGCACAAGTACCAGTCACAGTCTAGAGGTGGGGAGCATAGAAGGGTAGGGCACAGAAATTAATAGTGACCCAGACGTGCTTTTAGTTCCTCAGCTGTCTTGTACTCTTGATACTTTCACACTCCCCAAAGATAAGAGACATTTTATAATTATGACCGTTACGAAATGCCATCAGGGATTCAAGAGCACTTGCCTACTGAATATCTAGAAAGGCAAAAAATATTTGTTTAAAACTATAAAACCAAATCAACAAATGGTTAAATCTGCAGAAACAAGACTCTGCCATGATGACCTCCAGCTCTCTTTACTGAGTCTCTAGAAGAATACGCATAAAATTCACTTCCCTATTTGACCCAGATACTCTATTAGTTGACTGTCAGGATGAAATGGAGAAAAGAGAGAAAGCTCATGAAAGCCTAGTGAAAGGTAATTAAAAAGATCCTTAATCAAACATGGATGCTTTTAACAAGTCAGGTAATGTATACAAAGCAAAGCCTGCTTGCCTCAGTCCTTTTGTTCCCTGAATCCTAATCCTGAAGTCATGCTGTCAGGGAGGGCAAAATCCAGATAGTGACTTTAATTGCTTGAACTTTTGAACAGTATAGCTGCAAAATATTGGCTTAATTGGAGAAAATGACCAAAAGGCCCGCTCTTTTGTCTTTCTTATCTTTTATTTCCCTTTTTTGTCCTTCATCTTCTCCTTCCTCCTCTTCACCTGGAAGAGTGAGATTTTACACATCACTGTCTCATAGGGTTTCTCTTCTTACTGGAGCCCTCTATGGTTACTGCTTGGATACATGTAAATTGTAGGCTTGTGTATTTACCCTGCGGTTTCCCTATTGTCTGAGCACGATTTATCTGCTTCCATTTTGAGCTGTTGGCTTAGTCCCATCTAATGGGTTTTATTAGTAATTGTGTCTCAGAGTTTGTATTTATGATGCCATGCAAGAACTGTGACACCCTTAACAACATGCTTGCTGGCTTAAACAACACCTAGATATAAGAATATTTTCTCTATGCCTGCAACATGAGTGTATTCTCTGTAGCAAAGCCTGAGAACATATAGTAAAATCTGTTCATACAAGCAGCTGCCTATTAAAGGTAAGCAAAATGTGAAAGAATATGCATTGCCTCTCCTTTGTTCAGCAGCCTTGATATAAGAAAGCATCATATTAAGAGACTGCATATATTAGTATACTCCATATTTTTTGCATTCAGGGATACAGTGTGCATTTGATAAGCCTTTACATGATTTTTTCCCTGATGCTTTGCTTCACCACATTTCATTGGGCTGAAGAGGAGGGGAGAAGAAGCTTTTGTCTCTTGTGAATCAAACCCTCAGAGGTAGTACTAGCTGCTCAAAAGTGGAATTTTATTTAGTCATCTACAGCTTGCAGACATCTACAGACTGAGAACCTCAATAAGTCAAGTGGATCAGGACACAGAAATGCTTAGCTTGCACAGCATTAAATGGCTCATTAGTTTACTTAAAAGCAACAACCCAAAAGCTAATTCTAAATATACTCTTGTCAGAGACAATGAGATTTGTCACAGATAATGTTAGATAAAGCTTGTTCCATCACAGAATCAGTGCTACAAAGAAAACAGCCGTTGCTGGTTTTGACTTGAGTGTGTTCAAGTAGGCTTTGATCTATGGCCTCCTTAGCCTGATTAGCCAGAGAATTAACATGCTATGCAAAACTCCAAGTCCAGCTCAGCTCTGACACAGCTTCTAAGGATCTGCTAGCAGAAAGCAGCACAAGGAATTATGGGAAACTTGTGGCCACAGAGGATTTACACACAAACTTGTAAACTGATATTTTCTTTTCTTATTGTAAGACTGTGGAGATTTAGGTAAGATTTAACTCCAGGATTTCTATCTTTCCTTAGACTGCATTTTCAATTAAATAATTGCCCTTCTTTCTTAAACATTAAATATCCTGACATCATGATATGTCTCTGCAGCAGCTTTGTTCTTAGCACTTTTCTGAATTTGTCTTCTATTTTTGAGGCCGATACCTTAAAAGTCCCTCTGAAAGTGGACAGAAATTCAGAGGACTATTCTGGCATAATATTATAATATTCTGCCATCTCTTGGCATAATTTTTTATCATAGGGCAGACACTAGTCTGTCAGTCATTCAATTATCTCTCAGCAAAGTCTTTGTCCACAGTCATCAAAGAAACAAAGTTTCAGGGAGACAGCTCTTGAGACAATTTAACTAACAAATACCATGGAATATAACATGTATGTTTATATATAATACGCCCATAAAGGAAGGCCAGAGAAAGCTAACAAAGTGTTTCTTTAAAACCCTTATGGACATTTGGATGGCATGACTGATCTGATGAGGTCAAGAATTCAGTGTGGGCAGGTACAGCCTTTTATATACTACGGAAAACAAATAAAGCATGCTCAGGCAGAGAGTCCATACCAAGACTAGAGTAAAACATAGGAAGTTCAAAGATTTATCTGTACACTTTCTCTCCATTATTAAGAAAAATGCCCAATGCTTTTCAATGCTTTTCCCATAGAAATTTCTCAAATATTTCTGTGTACATATTCTGTCAATAAACACAAGTTGCAAACTTGAGATGGCAAAGCTGTCTTCTGTGGAAGCAATAAATGCCTACATGCTTTGTTCTATCTTTAAATTACCCTATCTTGCAGTCAAGAAAAATTTCCAGTCCAAGATAAACCTCTTAACAGCTTGTTTAATGTTGCCATTTACCACAGTCCTGTTTCTGATGTAGACGCCAAGCCCAAAACACACAAAGATCAATAGGATGGAAGAACTTACATTGATTAAATGGGAAGTCAATTCTGGATTTGGCCTCTAGAAGAAAGCTATCTCTGCAAAGAAAAGTTGAAATTTCTCTCTTCTTCCTCATTTCTGAAAGACACACTTTATTTGGCACTGTGTTGACTTCTTAGCATGGTACAATTTCTTTAAACTGCTGTCATTAAAAGAGATAAAGAATTGTAATCTTAAAGTGCGACATAGCATTGTGATAAATGTGTGAAACTAAATCCCATAAGGAAACGCGCTGCATCAGAATGAATAACGCGGAAGACTTCAATGAGTTGGGAAAGAGTCACCTTCTAATAAAATAAGGATTGCTGCAAACAGCTGAATTCAGAT
The DNA here is from genome assembly GCA_033558105.1 of Coccyzus lansbergi. Lineage (NCBI taxonomy): Eukaryota > Metazoa > Chordata > Aves > Cuculiformes > Coccyzidae > Coccyzus > Coccyzus lansbergi. The sequence continues at coordinate 353,546 of JAUMJK010000741.1, read as the reverse complement.
AAACTTTCAAAATGATTTACTGCATCTGCAAGGAAAGCAAAAGGCTTTTTCCTTCCTCTACAGAAGCAAAATGTAAGACAAAAAGGAAATATGTTCTCCAAGAAGGACTATGTGAATTTGAAGCATAAGTCTGTTCCTACCTACACCTTTAGGATGAGAACTGTGATTTATTGTGTTTGAAACTATACCTCACTGAAAATATGCATCCGATGTCTTCTCTCAGGGTTGGGCATAAGGCTGAAAAGACCCTTCCTGCAAGGCTGCATGGAGTGTGGAGGTTAGGGTCTTCACCTCTGGTGCCTGCTGGGGCTGTCTGCGGCAGCTGAACTGGGCTAGCCCACAAATCCAGCAGCCTTGGTGGCTGCCAGAGAATTGATACAACTTGAAGTCAAAAGCAGTTTACACCTCCAGTCAGCCGTGGGCTGCAGGAGCTGAAGGATGGTAAACTTTTCACTGCATTTTCCTTGCTGCAGAGGGGTGGGCAGTAGTCCCTTCTTCATGGACACTGTGAATGCAATGGGGGTTCAGAGCCCTCAGGGCATTACCAAAGGCTCACCCCAGACATTATATTGGGTACAGGACACTAATGAACCTCTGACAATGATAACACTGTTTCCCATCATTGCCTGCTGGAACAGATGAGTGTTAACATTCTGCAGCAATGACTGTGGCTGCTGGCAAGCAGTGAGCCTCTTCTCTTTTAGCTGCTTCTGATCTGTCTTCTCTACTCTTCTGGTCCTGAGGGTCTCCTGGTCCTTAGGCTCAACATAAGTAAAAAATTCTTCACAGAAAGGGTTGTTAGGCACTGGAACGGGGTGCCCAGAGCAGTGGTTGACTCGATTTTTCTGGAGGTGTTTAAGGTGCGGCTGGATGAGTTACAGAGGGGCATAGTTTAGGGATTGGTGGGAATGGTTTGTCTTGATGATCCAGTGGGTCTCTTCCAACCTGGTTATTCTGTGATTCTGTGATTCTGTAGTTTTGGTCACAGGACGATATAAACATGTTAATATTAAGGTCAGGGAAACTGCAATACACCATACAGGAAATATCTGCTGATTCATTAGACGAGGCTAATATATCAAAAAAGCTATGAATCTTAATGTCATAGACCATAAGTCAGTTTCTATGTTTTGAAGACCTGAAAGAAGTACACTCCTTAATGTTTATTATAGATACTTGATTGAAGAAACATTTTTAATAGGTACAGTATCAGTCACTATCAGGTAGCAGAAAAACTACTGCTGATATCCACTTCAGCAGTTTGTCCATTCCCAAACTGAGCAGATACGATACGCAAAATGAGGCGAGAAATTACCATCAACATAGATAGGAATGGTATTACACACCACATTGAAGTGATGATGAGCTCTTCTATAAACAACTGAGAGAAGTCTCAAGATTGCTACCTCTTGTGCTTGTGGGAGATTTCAATCTTCCAGATGTCTGCTGGAAGTACAATACAGCAGAAAGGAAGCAGTCAAGGAGGTTACTGGAGCGTGTTTAAGACAACTTCCTCACAAAACTGGTGCATGAACCAACAAGGAAAGGCGCCTTCCTGGATCTATTGTTTGTCGACAGAGAATCCCTTGCTGGGGATGTAATGGTTGGAGGATGCCAGGGTCAAAGCGATCATGAGACAATAGGTTTTTCAGTTCTAGGTGAAGTAAGGAGGGGGATTAGCAGAACAGTTACATTAAACTTCGAGAGAGCAGACTGTTAAGAAGGCTGGTTGGGAAAGTCCCATGGGAGACAGTACTTAAGGGTAAGAGAGTCCATGAAGGCTGGGAGCTCTTCAAAAAGGAAATCCTAGCAGCTCAGGAGAAAGCTGTCCCCATGTTCTGGAAAAGGAGCCAGTGGGGAAATAAATCAGTTTTTTGAGTAGGGAGAACTTGAGGGACATCACAATGAAGAGGAATAAATATGAGCTTTGGAAGAAGGGAGAGGTGTCCTGGGTGGACTACAGGGAGGAAGTGAGATAATGCAGAGAAAAAAATCAAGAGGACTAAGGCCCAACTAGAAATGAGATTGGCCAAATCTATGAAAGATAACAAAAAATCTTTCTATAAATACATTAACAATTAAAGAAGGACTAGGGAGAATATTCAGTCCCTACTGGATGCACAAGGAACAATAGTGACAGGGGATGAGGAAAAGGCTGAGGTACTTTTGATAGGAATGGTTGGACTCGATGATCCGATGGGTCTCTTCCAACCTGGTGATTCTATGATTCTATGATTCTACTTAATGCCTTCTTTGCCTCAGTCTTTAATAGGAAAGTTGTTCCCTCCATGTACGCACCCAGCAGTTAGAGGAGCAGAACAAAGCTGCCATGATCCATGAGAGGGTGGTTAGAGACTTGCTTGCCCAACTAGACACCCACAAGTCTATGGGGCCAGACGGGATACACCCAAGGGTATTGAGGGAGCTGGCGGATGTACTGGCCAAATCCCTTTCCATCATCTTCCAACAGACCTGGAAGACTGTGGAAGTTCCACTGGAGCGGAGGTTGGTTGATGTTGTGCCCATCTACAAGAAGGGTCACAGGGAGGATCCAGGGAACTACAGGCCTGCCAGTCTGACCTCAGTGCCAGGGAAAGTCATGGAACAAGTGATCTGGAGTGCTATCATGAAGCACATGCAAGAGAACCACGTGATCAGGTCCAGTCAACACGGGTTTACAAAAGGTAGGTCTTGCCAAACTAACCTGATTGCCTTCTATGACAAAGTGACTTGGCTGCTGGATGAGGGAAAGGATTCAGTAAAGCCTTTGACACAGTTTCTCACAGCATTCTACTTCGGAAACTGTCAGCCTCTGGCCTAGACAGGCGCACACGCTCCTGGGTGGAAAGCTGGTTGGATGGCCGTGCCCAGAGAGTGGTGGGAAATGGAGTTAAACCCAGCTGGAGGCCAGTTACAAGTGGTGTTCCCCAGGGCTCAGTGCTGGGTCCAACCCTGTTCAATGTCTTCATCTATGACCTGGATGAAGGCATTGAGTGCTCCCTTAGCAAGTTTGCAGAAGACACTAAGCTGGGTGGACGTGTGGATCTGCTGGAGGGTAGAGAGACTCTGCAAAGGGATCTGGACAGGCTGGACTGCTGGGCTGAGTTCAATGGCACGAAGTTTAACAAGGCCAAATGCTGGGTCCTGCACTTGGGGCACAACAACCCTATGCAGAGCTGCAGACTAGAAGTTTGTCTAGAAAGCTGCCTGGAGGAGAGGGACCTGGGGGTGTTGGTTGACAGCTGACTGAACATGAACCAGTAGTGTACCCAGGTGGTCAAGAAGGCCAATGGCATCTTGGCCTGTATCAGAAGCAGCGTGACCAGCAGGTCCAGGGAGGTTTTTCTCCCTCTGTACTTGGCACTGGCGAGACCGCTCTTTGAATCCTGTCTTCAGTTCTGGGTCTCTCACCATAAGAAGGATGTTGAGGCTCTAGAGCGAGTCCAGAGAAGAGTGACAAAACTGGTGCTGGAGAACAGGCCTTATGAGGAATGGCTGGAAGACCTGGGGTTATTCAGCCTGGAGAAGAGGAGGCTGAAGGGGAGACCTTATTGCTCTCTACAAGTACCTGAAAGGAAGCTGTAGAGAGGAGGGAGCTGCCCTCATCTCCCAGGTGACAGGATACAGGACAAGAGAGAATGGCCTCAAACTCCACCACGGAATGTTAAGGCTAGACATCATGAAAAAAATTTTGCAAAAAGGGTCACTGGACACTGAAACAGACTGTCCAGGGAGGTGGTTGAATCACCTTCCCTGGAGGTGTTTGAAGGACAAGTGAATGAGGTGCTTAGGGGTATGGTTTAGTGATTGATAGGAAGGGGTGGACTCCTTGGGGAGTCCATAATCCTGTCCATGTCCATGATCCTGTGGGTCTTTTCCAACCTAGTGACTCTGTGATTCCGTGTGAAATGAACTTCACAGACAAAAGCATCAAAAGCACTGGACAACACAGATAGTCCTAGAAAGAGCAACTCTATGTAACAGGATGCTTCCACTTCTAAAGCAGAGGATGAAGAATGAGCCCATAAGCTTTCGCCTTGCCAAGAAGGAGCTTTTCAAGTTTTCCCACACAGTGCTGGTCAATGCATTTGTCTGGAGGCAACTCCATTGCTATTCCAGTCGTAACAGCCTCTTGAGCAGAGACTGCAAATACCACAAAACATTTATTTTTCTTCTGATGTGAATAGAACAAGGAAAAGATAAATCATGTCTTCCTGCACAAGCACTTAGAGCAAGTCAGTCATCTATGGACCTTTCTTTGTCAAAGTCTGAGGCTGAGGTTCTTTTGTTTCTTTTCCATTCGTTTCTCCCCTTTTCTGTTCCTCCTTACTTTTTGTAGGACATGTTCCCCTTGAAAGATATTGTTTTCAGCCTTTTCATTTGTTAAGGCAGCCACCAGCCTTCCAAACTATGGGCACCAAAAATGAGAGCATATCGTTGAAAGACAGCCTAAGAAATCAAATCCAAACAAATCCTAAGCAACATTCAGAAATGAAAGAATCTGTGTGGGAATGGTTTCAGTTCAGTAAGTTCCTAACTGTAACTGTAGCTCAAGGAATTATTCATAACAGCAGTTGAAAATTCTGTCAAATATGTATTTCCCTCAAAATGATGCAACTTGGAGATTGTTTGACGTTAGATTTGGCTTCTCACTATCCAGTTTATCTCAAAGAGAAACCCACTTCATTATCCGTTCTTTCTTTCTAGTGCTATGGGAAACAAACCACAATGAGAGGAGGGAAAAGGGGAAGGAAGTGCAGTTTTAAAGACAGTTTCACTTCCTACCTCCTTAACTCTGACTCCAACCCTCCAATGTAACTCAGTGCTGCTTAGGAGAACCTTTTGGAGATTGAAAGACTTTTCCTGCACCCTGTGACCAGTACAATTACTGACTTCCAACAGAGTTTCCAGCAGCCAGTATTTACTGGAATTGTTCAAAGTATTAAGCTGACTAACTCTCTGATTTCTCTTTGCTTTACCCTTCCAAGCTGTTCAGGGGCTTTTTAGAAAACCAGTTAGCTCTTGATGTAGCACCTGAATGCCTTTGAGATGCTACTTTCATGTGCCTAGCTGACACCTGAAAATGGAATTTTGATTTCGCGAATGCAGATACTAAAAAGAAAAACCTCTGGAGACATTATTGGTTATAGATACACTGCAATTTAGAGAAACAGGTGATAATTGGTATGGATACACCACGTATTTTTGCTAAATGCAAACAATACCCTCATGCAATATGTTTTCCATTTAAAGGTTTAATTGCCTCCAAAAACTAATAAGGAAGTCGCTAGTCATAGGTACTGCACAATTTTTCATGAACAGAACTTTAACAGTTTCAGACCTCATTGCAGGGTTAGGTTATTTGACACTTTTTTCCTCTGCAGGCATTTTTATACTTCAATCACAGTGACTCCCTTGCAGTCTGCAAATAATAGTCTTCAATTACTATGGACATCAATGGACTAGAGATAAGATCAAGCAAGTGTTCGCTTCATACCAGATCTGTGTGCCTCATGACTTAATCCACGTTATGGTCTTTGAAGAGTGATAACCGGTTCTCTGTGGAATGTCCTACTCAACCATAGGCTAAGAAATCCATACTAATTCTCACAGCCTGGAAACTACTGAGCTCAAGGGTTGCCTGTCTCTCCCTCCTAGTCCCACTAAGCAGAGGTCCCTTTCACATGCTTGGCAGAGAGAGCAGCTGGTGAAGAAAGATGCTCTTGCAAAAAAACAACAAACCAAAATAAAACTAGTTTAAGGGAAAGCGAGAAAGGGACGGCTCTAAGAAATAATCATAAAGATATGTTTCAATGGATGGGTTTTTACTTGTGTTAATTAATCACAGAAGCATGTTCCTGCAATTTTCTCTCTGCACAATCATATATTTCAAAAGCGTCAAAAGTGTTGGTCTCAGGTATTTTATTATACAGAATATAAACTAAAACATCTCTGCTAATTAAACACCTCCAGTTAGAAAAAAAAGCCTTATCACTGTTCCTTAAGTACTATTGTAGAATATGAGAAGCCTGTTGAGAGTTAATTAACAAGTTAATGCTTAACAAATGATTTGAATAATGTTACAGAGTATTTCAGCTTATTACCAACTCTGCCACTTCTGTCTCTGACAAAATTTTATATGGCTGTTAGGTCCTATTTTCTGCTTGCCTACTCTATGCCCGTAACTCTCTTGCAGCTAAGTCTTGACAATGAGTAGCTCCCAGCAAAACCGTGTCAAAATCAAATCAGAGGTACTTGGACCTTATGAACCTTGCTGGTATTTTTGCTGAGAAATGTTCCTCAAGACAGAATGATGATCAAGCTGCAGACAGCACAGAACAGAAATCACCTGGGAGTTTAGCCACCTCAGAAAAGCTGATAAGCACCCCTCCTTGTAGAGGAAGACAAGGCAAGGGTAAGAGCACAAGCCTTCTGTATCCCAAACATGTGGATCCACCATTGGTGATATGGATTGTGGAAAGCAACTCCCGCACAAAATCTGATAGCCAGGGTACAAATGAGGCAGGAAAGAGAAGGACAGAGCAGGTGAACTGCATGGGCTGCCATGTAAGCCAATACATCTTCATTCACACATAGAAACACATCAAGAGATGGGGCATGCATATGTTCACAGTGGGCCACAGACTCTTCTGCAATTGCTCCCTATAACTCTCATTGCTTTCTATAACTGCCTGAGAGGAGATTGTAGAGAGTGATGGCCTCTTCTCCCAAGTGACAGGGAAGAGGACGAGAGAGAATGGCCTCAAGCTCCGTCAAGGGAGATTTAGGCTAGACATTAGGAAAAAAAAAATTCACAGAAAGGGTCATTGGACACTGGAACAGGCTGCCCAGGAAGGTGGTTCCCTGGAGGTGTTTAAGGCACGGGTGGACGAGGTGCTAAGGGGAATCATTTAGTCTTTGATAGGAAAGGTTGGACTCGATGATCCAGTGGGTCTCTTCCAACCTGGTTATTCTATGATCTATGATTCTAATTATGGCTCCAGGCATAACATAACCCATTGTGCTTAAGAGCCTCTCTGCACAGGGTAGATCTGCAAACTTGCAAAGACAACCACACAGTCTCCTCCAGGACACAAACTCCTAAACCACTTGCAGAATTCAGTCTCAAAGCACTGACAGAGGAAATTTCTCAGAGACAACTGTGGGTGAGAGCTGTGAGGATGCTATACATAGCCAAAAAGCAACTTCAATCATCCTGCAACTGTAACAAATACTACCCCATCTTAACTGATGCTTATTGTGAACAACAGTATTCCAAATAATTTTCTCCTAAAATTGATCTTTGGATGAACTTGTGCTGAGGGCTAGCTGCATTTTACAGACTTATGTTTCTTAATAATTAAACACTTGCTTGGTAATGAACTCAAGAAAATTAGAAGAAGGGTTCATAAAATAATTTCAGCTACAAAATTAATTGATTCACTTCTGATTTTCTTGTAGTTTAGTATTTATTAGAATTAAAATTTCTTATTTTTATCCAAGGCCCAATCCTGCTCACATGTTTAGGCTCATGACAAGAAGATTTCACAATGGACTACTTTTTTTCCCATTCTGCTTAAATATTAGTACTACCCATTTAACCTCCATCACATAATTCACATTACACTTTCACATACATACACAGGTTTCCCTATATAAAATCAACATCCATAGAACTAAGCATGCAGCAGATGCTCAAAGGCATAATTAAATAATTACTATATTAATGGTGCTACTTTTCTTTTAGGTACTAATGATCTAGCTACATATTTTGGTGCCAAAATAGCATATGTATTTCTGATACAAATATACGGTCAAATGACAAACTGAGTGTAGCCAATACCACCAAGATTACACCTACTGAAAATGCACCATGTTGACTTTCTTGATTTGGACTAGTACAGTAATTGCAGAGAATGCTTGCACATGTGGTTCATTTCACTTGTGCTTAGCACAAGACCAGGTAGACTATATCAGTTACTCTTCCCACCTATAAATGCTATAGTCCCAGTGTAGAAAGCCATCAAATTTGTCAGCCACAATTTACCCTTAGTGATGCCATGTTGGTTGTCATCAATCACCTCCATATTCAGTCAATTTCTCTCTTATACATTTATCTAGGCAATAAAATATCTCCAGGGTAAAGCACACAATAGGATAAGGGGAAGTGGTAAATATTTATATCCCTACCTGTAATCTCACACTTGTTCACGTTTGGCTTTCAGCATCTAAAGTTTTTTGGTATTCAGCATATGATGATCTCTAAACGAGAGTCCTGTTAAGCTGCCCAGCCTAAATCCCAACTACCAATGAGTGTCAACACTGTCAAGTTCAGCTGGAACAGTGAGGTTTCTCCTTCCAGTTTGTATTTCACTAAGATTGACCAGTTTTCCTCCTCTGCACTCCAGCTTTCAAGGTCACGATGTCTTTTATAGTAAAATGAGCTGCTAATAAATGTTCAGCTCTATGAACTTCAGGAGTTCATCTGAAAATCCCCAGACCTAGGGCTTAGCTGGCTAAGAAACCACTACAGCAGCTATTCTTTTGTGGTCACTCAGATATAAGTGCCTTTCAAAAGAGATGCAAATACTGTGAGTGTTTCTCCCCTTCCGTGCACAGGGAACAACTCAGTCTATTTTTTACCCTGTAATGTGTGTCAAAAACTACCCTTACTCCTCAAAACTGTAGGAGAGTGTAGGATGACCGATACAACCTGGAACATGCCATGATCTGTTAAGTGGGAAATAAATTCAAGTGGAGATTGTCTACTTATTGCAAATTGCTGCTTCCTACAGGACACAGCATGTACAGGATGAGCAGCACATGGAAATGAACAAATGTGCTGCACTGAGTCAGAAGCCTGGTAGATCCCTGCAGCGCTGTGGCTATCTTGGTGAATTTTACTTTTTGCCTGCAACTTTCACATCACCAGATTCTCACAACCCAGATCTGCAGTGAGATACCATGTACCCAGCAAGGAAACACAAGTGCTGGGGCCAGGTCCTGAAGTGGGACTCCTGGAGCAAGGATGACTAAGAAAAATACACCAAGTGACCACAGTCCCTGCTTCTGTTGCACCAATCCTGGAAACACAGATGATTATTTTTTTCAAATCAAGTGGTCCATTGCTAGTAAACCACAGGTTAGGGGAGAAGGCTGTCTGCCTACTCTAAAATGAAGACAAAGCAGCCTGTCTCATATGATGTGAGTGCTCAGAGCTACAGAAGCAACTAGGTATTGACAAACACCCAGCAAGAGGAAATCCTAGTATCTGGATGTTCCTCTTTGCTCTCCCAGGCTAGCAGAGTAGGGACAGCTCTGCACCATCATATGCTGCACCATGCTCAAATTCTCCCAAATAATAATATTGAGTTTTAAAACAATCACAATATAATAAACAGAAGAAAAAACACAGTTAGATTTTTTTTTTTCTGTTTCCCCAGCCTTCTGGGGTCTGGCTCATATTCCCAAGCTTTTCTTCACATTTTTTTCATTCTGAAATGAAATCTGACATTAGCACTGGTCTACAAGACCTATAGCTTTTAAAAGAAAACTCCACTATTGAGATAGTAATGATAAAATGGTAAGAATATCATTCCTATTTATTTTATCCCTTAAATGTCATTCAAGAAGGTGGTGGACAGACACAGAGCATTTCAGCAATGTTCCTGCCTAACGGGGACAAAGAAAACATGCCTAAGTACATGTTAAAAAGGAATCTCTAGATAAAGAACAAGGAAAGTCAGAAAAAGACTGAGATCACCTTTAACTAAATGGTGTAACAACTGAACACTGAAAAGTTCAGTGTTCAAAATTAAATAGAAGAATACTCTCAAAACTTCTGCCTTCCAAATGAGCATCGCACATGCAATCAGCAATTTTACTGTAGAACTGGAGCTATAGACTATATTTTTTTCAGATCACCAAAATAACAAACTTAATTTATAAAAATTATTTCTACCAACTTGTAATCAGCTGCAGACTCTCTCTAACAGAAGCCAACTGGAAGTACAACAATTATTATCTGAACTGCACAGTCACACCCCTGTACTTGAAGGAAAACAATCCCAACCTGCAGAAATATAGATGAAATATTATCTCATGGATATATCCAGATTTCCCATATGAAAGCCACAATCCACACCACATAATCTGAAACTCAATGGCTATATGTGTGGCCAACCACTGAAAACATCTTGCCACTAAACCACCCCCTGACTAATCAGCAGGCCTACCCAATGTACTATTTTCCATCACTGATAATATCTTTAGGATGAAATTGAGTGAGTTGCAAGGGCAGATTAGATGGGAAGTACAAACTGATGTCAGTGTAGCTGCTGTTTCTCCACCTAGTAGACCTGAAACCTGGAGCTTACCAGCCTCTCCATGAAAGCACAAAGCTCCAGCCCTCCTTTCAGTTTCACCCAAACATCCACAGTGACTTTGTGGTTTAGGGGTGGGGGTTACTGGGGTGAAATGCAGAGAACAATCTGATTCCCAGAATCTGCAAACCACCTGCAGGCAGCTTCTTATTAAAGCTCTACTCTGGGAGTCTCAACCTGGGCACTTCCATTGATGTTTTATGCATGCCCTCTCCTCAGGTTTTTCTTTTCATGTTACTAATAACACTGCAATGTTATCTGCTGACGGCATTTTCACCATTAATCACAGAAATTTAAAAGTAATGTGCTCATATATTCAAGCCCTGGGTTGCAATCTAAGTGATGAATGAAGGAAGCTCTTCAAGGGGAAAATGGCTATATTCTTTCCATCCAATTTCAACATGTCTAGTAGATTCAGTTGGCAAATTTAACAACTACAGTTTCTATGAAGAGACGTAGAAGACTAATTGTTGAAATACCATGACATTAATGAAAATATAAATAGCTTAGGGGCTGTGCCAGCTCAGAAAACTAATAAGGCTAACTATCCAGCAATGGTTAGCAACTATGTCCCCAAGATACTGTATCACCCAGTTGATTTCAGGTAAAAAAAAAACTTTGCAAGGCTTGCCATCCATCCTGGTGATGTTACCCCACTACAGTTTTTCAGTAGCAACAATTTAACACTACTGCTAATTCCCAGGCAAGAGGTTTGTGGGCTTATGCTAACAGAGACTACTTGGTTTACAATGACATAAGAGCATTTCACCATATCCAGATTGTGGACTCTGATACATCTGAAATCAGAGTTGTCACTGTTAGACGTACACTGTCAAAGAGGAAACACCTTTTGATTTCACACAAAAAGGAACCAAAAAGTCTGGTATGCATCTGAAACTTGTCTGTGCACCACAATCTGTAAACTTTCAAGGTGGAAATATTCAAGATATTGGAGTGGCAGATGAGTCCACCAGCCAACAGCAACCAAGGATACACAGCAGGCAAAGGAAAAGCCAGCACTTTTGGAAGAGGGTGTCAGACAGACAAGAGCTGAAGTAGTATCACTGGGTTTTCTGGCAAGGAAAATGGGTGGTTCAGATTATGAACAGTTGGGAGTGGGAAATATCAGCCAGCTGGAAGATAAAGACTAATTTTCTACTGTTATGTCAACTAAAGGTACAGATGAGAATTTGTGCCAAACCCTGGGACAGTAAATCAGTCCTTGTGAGTGACAACTGGAACCTGATCCCTCAAGTCAACACATCTTTGGACTTTATCAGTGTGTTTTTCCCACCTTGAAAGTTATCTCTCAAGAGGAGGAAAACAGTGTAACTTTTAGCCTGAGACTGACCCTTTAGAAGACTTAAGTCTTGGCGATTTAGTTATTCAGTAGCAAAAGTACCATTTTACTGTTAGAGCGATGGAATATCAAAGAAAATTGATTGCAAATTTCTTTTAAACACATAAATTTCTAATACTTTGCCACGGAGCTTGTCACAGTGTATTCAGAAATGGTTATCTACAGACCATTCAGAATATGGCTTATGAAGATAACAAAAAAGAATCATGGACTCATAAGATGGCTTGGGTCAGAAAGACCTTAAACATCACCACCACTAAGCCAGGCTGTTCAAGGTCCCATCTGACCTGGTCCTGAACACTTCCAGGGAGGAAATATCCACAGCCTGCCTGGGCAACTAGTTCCAGTGTCTCTGCACCTTCATTGTATAGAATTTTTTCCTAATATCTAATCTAAATCTTCCCCCTTCCAATTTAAAGCCATTGCCCCCTGTCCTATCACTACATTCCCTTTGAAAAATTCCTTCCCTATCTTTCTCATAGGTCCCCTTCAACTACTGGAAGGCTGCTATAAGGTCTACCCAGAGCCTTCTCTTACCTAATCTGAATAAAACAAATGATCCCACCCTTTTCTCATATCAGAGGTGCTCCAGCCCTCTGATCATCTTTGTGGCCCTTCTCTGGACCCATTCCAACAGTTCCATATCCTTCTGATGTTATGAACATAGTACTCCAGGTGGGGTCTCATTGGAGCAGACTTAGAGGGGCAGAATCACCTCCCTTAACCTGCTGGCCCAGCATCTTTTAATGCATGCCAGGATATGGTGTCTTCTGGGCTGTGAGCATACATCACCCACTCATGTCCAGGTTCTCATCGACTAAGAGCCCCAAGTCCTTCTCCACAGGACTGTTCTCAATCATATTGTCCCCCATCCTGTCCTGAAACATGGATTGCCCCAACCCAGGTGTGGGACCTTGCACTTGGCCTTGTTAAATTTCATGAGCTTCACACAGGCCTATGTCTCCAGCTTGTCTAGGTTCCTCTGGACAACATCCCATTCTCCTGGTGTGAAAACTACATCACTCAGCTTGATGTCACTTACAAACTTGCTGAGGGTGCACTTGATCTCACTATCTATATCATTGATGGCAGAAGAAACTCAGCTTGCTACTCACCATAAATGTACTTCTTCAACTTCTGTGAAGAAGGTAACATGATCTGCATGCAGTTTTACCTAACTTAAAGTCTCACCTCCTTCTACAGACCAGCATATGCTAAATTTATAATAAACTTTTTCAGCATGATTGTCAGTGATTGCTGTTTAATGCTAGCAGTCAATGGAACTTAGACCAAATAGGAAATGAACATAAATGTTAATTATCTTGCTGGAGACAAGAAACTAGATGACATCTGGAGCTGGCATTATTGTAAACAGGAAAAGGGTATGAGAGCTACTTAGCTTCGAGTTTTATTAAATACCAGATACGCACATCAGAAGAAGGCTGGCAGGTTAAGAAAGGGCAAGTGCAGCTCTGTAATAATAAGCAAGAAAGAGAGAGACAGAAAAAGAGTGTGCATGTAATTATTTATGGGAAAACCATTTTTGTCTGGGACAATTTTAATTACGCTGTTGATTGGACAGATAGTCAGCATGGTAGGAGAAATTTGCCTTGGTTTATATACTGCCACAGTCTACCTAATTCTCTTTGCTAAAATAATAAAATTACAAAGACTGAGACCACCACTGAGTGTAGCAGAATGCAAAGCATCAGTCCCAGAAATCTCCCCAGCACACCACAGCAAAGTCTTGAGCTACATTCTGCAAGTATTTATGCACAAACTGAACTTCGTGTACTGTGATTAATCTCCCTGACACCATGTGGGTTTCAGCACACAAAACCAAACACAAACTTATGTATTTTTAGTATCAGGACCTACTTAGCACTAGTCAGCTGTGATTTAATGCATCGGTACTTAATGTGCAGCTTGCTAAATGTGAGAGAATTCTGTGTTTTGGTATAGTTTGAGTTTTTCCTCAGAACAGCATGTATGTTGCTTCAACATTAATGCTGAAAGCTAATGTTCTGTAGTCACTGATATTTATTTAAATAATTATAATGTTGTCTAATGCAACTGGGAACAGAGGTGCAGTAGCCTTATACTTAAAAGCATGGCCTTTTATATAACATTAGAGAGCTCCGGTGTGCATGTTGCATTTCTGATTCTGTAGCAGCTTCTGTTCTTCACAGGATTTACTGTTCTAATCAGAATGCATCTGTAAAAGATTTTTCTTGTGACGATCAAGTATCAGTAATTCAGTGATTACCTTACACATCCCACTGCAAACGCCAGGCCAGATTATTCAAACATTCTCTGGTAGAAGAGATAACGGGGCATTTCTAATAACAAAATAGTGCCACATTAAAAAAAGAAATGGTAAGAACAAACATCAGGGATGTATGATAAAAAGGGAGAAAAAGACCTGTTGCATTGCAGGAACATCCTTCTGTGGATTGTGCCTAGTGCAACAATCTAGATGTAGGTAAGCATTAACATAGACAAGATATTTAAGTACTCCAGCATCAGTCTTTGCAACCTTAGAAGTCATGTATATGCATATGCATATGCATGCATGCCCTCATGTACAGGTCAAGAAAGACTCCTAGTACAGAATTTGTGCTTTGCCAAGTTGGAGGCAAAGGTTTCTGACCTTGGTAGCAAGCCCACAGACTACAATTTGTGCTATGAAGACAAGGATAGAGACAGGATGTCATGTCATTTAGGTGCAAGCCCAGTGTTCACCATCTATATTGAGAATCTCTGAAGTGACTTGGCAGAGAAACAGTTCAGACTCCAGTGACACTTCAGAAACATATGCGTACACACACACACAAAAATACGCAAAAAAAAAATAGAGGAAAAAAAAAGAGGCAGGAACGTCCTTCTCTGAAACACTTAAAAGAACCTAATAGTAAGCAGTGTAGTTACTATTAATGACAAAGTCCTTTTTCAGTTATCTGCTGCAATACTAATCACTGGTTCAAAATCCACATTTCACATGTCTGATTCTAAAACAGTCACTAGATTTGATGATTAGCAGCCAAAATTAGGGAACCTTTTTTTCTAACGATTCATAGTTAATTATGTTTAACTTTTCAAATTTTTTCCACATTTTACCTCTTTTTTACTGAACATGAAAAAATTTGTATGTGACATTTATTGTCCACCATGCAATTTTCTGCTCTGCTTTTAGATAGTCAGAATCTTTTCCAGCTGTAGAGGTTGAATTATACAAAGAAATGAACCGAAGTTTTAAAGCTCGTCATTCTTATAACTTTAAAAATACTCAGATCTCAAAGTTAGCTTATGTTCATTTGCAACATGATCAATTTAAAAGCAGCATGTATATAACAAAACTAACTTCTGTTTCTGACCTAGCATTTGTTTTCCCTCAAGAATACATTCAGTGCACAGGACCAGCCAAAGACCACTGAAATCAATGGAAAGGCTACCAGTGACTTTGATGGAATACGAATCGGGCTGACTTCACGGACTCATTACAAGGGCTGAATTTGGCTTTGACAGATGTAAAGCGGTTCATCCCATGTACCTTTAACAAATTGCATACATTTTAACCCCACACTTACACCCCCAAGAATTTAGAGCATTTTGTTCTTCTGGCTCTGTTAAGGAGTCTCGACAATTGCACAGGTGAAATAAGTGACTGAAACACACACAGCTGTTTGTACTTACAGGTGTCTGGTTTGAGCTGACTGTTGGTAATTCCAAAATACTGGGGATTTTCAATGACGGGAATCTTTGTCATCCCAATGATCACTGCGTCAGGGCCTCCCTCAGATGAAGACGGAGTGTTACTGCCATTTGAGATGTGGTGGAGGGGACTGGCTGAATCATCGTCATTGCTGATAACTGAAGAAGGACCTAGAGTTAGAAACAAAGATTTTCCTGTAACTCAGCACATGGTTCCCTCAGACAACACTTTTTTTTTTTTTTTGGACCAGTGCTCTATCCCCATAGTCAACAGTTCTCTTTATGTGCCTTGTTGATCTTACCTCATGAATTTTATATATATGGGTACAACTGATATAGATGACATACAGTGGCTTTCTTCCAACAGAAACTGGAATGTGAAGCAAATTTTTGTACTGTTAGATCAGCTAGACTGAATGTGTCAGGGTCCAGCATAGTCTTTCACTGGAAATTATCTCCAAATTTGTTGAAGTCCTTCTGTCTTTATCAGAAATCAGCTAGGAAATATGTGCATTAACTTTTTTACTGTATGCCCTACTTGGATCACACAGCAATAATTGCCACAAATCCAGAAGATGCTTGTTCTTCTGAGACAACATTAAAATAAGATAAAACTGATAGAGGAGATGGGCTCATCCTCATGTGGGAAACTAACAGCTCTGAAAGACAGCACAGTTCAGAGCCAAAATCCAAGGGACAATTCAAACAGTTACATAAAATGTGGAGAGGATACTGAAAAAAGTAGAGGGTAAAACACATTCCACTCTACAACAAAATCTGGGCCACTGCAGAAGGGCTCCTCCAGCCCAGGGGAATACTCCACTGGCTCTACCACTGACACTTGGGTTAAGCCACCTTCCAGAAAGATGTTTACTTTGATCAGTAATTCAACAACAGTTTCTGTTTCATTTTCACTCTATGCTTTATACTTTTAATTAAAGTACCACAGAGATAAAATCTTTTCAATGGGTAAAAAATAATCCTGCTTAGGATTGTCACTTCTGTGAGCTGCAAGGCCCTTTGACCTAACAGTAAGATCAGAACAGGTAACATGTGAGCTCTTGCCATCCTACTCTGCCATTTAATTTCCTCATTATGTTTTCCAGTTTATATCCAGTACTCAAAAAACCCAGAATTACCATTTAGCAGTGACAACATTTTGCTTACTCTGCCCAGAAGAGATAACACATGCCACATTTTACTTCATTCTCAGTTCATGTTAAACATGGGGTTCGGGGTGGTATTCACATCTTCTAATTGTAACAATCAAAAAATTATGGTCGAAACACATCCAAAAAAATCACCCCCTGGAAAGGCCTGTGCTTGAACAGCATCCTTATATAACACCTTTATTTAGCTCACAGGCAGTAGTTACAGTTAATGTCCCCCCCAAAAAAAGCAGAGAGGACCTTGAGGACAATGAAAAGCTGTGTTTACTCCAAGGCATCAAGCACCCCATCGCAAAATATTGGAATCCCATAACGAGTTTTAGGTTGGACAGAAGGAATAGTGTAGAGCCAAGATAGAGCTGAGTAACACATCACATAGATAGTATCTGTGTCTGTAGGAGTAACAGGGGGATGAAGAGAGAGA
The DNA here is from genome assembly GCA_033558105.1 of Coccyzus lansbergi. Taxonomy (NCBI): domain Eukaryota; kingdom Metazoa; phylum Chordata; class Aves; order Cuculiformes; family Coccyzidae; genus Coccyzus; species Coccyzus lansbergi. The sequence continues at coordinate 336,500 of JAUMJK010000741.1, read as the reverse complement.
AATAAAGACAGAATGGAGCAACACCAGGTTCCGCAGACACAGAGAAGACACGAGAGACAATGGGCAGGATAGCGCACACAGAATTAAGGAACAAGATGAGAACTAGGACAGTCCCAGACATAGCAGCCAAGAAAGGGCAGCTTTAAAGAAAAGAAAAATAGTAATAGTATTTTTTTGTGTCTCACCATATGGTTAACAAAAACACTTTATCATTACATAGCATGGTTCATAGGAATTTGCCATGTGGCTATTCAACCTGCCTTTAGAGACTCAAGTGTACTCTCATTCCTGTCCTGCTTTCCCTTCTCACCATTTGGTTTAATGGTGCACGTGGGAAACATTCTCATAGTTTGAAAAAGTACTTTCCCCCTAGTGTGAAACATTAGAGACAATTTTTCAAACACCTTGCACTTCACTGGAAAGTCAGTGTTGACAAATGTAAGTGAAGCCCAGATCTCTGCAATTTATCAAGTGAAATACTAATACCAAAGCTGGTTTTGTCATTATTTATCACACAGAATCTCAAAAGATTGATTCAATTAGAAAAGCTGCCAGGATTAAGAGTTTTTGGTGAAGATTTCTCTAATGAAGTGCAGAGCTGAAAAAATTGTGGCAACCGGTCTGTCAGATGGCACACAAGATACTTATATGAAGTCACAAAACATTTTTTCAGGTGCAAGAAAGTAGTGTGCAGTGGCATTATAGTGCAAATTTGTTTAAAACTGTATTCAGTATTTTCTAGGAATCAACCCTACATCTCTAAATGTTTGGAATGTCAAGCTAATGGCTTCAAAAAGCAGGCCAACAAATACACATTTTCTTGGGAAAATAAAGTCCTTTTATATTAATATAGCTGTGGTACGAGGGTCAAATCCCTTCTCTTACAGCAAATGGGCAAATTCTCTTGGCTCTATAATTTAATAGAGACATGTCTCTAAGGCTTTTTCAGCCCTGTTGTTCTCTACGGCACAGGAAGAAGCTCTTTTGTCATTACTTGCTTCCATCACATAAGCAGTGATGGCAAGGAAAACTGACCATTATGCATTTCTAGACGTTGAAGTGGTACAATGAATAGAAACTCATTCTGTTCATCAAATCATTTCTGCCCTACTCCAACACTCAGTTTTGTAAAATGAACTATTTTTCAGTCTGCATAAAGTGCTACAGGTGGAAAGTAGACAACTGTTCAATAAATCTATTTGATCAATTAAGATAACTAGTAAAAACTAATCTTCCGTGTGGCTTGAAGAAGGCTCAAGTATACTCAGCTCCCTGATGTAGGTGAGGAAAACCTGGAAAATTAGGTGATTTCTGAAACAATTCCAGGTAGGTTAAGAACAAATCAACTACTAGGAGACCTTTGTGCTGTGTCACTCAGTGATCCCTCTCACTGATTAGCAGGTAATAAGTTCATACAATGGTCTTTAGGAGTTGTTGTTTGGGTTAAAAAAATCTATTTCCTGTGTATTTCTTCTCTAATTAAGACAATGAGAATTCAAGAGATGGAAATTTTTATGTATTAGAGGCAGTTTCAAACTTCCTCTTTACTGTGACTTTTTTTTCAATATGAGTAAACTGGTATATAATTTTTTTCTACTCTTGTTTATTTGCCAGACTATCCACTTACCACAAAATTACGTTTGATTTTTCCAATGCACTAAGCCACATTACAATTACTGGCCAGCACTGCATTCTAGTAATGCAAAACCATGTTCCAGAATACAAGAAGAGGCCATCACCTGTGCTGACAAGAAGCTAGGGCTGCTCTTTAGAGCAGTGTAATTTCTTAAAGCTCTGAGTGTTTTCATCTAGATGAAACAGAGTCATTGAATTACCTACTTGTCAATGACAGAATGAATATGATAATTATTCTAAGTCACCTATAACTGATTCTGTTTTTTTATAAAATCTACTATTGGTTTCACACCTGGAATCTGAACATTTTAGACAAAACATCATTAGTAAGAGTGAAAATCATGAGTTGTCAATATCCGTTTGCTATTGCCACTAGCTGACTCACAGTCAGGTTGAGTTTTTAAGAAAACTCCAGTGGCCTTCTCCACCTTCAAATACACTGCCCAACATGTTCGCTTGATTTTATTTTTTAGACCATACTTTTTATCTTAAGAAGATAGAAGCTAAAGCCAGATGAGAAATGGTAGTCTGCCTTGGAGAAGAAACACGACATCTATTAACTGCGGGGCTTAATTATTCATCTCTTTTATGTTGAGCTAATCCCCTGCCCATTCTGCGTTACTTAGTCCCCCCAAAAAGTCTTTCAGCATATAAAAACTAGTGGTAACAGGTAAGCAAATCAATTATATTTGAAACTGACAAGATATAATAAAGCCAGAATACCTCCCATGTCCCTAGGTTATGAATGATCTTTGGCATCTTGTACAGGGACAGACAGAAACCACAAATGTCTCTTGCTGTGCATCCCACAGAAATCTGGAGACAATCAAACACTGGTGGGGTAGGGTTACAGTCTGCCAGCATCACTCCCTGAAATACAAACAATTTCTGTGCTACCTCTTGAACTGTAGCATTGTCCTTGACCTTAGCAGTGCCAATAAATGTGAGTTTCCTTAGGTTTAGAAATAAAATTTAATAAAACTGTTTTCAAGTTGTGCTGCTACTTCTGGACAGAAATTTCATAATTATAAAATACAACCCTTTCTGCTCCTTCTATGAATCTATGATTCCTGTTGCCATCAGAGTTAATATACTTTTAACATGGATGCTACCAAGACCTACACTGCTATGTGTTGAAGCTATGTTTTGCTTTCCATTATTTCACACTTCTGCTAATACTTAGACAGTTCGCTATGGCAACACATCTGAACACTGGTTGCCATTGAAATAATGCACATGACTTTCCAGTGTGTCAAAGTGCAGAGAGAGTCCCAAAGTAAATAGCAGTACAGCTTAGATAAGCAGGCTAAGGTAAAAAAATAAATAAATAAATAAATAAAATTAGAAAACAGAGGTTCATCAATGAATAGTGAAAAAGATCATGTGGATTTTGTTTGCACCTGGTATGGTCTTGAAAGCAAATAGACTTTAGTTCAGATGGTCACAAACGAGCTCTGTGTCCATCTGCTTCTTCCTCTACCTATTGTTCAAAGATATAAGCAGTCTATTCTTCATGTTTGTTCTCCAAACTCTTAACAAGATCTCTTGAAGGCTACAAAATCCTGAAGCCTCTGTGCAACATGTTTCTGAGCTCATACATCACCCCTGAAGTCACTACTAATGGCTTAGGGACAATGGAATACAGCAGGAATAGTAATTATCAAAACAGCCAATTTTAGCTTTGTGGTTACAAGGATGCAACTGCTTAATCAAGTGTTACGAGGCAGCTCAGGTAAAGATGTTTGTTTATAGCGAGGATTTTGTGCTGTGATGCCTTAATAATGACAGCTCCTTCCATGAAAAATGATGTTGACTGCTAGGAAAATTTCTCAACTGACCTTGTGCTAGCATCACCTTTTCTTCCTTCCTCTGAAAACAAGGACAAGTTTGTGCTGGGACATAGTAATAGTACACCATCAAGTCAAAAGTAGGACAGTCGGAACACACATGGTGCATCAGTCAGCATCACTTCTGCTGAATTTCAAAGCCATACTGAATAGTCTCTCTTTTTAATTTTGGGAGGGATGCATTTTTTTCACAAGTTAAGTACCTTGTTCTGAAAAAGCAATTACACAGAATTTCTTTTCCGACAAGACTCCCATATTTGCTGTAGATTCTAAGCTATTTTCTGCATGATTAAAATGTAAGTTTTATGCTTCAGCAAGAGCAGACATGTAATTTTTCCTGTTATCAAGCTAGGATCCAACTTCCTTACCAGATCAAGTTTCTTACAAGAATAAAATTACCCCAAAGCAACATTATATCCACGTTCATCCTTCCAAAGAACACTACTCTTCACAGCTCAAGCAGAGTATGTCCTTTAACCTTGGTGCAGCATACTGAGCAAAGAAACAGATTGTAGTTGTGGGTCAGAAGACTGAGACTTGCCAGGCTTGAGTGTTTAGATGATAAACAATTTCACATCTTGTCAAAGGTACCATTAATCTGTTTAATTTATTTGCACCCATCAGTGCTTGTCTAAGCTTGTATTCAGTTGATCCTTCATATAGAATATGAGAAAAACTTCCTCACACTGCCCAAGAAGTTCAGTCCCCATCCCAGATTATGCTCCCAGGAAATCAGGGGAGCCTGAACAGGGAGCTGGAGGACTTCCCAAACCCAGCAGATAAATGCTGCTGTTCCCTATCAGCATGCACTTCTAACAATCATTAAATAAGAAAAGGAAGTGGGCTCCTGGAAAGTCTCTTGCAGGAGTAAGTAGCTGAAAATAAAGGTTTGTTTTTACAACCACTGTAAAACAAAGTGGAAACATTTGTTTGAAAACCGTGATGAAGGCACACCACTTTGACATAACATGTCATTTGGATGATAAAAATTCCGAGGTGGCTTGCTTTTGCCTTCATGTGAAGTATCAATGTTCTGCTTTTCCTCATTTGATGCAGCTTCACAATAAGACTAAATTGTGGTTTTATCATTTTTATGCAGAGCAGATAAATTACAGTGTCAGATTATTTTCTTTCCTACAGAGAGTAATTCCAGTCTAATAAAATAATAGGTATATTATTCAGCTTTACACTACCAATTTTTTAGTGTTGTTATGTGTCAAGAGGTCAGTCACACTGACTTTTCCCCCAAAAATGCATGTTTCTCTTGCTGGAAAACTTATTTCAAATGCCCAACTCCTTTAAGGAAGAAAAAAAACACACAATGTGGGTAATTTCCATTTAAATGACTACACACAGATTTTAGCTACTGAAGTATTTAATCAGGTCTTTTTGTTGTGGCTTTGAATCTAAGAGCCACAGCTGCATATTTGTTTGCTTTGGTTTTATTCTGGAGCATGACTGTGAAAGAATCTCAGACGGTTCCTTTTTTTCTCATAACCTCGTGTATATTCCCATTTGCATGCATTTGCACATCTCTTTACACACAAGACTAAAACATTTCAGAGGTCATAGTTTCTGCAAGGGATGTTTCCAAACAAGGAGAACTCATTAAGATAGTCTAGGGGACCCCTTCATAAAGCCACTCACTCCCCAGAAGCCATGCTATCTACAGGGCGCAGAGACAAAGACACAGGTATCAAGATCTTAGACAGACTGGCAATATATATCACCCAAGAAGCCTACTTTGCAGCTCTGCAAAAACCTGTAGAAAAAAAAAAGGATAAGATCTCTAACATATACTGGATTTGCTAATACAGCCTGTGCAAGACAAAAGAGCCCTGCCTCTGCATCCGTCTCAATCCAGGGCCAGCTCTCCCCAAGGATACCAACAGCAAAGCCTGAGCCTGCTGCACAAAGGCTGCTGATTTCTTTCTCCTTTCAGTAAGAATGAGAAGCATTTGTATAACAGGTCTCACAACCACAATCTGGTACACATCTTCAAACTCTTAAGCACCATAACCAATAAATCCTCACAGTTCATCCTTGGTGAGTTACATGTCACTATTATTCCCAATTTGGAGGCAAGAGGAGGAGCTCTGCATGGGTTGATGATTTACCCAGCACTGCAGGTCATGACCAGGAACCCAGACACTGCCAGCCCCAGCTACTGAGCCACAAAGCCTCTTGGGACTTGTAGCCCACCTTCAGCTGTAGGATAAATAGTGGCTGTTAAACTGCACACTGTTCTGTGGACATGTTTACAGTATCTGCAGCTCAGATGATGTGCCCTATCACAAAGAGTGAGGCACTTATGGCCTCTTATTATTGGTAGTTAAATGAAATACAGACCTGAGACAAAAATCTAGTAAGGATGTAGCGTATTAATCAATACAAGTATGTGAGCCAGGGATATAAGGGTAAAAGGCAGCAGAAAATGTGAAAGAAAGGAAGAAAAAATGATGTATCTTTTTAATACAGATCACCAGGACCATTAATTATAGCTAACTGCAGCTTTGGATATCTCAAAATGTGGGTAAAATTATAAACCTCCAAAAAGACTGCAGTGAAAAATCACCACAATTAAGAAAAGAGATCAGCTGGAATGCACTTGTTGGTATCAAGTAAAAAATGTATAATTCACCCAAAATTAAATCCTTGCTGTTTTTCATTTAAAAACTCTTTAATTAATAATCACTTCCCTCCACACTTCTCATAAATTATTTAATGTTAGCATTCCCATTCCCAGGGCTGAGAATAAGGTCTTCTGTTGGCTAGAAGACAAATACAATGTGTACAGAAGCAACACAAGTTTCCCAATGCTGCTTTGGCAATCAGTCTTTATCTGAGAAAACAGCAAAGCTATTTGGAGTAGGCAACTTGAAAATTTTTCCAAATTCTGTTTAGTTAGACATAGTTATACAATATGGCAGATACACTGCATTGTGGATAAATGCTCCCTGATATTGAACTTCATCTTGCTGTTTGTGTGCTTTAAATAAAAAAAAAGCATTACTAATGAAAATACTTCCCTTCTTTAATCTTCCTGTTTGTTTATTGGGAGTACAGAGATACTACCTACAGACTGCTCCTGTCCAAGTAAATTAGCTGGATATAGGATATGAAAAAAATTTGGAAATACTTAGACACCTGAAGAAAAACTGCAGAATTGAGATTTCTTTTATCCTGATCACAGGTTTGCAGAGGTACAAGAAGACAGACTTCCAATGGAATGGAACAATCTTTATTTCATGTCTACAATGGATAGGAATGAAAAGTTACGCGACAGAAGTGCATCAAGAAAGTCTGAAGTAAAATGTCATGCACTGGAATTATTCATACAAGACTCATAAATCTCCACTTCTGCAGATCTGGAAGCCACCTCAGGGAAGAATCCCTCCTATTTCCCTATTCAGCCCTAATCTTCCATAACACCAAAAAAAGTAGGCCTTGAGTGGTCTTACGGAACACACTTTAGGTTCTTAAAATGTCTATCAGAACTGAATTAAGCCTGTAGGTAGCACGTATCAATAATGTACATACATTTCCCTGCATTAACAGGTTACTTTTCCAGGCTGCAAAAGCCTTAAGGTTAGTCAGGTGAGAAACACAACAGTGGTGCACGAACCCACCATGTACAATGGGTTATTCTACTGGAACACAAATTATTTAATTGCATACTTTACATGCAATTTATTTTAGTTGATTTTCCCCTCTTAATTGTTTCTGAAGTTTTTTTAGTGGAAGTGTTACCTACATGATGCTATAAAACAGTCCTGTATCTTTTTTTACTTTTTATGAGTGGAATATTCATACAGGTCCCCAAAATGGCATAAACTATTACATCAACACCATCCTGCACTGAAACACAACTCTCTATTTGTTCCCAACCAGCATTCTGGCATAATAGCTTCCAATTAGCTTTTCATTTACAGCCACACTAGCTAGCCTTTAAATGTTGCAATCTGTAAAGAAGCAAAACTAAATGATTACACACAATCAACCCAAACATCGTGCTCAAATTATAAACAACATCTCCAGAAACCTGGTATTGCTGTTAACTCAGCTATCACTCAGATGGTCTTGCAGCTCAGCTAAAGCTTTCTTAGACTTGCAATGACTCAGAATGGCTGCTCTTTATCTCCAAATATTCCCCATCCTTAAAAACAGGTTTTGAAAACAAAAGGTCCACCTATACCTGAAGAGGAAGGTATGGGAAGATAGTGAACTAACATCTCACTATCACTTTTCAAACAGTTCACTCTCTCCTTCGGTGAATGGGATCTGGGTCCTGATGGCCCAAATTCTGCATGTGTTCAGGAGGCAGTATCTGGCCTTTTTAAAGAGGATTCCTAGCAGGACAAGAAACTTCATCACAGATGACAGGCTGTCCAAAACGGCAACACAGTGAGCACAAAATGGTATAACTCATTTTCCCTCCTCAGCATCAATGTCTGACATTTTATTCCAATTTTTATTAGATAACTTAGCAATGGTGAAACTAATTGATATATGTCTCTGCCATAGCAGCCATTTCACTGGCTTACTCCAACAGTCCCTGTACCTAGAGCACTAAGTAAATAACATTTCCCTAGCATTCAGAGATCAAAACCCCTGCTCAGAAAAACTTGCTGGACAGCAAGAAACTAGCCAGAACCTACTTCTGGGAAGACTTTTGGTGCTCAGCAGTCATGAGAAATTCTTTCAACACTCAGGTGAAGTACCTGCCATGTCTTCCAATGTGCAATAGTCTTCTAGTGAGCAATAGACTCACTCTAGAACCTGGTGGGTTTGTGCACCGCTAAGAAGTCATACGGGAAAGAAGAGTAATTGTTTTCCATTAACCACTTTCTATTTCCACAGTTACAGTTTTCTGGATTATGCTCAATTAAATGTTTTGGGACACTGCTTAAAAAAACAATTCACCTTCAGGGATGGGAAGGAGCTGAACAGATTCTTTGGAAGAATATTGCTGCCAATACAGCTTCAGATTAAAGATGCAGAATTGCGTCTGAAAACATCCTTCTTTCCCCAGACATGATGCCTAAGGTAGTGAAGACTTACATACTTAAAAACCTCTTCAAACGCAGATTTAAAAATTAATGCAGAGGAGTAAATGACACTATGGACAGAAAGGCAATATGTCAATTTTCTCTGCCAGCAGTATCATTCACAAGAGATGGGAGTAGCAGCACAAACTGACTGAATTGCCTCTAGATCACCTACTACAATTTACAATCATCTCCTCCTCCCTGCCACATGATGCCTCATCTGCAGGAGATTCCTCCTGACACCTCCCTCCTGCCATCCTTCCTTGAAATTGCCTCTATGGAAAGCAGGAAAATGCCATACACTCTTTGCACAACACCAGCTAGCTCTGCTGTCTCATATGACAAATGAAGCTCTGACTATTCTGCTACAGCAGATTTGAAAATGGATGAATTAGTAGTGAAACTGGTCACAAAACTGGTCATGAAACCACAATGATGTTTTTGCTAAAATATTGGAAGTATCACTGTTTCTGCTCTGCAGGGCTCTAAAGAAAGCTGTATTTCTCTTTGTTGAGGATGCTGCACATAATATTTTCAAAAATTAATTATACGTCTTCTACTATTTCTGAATATTTCATCACATATTCTTCCTCAGAATTTTTTTTCTGATGTGCCTCCACTGCTTATTTAGTCACTCCTTCCTTTATGAAGTGTTTTGCCTCTCTCTTCTTAACTCATTCTTTTTTGACAACCTGGTTCACTCGCCCTTTTTTTTTTTCTAATATCTCCTTATGATTTCTTAGCTCTGCAGCTTCCTATAACACCATAATATTCAATTTCCAACTGTTCATATGGCCTCCTGTGATGTTTTAATTTATATGTTAGCATTAAATAGCATTGGTACTTGTTAAACTCAAGTATGTCAGGGTGGCACTCATTTAGTCTCAACGTAACTTCCCCTTCTACCAAAAATCCAGGCATGGCTGTTTCTTAGCAACAGATTTATCAGAACTGATTTGCATGGAAATCAAATACTTTCAAAAAGGAACTGCTATAGGCAGCTGATAGCATAGCCCTATTCCTGACTACCATCAGATATAAATACTACAATGCAAAAATAACATGGGTTTGTAATTCTATGTGAATCCAATGAACACATGTACAGCATTAGCATCAACTGAAGTAGAAAACCATTTAACCCCCTTAATTACTGTATCTGTGAGTTATCTACAAAAATAATCTTGCCTTTAGAAACTGCAAAATAAAACAAATCATGCTCAGATGCTATCTTCTCTTGCACTGGATTAGATTCAAAACTGGAGTCTGCAATGGTCACATACAAGCCTGTCTGAAACAGATTGCAAAAGGCAGAAACATGCACTTCCCATGTGCATGAAAAATGCACACTTTCACATCAAGCACACCAATACTGAACAACCAAGCATCAGATTTCATTGAAGGAACATGATTGCTTAGCATTTTGCTCAGACTGTGGAGTCCCCACATTTATACGATCACTTCAGTGAGCAGAAAGGTTTTCATTTTCATAGTCTAGCAAGAATTTGTTTGAGTCAAAAATTATTGTTTTGGTTTTTTATTCAAAATAACGTGCTAAGCTCCAACTAGCTAGCTCATAAAAAAGTAGAGAAAATAAATTTGGGGATAGGGTGTAAGAGTGAAACCAAACATGAAACTTGAAATTCTGTGAACAGAAACAGCAAAATGGCAATACCAAGCATCTAATTCCCTTCATCAACAAAGAGTAATTTATTAAATAGACAATGGTGCCAAATCCCTATGAATGACAGTGGTGTCAGGACTGCAGTCTTTGTACTAGGAGTAATGATAATCTCTTTGGCAAATGAAGTCATGTTGTGCTGTGGCACTTATTTGTGTGACTGAAAAGCAGCATCTATAATACATGACTGCAGATGAATTATGTTAGGAATGGGTTAAAGTAATAGATCTGTATTATTCTCAAGAGGCAATGTCAAAAAAGTAATTGCCCATATTTGTACCACTACATTATAGAGAGTGACAGTTTCATGTCTTCCTAATGTTTAACTGAAAATCTATAAAATCCATTTCTCTTTGTTGCTGAGGAATTACTGTGGGACCAAAACCTAAATTCCAACTCTAGTCATGCTCAGACATAACTCCCACTGAAATCAGTGGGAGTCTTGCCAAGGCGAGGATTAAAGACGGCACGATTTGCTGCATGCTACCAGAAATGCAAAACCTATGGAATTAGGTTTTCATTGCAGTGCTGTTGGGAATATTAAAATCAGCAAGATTTTGGTCTTTCACCTTTCAGCCACATAGTTACATGGATTTGCAGAAGAGGGGTTGGATGCGAGGCAGACAAGCCAGCTTGCTTGAGACTGCTTAACATTAGGCTGAAGGACAGCAAAAGGGAACCCCTCCTGCAGCATCTCCCTTCCCAACTCCTCTTTAATAATCAACAAGAAGGAGGAAAGAAGCAATCCTGGTTGTGGAGCTAATATCACTAGTTGAAGGCAGTACAGCACAGAATCACATAAACCCACTGAAGCCATCCACCATAGCTGTGCAGTTCCACCACTAGGAGCATGCCTGGGCACACGCCCCTTTGGGAGGATCTAAGCTGGGCTCTGTGCTACAGAAATAAGACACCTCAGAAGAGAGAAGGCAGGAAGCAATCAACATGTTAACAGCTTCACTGGGCTTCTGCCAGGAGCAGCCAGACCATACAGGCAGAGGAGCCTGCTATCCCCTAGAGAGGTACCTGGCTCCACCACACTGCCTCAGGTCCTCAGATTTTGCTGGTTTCCCTCTACTTGGTTTTATTGCCTTAGATGGATACAGAAACTCATCTGAAAATAGTACATAGTTCATCGACTAAGTTTCTGGGGTGGTTTTGTTCCCCAGGACAGTTTCCAGAGGCATTAGAACCAGGTTTGTTGATAAAGTAGCAACTTTTCTTCCCATATCAGCCAATTTCTCCATGTTTTCATGATGCAGTAGCAAAACCCAAGGAAAGAAGATACAACAACCTCAAACAGCTAGGTTATCTAACCAGACTTCAAAATTAAGAAATAATTAAGTCCTGAGCTACTCATCCAATTACATTCTTATGAGAAAGCAAGAATAATATAAGACATATTTTTTAAAATGAAACTTCATTTTCAAAGGTATAATTACAACACATTTCTGATGTTTCTTGTCACTAGCAATGCCATCTGGCACTAATTTAATTTCAAATAGCAAAGTAATTATTGCAAAAACATTAACTAATATTCACACCCAGGAAGATTTCTTATAATGCTTAATGAAAAAAACCCATATGTTTAAGGATGGCCATCACTTGCAAAATAAATATCAACAAAGTAGTGATGATTCAAACACCAGGATAAAAACACTGGGGTCCTGAGCTAACCCTGTTGAATTAAACTTACAGATGTGGGTTCTAAAGCAAGTTTCAAAGTATGTATCATACATAAACTTATTCACTCGTAGTAGTAAAAAATGAGATTACTTTATTCACTGTTAGTAACACATGACTAGAACTGTAATATATAGCACTATTTTACACCTACATAATCTCCTAAAAGATAATTTTGTAGAAAGAATGAAACTACAGATAAGTACAGGTCTGAAATGGAATCTGCCTATTATGGATTAAACACTACAGAGGTCTTACAGTTTTGGAATTAAGATTGCATTGCTTCATTTTGCCAGCATTTCCTTTTTATGTTAGACATCTGGCAAGACCCAAAATGTTTACTCCTATAAATGTTAACAGAGAGTGATTTTTAAGCTCTAAAATTCACCATTCCCAAATAGTAGGGAGTAGTAGTACTTATGAATAGCAAATAAACTGGTCTCTCAGCCAATGTGAAATGATTAAAGGATCTGACTTACATCTTCCTCAGTCTCTACTGTTTTGAGTTACTCGTAGTTTTGCATACCATACAGGTATATTCACCTCCAGACAGACAGATCTGTTAGCATTTTACAGCTGCATAGCATAAACATAACAACAATGCAAGGACAGACATGGGAAAATCAGGCTGCACGAGCTGTGCACTTAACTTGTGATGTGTAGGTAGTAATGACAAAATGTTTCGGAATGCTAAAGAAAGCAGTTGCACATTATTCAGGGACAATTTAATGTACTAAACAAACAGCCCTCCCTAGAATCCCAAAGCAGATAAAATTACATGAGTAAGAGAAGGATGAGACTCCAGGCAAGACCACACATGTGTGCAAGATTTCTCCTGTCCATAACTGTGGTGATAACAAAAATCTCAGATTAATAAGCACCCCTGATTTATTTTATAGAATACAGTGCTGTGCTGTGCTCTATCTGGGGTCAGAGCCAAGGCTCTGGTGTAACCAGGCAAGCATCTGCATGGTTTCTTTGCATCCTGCAACATGCAGATGGAATTTCTTGTGAATGCAGCAAGTTAAAACTACATTTATATTCTGTATTCAATGACTAAATCTCACAGTAGCCTGATTTATGGCATTTAGCAAGACCTGGGAAAAAAAATCAGAAGTTTTTTATAATTTCTACTTCCCTCCTTGAGACACTGCCCTGTGTAATTAGACTGATGACAGGATAAATCAATCTCTCTGCCATCAATCTTCAGCCTCTCTGATTCATCTGCCAAGGGTTGCCCTTTCCCAGCACAGGTATCTGTGCCCTGGCAATGACTGATCAAAATGCTATCATGTGAGCAATCTACAAATCACAAGTGGTTACAGACACTCTCATCATTTGCGAAGTTCAGACGAGAACCTAGCAGCAAACCCAGCAGCCCCACAGTCAGGAACAACTGCCCCTAGAGGCAACGACATCACTTTCTAACTAGAGATGATAACTTCACTTGGATCCCAGGGTAGTTGAGCTCAATAGCAACAGCGTTATTCATACATTCGGATTCCAATGAAGCGTGAAACAGCAGAAACTTGGAAACCTCTTTAGAAAGAAAAAGCAGTTATGATAAATCTTTGCTGCCTTCTTGAAGAAGAACATGTCACTTCATGCTTTTTTTTAACATGATGATGAAGAGTGATAAAGTGTGACTCTTTAACTGGAAAGAGGGTATACTAACTACCAAGGGAAAACCACTGCTGACATACAGGAAAAGGTAACCTGTTACATCACATAGCAAATAGAAAGCTGGTCTCTGAGGGTTCTGCCTCAAAAAAACATATCTCAAACGTCATGTGATTACTGGAAAAAACAAATGTTCAGACAATTCACAGTCAACTTACCTGATATTGATTCATAGTCTCAGAAGCAAACAAATGCAGAGTTGATTATTTGGGTCATATTTACAAAAAAAAATCACATGTATTGAAAAATTACATAGCTAAGCCATCTGTAATAATAGAGTTACTGCTTGTGTGGCGGAACCCTTCACAAGATCCACCAGGGCCTGATAATATATATATATCAATCACTGAGTTGATTGGTACCCAGAAGACAGACTTCAGCAAGATAGGCTGACAGCTATATTACAACACAGACATAGTACTTCAGACTGCCAAAAACTTACTTTTACCTTATAAATGATAAAACTGAGAGAGAAATTAACTTCTTAGGTCTTTCATCTGATCACCTAACACTAACAGAAAAATCAGTGAGCAGGGCTTACCACGAGGAAGCCAACACTGATATTCTTTCATACTTTTAATTTTTGTCCTTCACAATTAAGGCAACATTCCTTAAGGTATTGTTCTGAATCTGAATGTAAATGAGAGTCATATGCCTATGTTTTCTTCTACAAAGAATATGTTTATCAAGACTTTACATTTTGTTCTAAAGCCAACAGTTAATCTGTACAAGTATATACAGTCTTTGGTTTTTTGCTAAGATTCTTATGACATTTAACAGAAGTAAACCAACTTCTTATGAACATTAACTAGGTACAATGCAGTCAGAATTTCTGACATGGCTAGCTCTATTGATCTCCACTCTGGGACCACCTGAGGCAGAAAAATCTAAGCTAATTTATAAGCTCTGACCTCAGCATCATGCTAGGTCTCATGGGGAAGAATTACAATTGGTTAAATGGCATGTATCTTCAGAAAAAGAAAGCGGAATTCTGGTTTAGACAGCAAGGTCTACTCAGTTTGCTGGAGTAAAGACATTATAAAAACTTTGCATGGACTGAAAGAATGTTACCCAGCCCCCAAAGGTTGATATAGAAACAGCTTTTTTCTTGGATCGTGTTCCCATTCCTGAGGCATCATTGACTTCAGTGCTGCAGACACTGAAATTGAATTGAAAAGTGATGAGTGGGATCCTATCCAGAACCAGATCAGGGTGAAACAAGGTGACCCAATGCCTCCCCTTTTATTTAACTTATCCATGGACCCCTTACTGTGTAGACTGAAAGAGAAAGGGCATGGGTACCAACACTGTTTGAGAAATATAACATCTTCAGCTTTTGCAGACGATCTGGTACTGCTAAATGAATCATGGCAGGGAATGCAAGAAAATATTAAAATACTTCAAGCTTTTTGTTCTTTAACTGGTCTCAGGATACTAAAAATCTTCCCAAAAAAACATGGTGACTCCTCAGTGGGATCACAGTAGTCATCAAGTAACTGCACAACCAATTGCCCATCTGGCTGCTAAAGGTTTTACCACTTTCTGTTCTCTAACTTCTCATACATAATACTAGCTATTAAAAGTTACTAAGAAAATATGATCCGTGGTGTCATTGATATGTGGTTCCCAACACACACTTACATAGTTTCCTTTTGCATAACTGCTTTCTTGGGAAAATGTCATGGCTAGAACAGCCAGTTGAATACTCTGCTTTTTCTGGATCTGTAAACAGCACAGTACTCCCATGTGGCAAGAGTAAATGTAGGTATGAAAGACACTGTCATGTTCACATTCTAAGTTATTCCAAGACACTATGTGGGATTTTACTGATTACAATTGAATGTATTAGTTCACTACAATGAAAAATTATGGCATCATAACAATGGTATAATGGGAATAAACTATGAATTTTGAAACTATAGTAGAAAAGCAAATTGCATGAATAAAACAAACAAATCCTTTTTAAATTATTCTTTTCCAACTACAAGAGCAAGCTGTTCATCTTAAACGCAACTTGTGTATCAAACAAGAACTCTAATCTGAATTCATTTTCACCTCTTTCAAGTGTACTTTTCTGTTCTCTTTACCCACTTTTGTCTTTTATTACACACTATGAACTGCAGTTTTATGGTTCTGGAGGATTATTTTAGTTTAAACTCCACTCTCTGTTTATAGATTTAAATGACATGTTGTTCCTTTGTTTTTAAATCTGCTCTGATGATGAAATTCTTAGAGTTCTAGAGAACAACTCAGGAGCTAAACAAAACATTATCATTTAAATGGTTACTCAATGATCCAGTGGGTCTCTTCCAACCTGGTTATTCTATGATTCTATGATTCTGTGATTCTAAATCTGAAGTATCTGTCACCATCAAAAAATTAACCAGAGAACACTTAGTTTGGAAACCTACATACTACATTTGCTTTCCACAGGTAAAACACATTGCTAAAAATGTATTTCAATAGAATTATCTACATATATCAGAAACCAGAATTTTGACATTTTTGCAACTATTCTCATAAAACTGCAATATAGGAAGATCTGCTTATTATGCGCTCTGTATTTTTGCTTTAGAGTCTGATTATTAATGTAGAAGAAACACCAATTACTCAACCTTAAAGGTGAAGTTTAAATTAATTTTACTTTTAAATAGTAAAAGAACTAAGTAATGAAATTAACTTCTTTATTGGCATGTTAGTGGAAAAATTTGACAGAAAAAACAACTTCTCAAGATGAAAGTATTTAATACATGCTGTTTATTTTTTTCTCATATCATAGGATCAAATGAAGACTTTTCTTCTATAAGAATATTGCTAAGTTACAATACAGGTTCATTTAAAAATGAATATTTATTTAAAGCTTTTATACTGATTTGGAATATCCAGATCATTAAGACTCTGTTACTTCTTATTCTGAGCAGTGTAAGTGGCTGTTTTCAGTTTTGCTTTTATTTAGATTCATTTTTTGTTTGTTCTCCTTAGGTAATAACTGCTTGCTCTGCTAAGGCTGCAAACCCTACATTACTATACTATACTCTATAGTATTTCAATGGCAAGCTTGCTGCCAGTCAAAAAAATATCCAATACATCACATTTCAATATGTTCTTATAGTTGGTAAAGTATTTTCATGAATCTAATGTTTCATATTGTTTGAATACTTTCTTTAAAGTAATTGTATCTATCATCTTAACCAACATCACAATTTACCTGTAATAAATCTTACTGAAGGCTTCTCCTAGAAAGAGAATACACCTTTACATGGAGCCTGTTTCTTCTAGATACAGAGGACACATTAAAGTAGTTCCAAAAGCATATTTCTCATGGATGTTGATAAAAAACATGCATGTGATTCTACATGACATGACAATTATGCCAAGAGGTGAAAATTTTCAAATTCCCTGTAGGCACACAAGATTGATTTGGCACAATGGTCAGATATACGATGAGATCCCATAAGAGAAAAAACATGACCAAACATTTCAGAAGCAAGAAAATGAACGTGTAGCACAAGATCCATATCTACTATTGCCCAAGTATCAATCAAATTAATGGGAAAATATGACATGCCCTGGTAAAAATCAAAAAAGGGAAAAACTTGGCCTTAAGTTGTGACAACCATTTCAACATTCTTGTGACTGTTTCATTAGATAAATCTAGAAATCCAGATGTTCCAGGACAACAAACAGTAGACTCAAAGCAAAATAAATACTTCAAATCACAGCACTGACATATCCTCAATATATTTTGGAAAATCAGCTCAGCTTACTTGAGCATTCCAACAAAAAACTTTTTCTAATTCAGGTTCTGAGTAGAGGAATCTTGGCCTGATATCTAAAACTTGCTTTCTTATGTCCAACAGCCAAATATGTAGTCATCTGAAGACACACAGCTTCCCCCTGCCCTCCCCCCAAGTAAGGTACAAGATAAACAAGCATATATTTAAATTAAATTAAACAGAAATAGAACTACTGCAAACAGATTTTTGAGGTGGGGGGGACAGCGCTGCGGCAAGAGAATGACAGACTGATTTTTTAAATAGTGTAACCATTCAAGATGCTATAAAAATATAATTAAGGAGTTGAATCTCATTGTTTATCAGAAAATAAAGTAACAATAATCACATTTATACCAAGAGATAACAGGTGACGAACTCCAAGACTCATATATTTTCTAATACAATGCACAATTATTGATGAAATACTAGATGCAATGAGATTAACAGAGAATGAAAGACACAATGATTATGAATTATAAAACTTTATTGGCCTGTTAAAAGTAAGTTTGTCAAGTACATTTTTTATAAGTATAGATTGTCCAAACTGTTATGGCAGTACTTGGGAATAAAAACCATGATTGTCTATTATTTACAAGAAATATAAAACACTTTCAACATGAAGAATTAGAGGCAGGAGAGTGATAGAAGACTCACAGCTTGCTGATGGATTACAGCAAAGTATTTTTTATGATGTGATGTGATGCGATGTTATGGTATGGTATGGTAGATTGCATTTTTGTGCTATAATTTAGAATATTACTTTTTTTTCAACATGTGAAAAATAGATTTAGTTAAGAATGTTTCTATTCTACACTTTGACAGCAATAGAATTACTCTCTTTCCATGTTAAAGTTGAACCTGAAATCTAAGAAAGACCAAGGAGCATAGTGTTCTGACTGGCCAAGAAAGACACTTCAAATGTATTTGCCAAAGACTCTGGTGTTGGGTTTATGCAGTGGCATGGCAGCCAAATTCTGCACATTAGTAAAGCCAGTAATATTAAAATCACTGGGAGGAGGAGAAAAAAAATGAGGAAAATATCAGCATTTCTTTTTCTGTTTTGTGGACATGCCTGAGAAGTGAGCCTTACCCTGCTTTACATCAAGATAAAATCAAAACTGTCACAAGAAGGCCATGACTTCACCCTCTATTTGCTTAAGTATCAGATAGTTCCCTGAAAGCCTAGGTTGTTGTTCTTCTTGTTCCAGCCAAAGAACAAAGTTACTGTGAAAATGTGTGTTTCCTCCTATATTAAGACATAATCTGCTTACTAACACTGCTGTGAGTTGCTGCCTCTAGGAACTATGGGGAAACTGCCCTCCTCAAAACAAAAGCAGTTTGGCTCTACACTGCCGACAACTATGCTCCAGGTTGGGACACGTGTGCTTATCCACCACACTCCTTGCAGCTGCAAATACAATACCAATTGTTGAATGATGTTATTAAAATGAGGAGGATATAGTATGTTCGTATCAAAACAATACAATTTCTAATGTGGTCTCTTTCAGTCTGTCTTTTTATAATAAAAACAATTTAATCAGTTAACGTTGAGATTTGATTGAAAGGCAGTAACATCTTCTACAAATTTGATCATATAGTCTACATGCTTGTGAAACTAAGCTGCTATTTGTTTCCAATTAATGCATAATTTTTCTATTTTCATGGCAAATATAATTTGTACATATAAAAGAAAAACAGAACAACTGGAAGTCAATTTCAAAAGTTTTGGGATACACATTCCCATGAAAATGGGACAATGAAATGGGCTGTGAAACATGGGAAATACACAGTAGCAGTGCTCTGTGTTCAATATAATGTTGTATTTATAGTTCTAAATACTTCCAACCACCCATGAACTCTTGTTGTGGAGATCTGACAACAAAATCTGGCACAATGTGGGCCTACATTAGAATCTGGAATACTTTACATCATCATTTAATGCCAGTAAATCCCCTCAAAGGATATTCCAAGACCTTGCACATTAGTACTTCATGGAGAAGACAGCTTACCACAGGTCATGATGGAGGATATTGAGCTCTCTCAAGAACAAAAGAGAAGGAAAGACAGAATCTAAAAGGACTGAAAACTGGACAGAAGAGAAGCAGTCAGATAAAATGATGATAAAGAAGAAAATACTAAAAACTTTAAAGTTTCTGGGGTTTTTTTTGAAAGCTGTCCACTAAAAACTTATAAATTATTTCAAATGTTAAATATTCAACTGGAAAAGGAGGGCTGAATTTAAAAGATGCCAGAAAGGATGCATTTTTTTCTGTTTGATAGCAGCTTCCAACATTACAAATAATTTTCAAGCTTATAAATACTTTAACAGCAAGCTGCAAAGAAATTGCTCATCTTTATGCTGATGATTATGTCGACTTGCTATGGATGTCCAGGAGAGAGGACTGAGAAACTGGACCTTGGCATGAATGTTGTTGCCTAAAGAAGCAGAGGGAAGTGTACTGGTCATTCCTACATGGCAAACTTCAATAAGCTTTTAAATCTTTGAAAAACTGGAGTTAGGGATTGGTCGCACCCTATGGAATAAGGTTTTCTAGTGCTCCTGTTAGCTGTTAAAAAAGAAGAGAAATTCCTGTGAGAACTATTTGAAGTAGAATTGATCCCAACTGGCTGTCTACAGGTTTTCTTGGCACTGTCTGCTGCCCTTAAGGAACTTGCTCCCACTGAAATTAATGTTTTTCTTCATTGCTTCACAGGAGAGATCAAGCTAGTAAAGGTGGTGGAAAAGCTGGGGACTGGCTTGCACAGATTAGGGTACTCAGAAACATACATATGGCTATGCAAATGTGTCACAACAGCTTCCATCTGGCCCAGTGGTCAGCTCCCACAACTCCCATCAGAAAAAGACATTGTGCCCAAACACCCTTCCAAAGGAACAGCTTTTGCAAAGGCCCCCACCGCGCATAGAATAGTAAGCAGCTGCAGCAAGCAGAACAAGGACCCTGGGCTATTCCTGGGAATAATGTGGTCCTTTAAAACATAGACCTGACCACTGCGTCAGACTTCCACAAATTCGACACAAAGAGGTCTGTTTAACAGAGCAGATGATGTCTTGCCTCACACCAGAACACGCCTAGTAGTGCTTGCTCTCCAGTCCCCCAACTAAACTGTACATCAAACTGCTCAACAGCTTATCTCAGACCTTCTCTGAGTATATTAAATATCAATTTAAACTAAATACTAGTATAAATAAACTCCTTCTAGCAGAACATTAGAAATACACTTTCATTTTAGTTTCACATCTGGGACAATGAAAAAAAATAGCAACTCTGCCTTTAGATGTTTCATAGCCTTTTTTATTGCTCTGTGAAACAATCTAAAAGCTTTTTAATGTCAAATTCTGGATGTTCAGCAACTTCTAGCATGTTAATGGTTCCTTCATGATTCCTATTTGTCTCACTTTATTTTAAGGAGGTCAAGAATTTGTCATTAACTAAGGTCATTGTAAATCAACAACACTTCAGAAGATCAGAATCTCTACAGTTACAAGCAATGTAACAATGAAGCTAAAAGACAGGAGCTAGTGCATACTATAATTTCCACATTAAAAGCTTAGCTCCCTTAGCTTTAAGAGGCTCTGTCCACAAAGTGAAAAGAAACCATTTTAGGAACGTGCAGTGTTTTCCCATTAAGTATCAAACATCTGTGTAAGGGCATTATGAGTAACAAATCACATGCTGTAATCCATAAGGTTCTGTGAATATCTGCACCAAGTAATAATGCACTGAGTGACTAATATAAAAGATATGGTATAAAATGTGTAAGAAGGATATTCTACAATATATGCATAATATATATATTTCACTGGTGCATAAATCAGTTGTGGTTTATTAAAGTTACCTCCATGAATACACAAAATCCAAAATACTGCATCAGTACATGCTGATATATTTGAAGGTTAAACTTACTCCTACACCGTAAAGATGAACTGCAAAGTGCTAGAAAATAAATTAAAAAAAAAAATGTAAAATCCCCAATCAATAACTGTGCACATTTACGCATATAAATATTATGAATCAGAAAGGACTACCTTTTAAAATTAAATAGTTCAAAAATCAACTGCCAAATTCCAGCTCTGCAAGTTTACCTTTTTCCTACCAAAAGAAAAGGGTTCAGATTCTTGCTACATTCATTTGGCAATAAATTGTGAATACATAACTGTAATATGTTGACTTTGTCCCAACAAAATTTAAAGACTGGAATCTGGGCTACTGGGTCAAGATCTGCTCATGTACATTTGATGTAACTCCACTGACTTTAATTCAAATATTACTGACCTAAATGATACTCTGTTGGTTCAGAATCAGCTCAATGGCATTAGATGTTATTTCAACAGGAGGATAAATCCATGGTAAGTAAGAAGGATGAGAATAAAATAATTAAAAGCAAATTCAAGGAGAATCAGCAAGCAGAAGAGAAAGTCTAAAGTAAGATCATGCCCACATAGACTTAGGGAGGAAAAAAGGCAGATATTCCTAATGTTGTTTCTGAGAAGCAGCAGAACAATTGTTGACATCTAACTCCAAATAGGAACTACAGTGGATGCCCTTATATGCTGCCATTTCTCCCAATTTCTCCCTACAGTATGTGAAGGGTGACAAAGACACCGCAATTCCTAGGTCATCAGTGGACTTGCAGGTCTTTCCATGTTTTAGTCCTAGGAGAATACATCTTTGGGATTGATTCTGAAGAAGTGAAGAAAGCACTTTAGCAACTGCAACTTCCCTTCCCTAGTCAGCAGCAAAAGAAAGGAAATATCTCACTACATAGGCCCAGAAGAATGCGAAAACAGACACACTTCATGGCTAATAGGGTATTTCCTAAACTTGAGCATGGCAGAAATAAAAATCCCTGCATGAGAGAGGATGAAAAGAATAAAAGAGGAAAATCAAAGGACTAAGATACCTAAGTGGCAAAAAGCAAACAAGTATACAGGGATAGGCAAAAGTCAAGACAGTATTGTAGAAAGAGAGGGGTGGTGTATGCTGTAAAAGAAAAGTGAAAATGACTGAAATTAAAAACCAGAAACAACAAAAAGCAAACACAGGGCAGACTAAACGATACTATCTCTTCGTATTTACTAAATTTTATTTTAATGAATTAAAATGAACTTTATCTCAGAAATATAATCAAAATGCATAGAAATGTAGGCATTTCAGTCTTTTGCTGTTAGTCTTTGAAATTAACTCTTGGTTAAAAACCAGAAACTTTATCTCTCCTAAAACTCCCTAAACTGAAAAGATCAAATTAATAAACTCAGGATTTGATAGGTAAATAACATGAAAATTAATGTCCACTGCTACATTTAAATGCAGTCCTTGCTCTTGCAAAATGCTTCTGCTTTTGCTTAGCTTTACTTGTTATAGTAAGCTCTTCTCAGGAGAAAGTAGGCTCTCCTCTGAAGTATACTGAAGCATACCCTGAAGTATACTTCACAGTTAAATATGAACAGTTTAATAGGCCTGTAAGTATACAGTCTGAAAGATCAACCATATCGTACTTTTATTCTTGGCTCAGAATCAGCATTCCAGCCTACTAAAGATCTGTACACTTACCCAAATGTATGGACTAAATTGAATAAGCACAACCTAACTGAATGTGTAAGTGGTCGCACTAGTTCAATATTCAAACACTGTAACAAACAGCATTGCCACCTTCATATATACAGTTCACGCTCTCCCCACCTTCCTGGTAAAGTCAGTGGAATCTTATAGATAAATAAGATTTGCAAGGAAAGCTCTGAAATTTACTGCATTAGGAATTAAGGCTATATCCTGAAAATATACAAGAATTTAACTTTAAGGATGTGAGCATTCGTATTGAAATCAATAAATTTACACACACACTCAAACATCCATGGACTTTTGCAGAGCTACTAAATAAAAGCAACTTTGCAGTTCACCTTTGATAAATATTATTTGTAAAACCAACATCTTTCCAGTTAAATTCAAACAGATAAAAATTGATAGAGGAAACAATATAACATAATTTCATCTCAATATCATTTTGGAAGATGCAGTGAGAACAAGGCAATAGGAAAAAGTGTGATAGCTTATTTCTGGACTTTCTTTATCTCTTTAATAGCTGCCTTAGAGCTTGGCTTTGCCTTGCTCCTGCAAAAACAGCTACTCATTTGAATGTACTTCTACAGTTTTCCAAACACAACCAATGTTTAAAAGAGAAATCCAAGGGAGGTGGCACTTCACTGGGCAAAAACACTGTCCACTCCCTAGTGTGCAGCATACAGCTTCCACAAGCTCAATATCCCCTTTCTCATCATTTCCTTATTTCTTTTACCCATCCAGTGGGATCTTATGAAATAAAACAAAACCTAAAAGAAACAAAATAAAATATGAGAAATCATGCTTTAAAAAAAAGTCAAAGAAAAATTAATACAGAAGTCCAAACAAATGAATAATTAACTAACATATAAACATGAAACACATTTAAAGCAAACATAAAATATTGAATAAAAGCTGCATATGAATTTACAAAAATTACACATTAGCTTTATCTTATTGCCAATGATTTTATTAGTTAATTAAAAATGTATAAGGCTTATTACTCATTGTATTTAATGTATCAAAATAATTCATATTGAGCTGTAATGCAATAAATCTAGAACGCTGCAAGCAGGGATTGTACGGTACAACGGTCAGCAAAACCTCAGTCAGGTATAATGACTTGCACAAAGGCCTGTGGTGAACAAGCTTGGGTTCACAATCAAGTTCTCGGTCTGGTCTGGTCTATCAACCAGACTCCTCTGTAACATTTTCTTCACGCTTTAGCTCTGCACACACCATCCTTTCTCACTGTTCCAAACAGGCTCTTGCCCTTAAGGTTATTAAATGACTTCATAATGGCAGAAAAAAGTGGAGCTAAGGGAAATATTAGTTAATTATCCTAAAAATATAAGTACCAACAAGAACTTAAAAATCAACAACTACCTATGATGGCACATTGAAACACAAATAAAAGCCCTGTTGTATGTTCTGAGGAGGAGAAACCCTATCCTGCAAAACGCTACCTGAGTGTCTAAGGCTAAGGACTTCAAAGGCGACTATGTTTGGCCCTGTTCAAAATGTAACTATCTGACTCTATAACATAAATACTTCCTGGAACAGCATTGTCTTACCCAGTCTGTTGTTATCTGATGCAGCTGAGTTATTATGTACATCACTGTTGACAGTCACCATTACTTGTTCTAATAACAGTTAAAAAAAAGAACATGTGAGAGTTGTACAATAATCGTGCAAATGTAAATTTCATCAGTAGATTTCAGGGGAGTTGGTTTGATTTTTTGGGGCAGGGAGGTTGGGGGGTGGGGTCAGGGGAGGAACCTTACTCTAGAAAGTTCTTAGTGTTTATGAAGACTTAAAGCTTATCTATATTCCACAGCCCTTAAACAAAAATTCAGAGCCAAATCTTGATTTGCTTTAAACAAAGGGGATTCATGCTATCAGTTTCAAGAGAAGTTGACTTTGACTGCTAGTGATTAAGTACCAATTAATTTACTTGCATTTGTTGCTTGTTCTAACCTTGAGGCATTCTAGTATTTCTGGGTATTTCTACCCAGAAAGTAGGCGATGGCATATTCAGAAGCTGAAAATACAAGCTTTGAGCCACCACAGATTTCCAAAACGGTGTGGAAAAATTCCATTTCTCTGAAACAATTAATAAGGTTTAGTGCAAGACATCAATTAAAAACAAAGGGGACTGGCTAATTCATGGACAAAAACTTAGTATTAGCTGATGTGAACATAAGTTCAGAACAGCTTCTCTTCTGCATAGGGACTGTTTTACCTAGGCAGGAAGGGTCTAGGCTAAACTAACCCTGAGAAGATTAATTTCTTATGGACATATCCACATTTAGTGACAAGTATCTTAAGAACTTTTAAGGAACACTACATTATTGTTGGAATCTGTGCTCTTACTGAAGTTTACATCATTCAGATCCTTGCCGCTTCTACTGCCTCATCTCACATACAAAAAATATCTTAAAGTGCATTAATATTTTTTTGCCATACCATGAAATTAATGAGAGGATTCAAGACCAAAATCCTGTCACTGAAACTTCAGTTCATCACGCAGTGTATTAACATTATAGTCCATTAACACGCACAGCTATAAAACATACAGACCTTTGTGACTATATATGCATATTGCAAACTCCGTCTAACAGACCTGGAGACCACATTTCTGCATGTGGTACAAAAGTGATAGATTCTTCCAGGCCTTTCTGCAGGGGAGTGAAACTAGATGATCTTCAAGATCGCTTATAAGCCAAGACATTCTATGATTTTTATTGAGTCACTGTAGTTAATCATTGTCTCCTAAATAATTTTCTGAAGGATGTTTGGAAGTTATAGGTTAGATGGAAATAAAGAAGTATCATCATGGTTTTGGTAGTCTAAAGTTCAAAGCTACTGCATGGTTGCTATGTTCCCTCCTAATTTTCTAGGCCATTATTCTGTGGAATGCTCTTCTCTTAAATTTGGGAGATTGCATATGTTCTTGGACAGTAAGTCAAAGGACAGATACATGTATTTACATAAAAACGTGAATCAACACCACACCTTTAACAGCAAGTGAGAGCCTTCTGAACTTTTAGTTTGCTCCTAACATCATCTGTTGAAATTGTACTGTTTCACACTGCTGTGTTTAAAGTTATCTCTGAATTCTCATTTGTGAAGTTGCTAACTGATTAAGTACTATTAAGTGTACAGTACTAAGCAAAACAAAGGTAGATAACAGATCTGCTTATGTCCTTAGTTGCATGTGGAAGTATATCGGTAACTCCAATAGTCAACAGTGATGCCTAAAACAAGCAGCATAGAAGAAGACTCGGACTTTGGACCTGAGCAGTCTACAAAAGTCAAGAAGTACAGAAGAACAGAGTCCTTGCAAGTCCTATGGGAGGCACAAGAATTAATCATAATATGAAAGTTTTTTTAAGGAAAACTAAATAGTTATTACAAGGGAATAAAAAAAAGAAGAAGAAGAAAGAAAGAAAAGAAAGAAAGAAAAGAAAAAGCTAAACAAAAGACTCTATTTGCTTTATTCACTGAAACATGGCAAGCAACCAGGTAAAGAGTGTAAAACAGAAAAGGACACAGAAATACAGAACAATTGTGGGGGAGCAGCAGGAGGGATCAGAGGAATGGTAAGGCAGGACACAGGTAAAACAGCAACAATAAAGGACTGAAATATAAAGGCACATAAACTGAAAAGAAGTGCTCTAAATAACAGTTCAGGGGGAAAGTCTATTAAGTAGCAGGCAATCTGGGCTTAATTCGTACACTAGCCCTCTGACTACTACTGGGTAACTGAGCTAAGAGGGGCAAAATATCATGGGCAGTGGGTATTTAGAAGATCATTTCTCTTTTCTTAATGACAAGCCTCTCACCCAGCTTCTCAGTTCAAAAGGAGCAAGCTCAGCAGGTTAAGTCAAAGCCTGATTGTGGCTTCAGCTGCTTCCAGGGCACTGGATTCTGAGTTTAATATTAGTTTTAAAAGAACATTGCTGTTAATGTAAGCTGCCACTCAGACTTGCAGAGGAAACTACAAGAATAAAAATAAAAAACTCAAAATAAAAGTGGAAGAGAGAAAAAAAGCTATCCATCTTCCCTGTACAAGGGATGACGGAACTTCACTCATCCTTTAAAAGAACATTATGTCTCTCTGTCTCAGATGCAAATGTGTCCAAGACAATAAAGAAAATAATAAGTAGTTTAAAATTTAACTTGATGATACTTTATTTCCAACATCAGCTCTTCGTTCAGAGAGTTTTGAAGTGATGACCGTGTTATTATTAGTCTTAAAACAAGCACTAAAAAGATTTTGCAATACATTACTTTGGGCGCATCAAATTAAGGTCTAACAGTTCTCCACCAAACAGAATGCGCTATAGAAAGTGTAGTTTGAATTATTATAATTAATCTGGATCCAGATGAGCCAACAGTGGGGATTTTTTTAATCCTCCAACTGGCTTTCTGGAAGTACCATAGTTGACTATCTCATTAGCTTTGCAGGTCTGTATGGTAGATACTAGATGATCCATAAGTTCCTCAGATTTTATTATTCTGATTGGGAGCTGGACAAAATGCCTTTAAGACCAATTGGTTTTAGATTTTCTATTCATTAGAGAAGACAGCATAAAAATTAAAACATGCTAGCAAAAAAAACCCTATTGAAAGAAGAGTCTTGTATAAATACGATCCTTTTTATATGCAAAGAAGCCATTTTTTCCCTCCTTTAAACAGCACACAACACAAAACTGGGTAGTTAATGGCATCACAACATCTAATGCATTACCATGTTTGGGAACATCACTGTTATGGGAATGGTCACATGTCCATGGGATCAATTTCACCTGTCCCAAACAGTCTTGATGACACCATTTCTCACTGGCTGTGTTCCCTACAAGCCTTCAACTAAGTAATTCAATAAGGAATTGTTATGATGTGGTCACCTTCTGAAAGTTTTTCACGAAGCATGGGGATAAATTTTAGTTGTATGAATCCTTTTTCACTCCAACAGGACTTGAAATAATATATTTCAATAACTTGTACCTAAAGTGGAGGTGTGCAGGCAAATTTTCCTGGTCATTACAAACTTGACCTAAATTCTGCGAGAGGAAATGAAAGTTTTCTGTAATAATGACTTAACTCAATTTATAACTAAGTTTCATATACTCACATCCCACTCTCTAAATATATCTCTACATACAAGTTGCATTCAAGGAAAAGAATAAGGAAGAGAAGTACTGAGCAACTAGAACTTTCAATAATGTTAAGTTTCATTACACTCCCTCCACCATGTACACATGGTTAAGCCTAAGCAGAATGTCACCTCTGGCCTTGAACCAAACAAAGTATTTTGATACAAAAATCAATTTACATTTTTTTACTTTTTCCAGTTCAGAGGAAATGGAGTCTAACACAACATGTAACTCTTTTTTTTTTCAAATGAAGTGAGATCTATATGGAGAAAGCTCAAATTGCTGAGTGCAAGGGAGTAAAGCAAAGAGAAAATGTAGTTGCATTGCCTGAAAAGGTATTATCAAATTTGTCAGTTTCTGATTTCAAGTTGAAAATTAAGTAAAACAATTCATTCCTTGTTTTATTTTCTTCTTGAACCTGAGCCACCACTTCAAAGAGTCGTGGTGGCTAATGCTGTGGTAAAATGAGGACGAAATATTGTCTCATTTTTACTATAAAGAGAGGCTACTTGACAGGTTTCCAGAGAGCGCCTATTGTATAAAGAAGAACAATGTCTTGCATCATTAAAACAGTGCCTGCTTAGCAGCAGGAGATAAAGTAATCTGAAGAAATCCATACTTTTTCTTAGGATTTTGCACTTTTTGCATGCACTAGGTTCAACACGGCCTTGTGTTTCAGATCACAACCACATGAACATTTTATACAGTTTTTTCTTTTATTTTTAAGCATTGTTTTTACCTTATGAGACACTGAAACTATTTTTCATTCATGTCATTAAGAGCTATAATGACATAAATACTGCTTTATTTACTTAAAGATAAAAGAATGGATAGAAGACAAATAAATTACAAACGAAGACCTAAAACCACACAGATTTGGACACATTCTTGACTTACTAGAGGCCAGGGATTCCAGGAAAATTCTGGATCTGAATTTCACGTTCCATCCCATCATGTTGTACAACAAAATAAAAGGTCTTTGAAAAAAAAACCACTTATGCTTACAACAACAGGAAGACAGTACACAGTACAGCATCATATGAATCTCAGGACTATTTATAGTAAGACAGAACTTGGATGTTTTGCTCTCCTCTACAATTCTCCAAAATGTTGCAGTATCTTAGAAAGATTTCCACTATCACTAGATTTTCCACTAATGTTTAAATTTATGTTCCATACCTAAGTACACAGGCAGCATTCAATCTGTTTAACGGGTTTTTTCATTGATCTACAAGTTCATAAAATTACAAAGGGGTCAAATAGAATTATATGTACTTAACTACAGAGCCCTCTAAAGCTATTCTCAATGTGAAGTGAGTTAGAACCAACATCTTGACTATCCTGACCTGTCTACTCAGCATTTTAACAGGCCAAAAATATTCTGGGATAACAGTCCTCTACATCACTAACTTGGATCATTTACTATCTTAATCTGGTTTTCCTTAATCTGATTTGGAGGTTTTGTTTTATTTCCCAGTATAATACTTTGGAAGATGTGCTCAGGCAGTGAAAAATGAAACATTTGTGCTCAGCACTCCTAAAGACAAAATACACTGTCTTTCTCAAGGACAGTCATTACACTTCCCTCTTCCAGCACAATATCCAGCAGATGTTTCCTTTTGCAGTGCTGCTGCTGATGCTGTATAGTTGGTTTGCTTGCTATTGATCAAGGAGTGTCACAGACGTTAAAAGCTGAAGCTCAAAGCATCAGTGCTCAGAGCTGGTCCATGCATGTATTTTGCCCAGCTTCCAATTCAGGGACAGGTTAAAGTAAAAAACAGAGACTGTGAACATGCAACTTCTTAGATTCACAAAGAGAACTCTGCTGTAACAGCAGATACCCACAGAACCAAAGAAAATGCACATTAATAGAAATCCATAACAATTGCTACCTGCATACACATTTTAAAACACAGATGTCTGCTGGTTATTTCACACTTTAGTTGCATGAAACACCGTATGGCTGAGAGATCAATCAATATATTAAGGAATATTTTCTTAGAGCTTTCTACAAATACATAAAAAGTCAAAACTATTAAGAAAAAAAGGCTGGCTACCTTATGACATCCCTAACATTTGTGTTTAATACGCTCATGGATATGCATATAAAATACAGAAATGCTGCTACGCAGATACATTCTTGATAACTATCAGTTTACACCCACAAGAAAGAATATTGGAACACATGAGGGACATAACCTAATTATGTCTTACCTTTTTGAAAAAGAGAATCACTGTCAACTTCAAAACCATTGTGGCTCTACCTGAATACTGAAGCCAGCTCTACTAGTACATTAGTTTGCATAATTCTAAGGATCAACGTTTCCACATTTTCAACATATGGTCTTTTGACAAGAATTCGCAAGTTGGTTTTTATGTATTAATTAAGGAAATAATGTTGCTTATTCCAGTACAGAAAGAGCTATGGAACTATATCAGATATATTAATAAATAATGGGATTGTTTTGCTTACAGTTGTCTTACAGCAATATTAACTCCTTTGATCACTACAGGCCTCAGATTTATTATGAGCAATTTTCCAGTTTCGTTTTTATGACATTTTACCTTAACTCTGTTAAGTCCGAATACAAGACAAGATGCATATAGTAACCATTGAGTACCTCTAGCTTAACAATCCTTTTTTTCACTTTTATTTCATTGATCTCAACTGTCTTCCTTTACCAACACTACTATTAAAACATTTCCATGTAGCAATTAAGGATCTTCCTTAATAAAATCAGTCTGTGCTTGGCCTATAATCAGATAAAGGACTGACAGAAAAAAATTGAAGACCAAAAATGTCAGCTAGCCCTGTTACTGCTTCACTCTATGAACATTACTCTATCATTTCTGTGTATCTTTTCATTCTCCACCTTGTGCAGGCTTTAAGTTTTCTGGTCCAGAGATGATTCCTTCAGTTTGATACAATCTTAGCTCAACTATTTCACCTCACAAATTATCTCCTGAGAGCAAAATTAAAACACAGGTCCCATGGAGCGGGGAGGAACCAAGACACTTTAAAAGCACGACTAGTTATTTCTTGCCACAAACCCTGATGTCCCAGCACAAAGGAGAGACAGTCTTAACAGCTGCCTTACACCGAACCTTATCTACATCAGTCCTCCTCCACAGCAACACATGGGCTTTGTGGGAAGAGAAGGATGAGGCATAGAATATTTCTATATGAAATTCATGGTATGGATTTATGCTCCTGAAAAGCCATCTCAGAGTCTGGTATACATTTTGTAGGTAGCTTAAAGTATATACACTCAGGCTCTGCACCTCTTCTGCTCCAGGAACTTTTTCTATATCCCCAGATACTGAAATTGCAATCACACTAAAGACAGTGCTTGGTTGTGAATGTCCTTGTGATTCCTCCCAAACACATAAGATGGAGAATATTGTTAAGGAAAAATACTGCACAACACAGTACTAAAAGAAGCATTTCGAGTCTTCTTAATCACAGCTACTTAGACCGAAAGGTAAAACAACGGGCACTTACTCCAGTTTGGCCTCGGTTTGCTTCTTTCTGTTCTCAGTTTTACATGGGCACAAAACTAATCTCCATTCAAAAGATCACTGTCCACAAGACATTCCAAGGAATGGGTAAGGAAAATGATCTTGTGAAGGAAGGAAGCTCCCACTCTTTCTATTTATGAATGCTACTTCTTACAGCACCTTTTTGACGGAATAAAACACAATCCATACATAACAGGCTAACTGCAGCTGAATTAGAGCCAAAAAATCCCATCTGAAGACTTACTTGAAGACTTGACAGGATAAAGTAAACAAGCTTGATAGATGTTGCCATGTAATTATAAACTTAATTACCATTAAATAAATTAGACATGAGTCTATAATGCACACCATGTTTAGTTGCTTATTGCCATAACTGCCAGGGGAGGCTATTACCAAGTAAGTAAGACTTACTCTTATTTGAAGCTGTGTTCCAGCATCTGAAGCTGCTGGGTGTTTCATCCACATCTGGCACATAGTATGGTTGCTACACATCCTATTTGAATCCTATTTGTCTGCTACCACTGATGCACTCAGAACATAACTTTCCAAGCTGTGTTAACAGCCATAGAAGTATCCATTCCCTCTCTGTGCATGTGGAACAATCTCCTGTCATGTTACCCAACCAAAGAAAATAACTCTTAAACGTATTACCATGATATAAATTTGTAGGGACAGAACCATGAAAGAAAGGTGCTATCTGTAGCATCGCTGAGGTACATCTTCTGCATTTCCCTTTCTACAGAAAGAACAGTGTTATAACTATAATAAGGTTAGCAAAGTGCCTGAAATGCATTTGAAACAAGATCTATTTCTTCTGAAAGAAGAGAGATTGATGCTTTACTTGATGACAATTCCCTTAAGACACTGTTTAAGAAATCTAGAGTCCTCAGTCTTCATAGTCAAATCCACTTGCCTTTTCAATACATCAATAGCCAAACCAATATGCCTTGCTCTTCTTTGAGCAGGCAAACAGAATGATTGCCTACTTTGGGGCTCCAAGCAGGTCCCAGCCTGCAACAATTCTAAGTCAAGAGTACTGGGAACCCAGCAATTGTTTAGGCCCACATTAGCCAGTGTAGTGCTCTCCACTTGTCCTACTACAACTGCAGAAGGAATCAGCAACAGGGCTTATACCTGCCTTCCTTTCATAAGATGGGGTTCCTTGCTCATTCCCACCTCTTCAACTTCCTTTCAGAAAATAAACTCAGACATATTTGGAAGAAGGCTGCTGGAAACTAGAGCTTGAATAGGCATGTAAATTCAGACATGGAACAGACATGTAAGATCCAAATTGTAATTAACAAGCCAAAATCTTTTTAGTGTAAATGGGAGGTACAAGGCTAGTTGTTTCCAGGCCCACCTACTAAGCTAAATATTTCAAAGACAAAGAGGGTCAGGCTACATTTTTGCCACCAACTTTAAAAAAAGCCATTAGTCTAGGCTTGAGCAAAGGTGTATCTTCTTTTTTATCTATAATTATTTAATTTATGTAACATAAATATCACCCTTCCAAACAACATGCCACCACAGTTCAAAGGACATCATGGGTTAAGTACTATCTGCAATACACAGTATTTATGAGGTTGTCCTATTTGAAGGATGAGGGAGAAGAGAGTTTTAAACATATGAGCATGATCTATGCCTTTCCTTGCTGGCCAGAGAACGTGCCCTAGCCCCATTTGCTTTGATGGCTTATTGGTAGCCTCAAACACTGCTGTGGTTTGCCCCAGAACTGAGTGTAATTAAATAGTACATGCAAACCACACACTATGCCTGCTCTCCAGGGAGACCACTTAACAGATAATACAGAATTGAGTTGTTTCTGATTACTTAAAGCACAAAAGAAGAGATGAGTCAGTTACATGAAATGCATGCTAGTACTGCAACTGGTTAAATAATTTTCAAAATAATTGCACCAATTTTGTTAATGTAGAACACAAAAGCCTGTTACTTGGCCAGTTCTGATTATATAGGCTTGGTGCCATGAATCAATACTGATGGATGAGAAAGCAGTTTTTTGACATTCTAGCTGAAAAATGTATTAACAGGTACTTGATATCTTTTGTGATTTCACTCGTCTGGACTGGAAAATGTGATGATGATTGAAAACTTGTTAGCAAATTTAAAAGAAAACGCAAAAAAAGGCAAAACCCACTTATCAACAGACATTCACCTAAATGTGATATTTGGTATCTTTCCCTATACATACAGCTAGGTTTGCTTACACCAAATGGATTCTTACCAACTGCTGCACAATGCATTTGCAATGAGCAAAACAAGACAGTAAGTTACATTCTCACACTGTTACTTAATCAATCCAATTTATCAAATATTTCAGTAGAATAAAATCCCTTTCAAATCCTCTTTAAAGTCCTGACATTTACCAAATAAATAACTTCCGAGATTCCTAAGGGAACCTACCATGTATTATTAATTATTCACATTTTTTACTGTATATGTGTTTTTCAATGAAAAATGTATATATAGATGTACATATTCATATACATAATAGGACAGATACATCCCATAAATTAAACTTAAGACAAATGAAATATTTTTTAATTACATATGTTCTAAGACTAAATAGTTCTGTAAATTCAGTTACAATTAAAAACAATACAGTCTTTGCTTTTTATAGGTTAGGAGTCTGAATAGCTTTATCATCTCACCTTCATTGTCGCAGTCTTGCAATGAAAGCCATATTTGATCTACCAGACCAACTCCTTTTACATCACCATGAACTGGAATGGAATGCATTACCATTATTGCAAGTGTCAAGAGTTTGGTTTGCAATTGTGAATTCTACTCTTTTTTTTATATTTATAATCTTTTACCAATTGCTTTTCTTTATATCCTACCCAGCAGGGGAAGAACCATCCATTGTGATACTTTAAAACTGTTCTCAGTTCACATTTTTCACAGTTAACAATCTGTACCACTAGGACAGCTATCACTATTAACTGGTTTTTTTTTTGTTTTGTTTTGACTGGACTCTTACCAAATACTGCTTGTACATGTGGTTTAGAGCTACAGAAATATGCATGGCTTACATCTATGAAAATATATATCTATATATATATATCTATGAAAAAATTCATAGTATCATGTTTAATGATAAGCAGTGTGGAGATATTCATCAGTCACTGATCATATTCTTCTTGGTGTGTATCCTTGGCCTAGAAAGACAAAGTGAACCTACAGATAGCCTCCACTGAAGTCAAAGGTCAATACTCAGTCACATTGCATGGAGCAATTTTGTGCTCTATGCTTATGGATTTTTGTCTGGGACTTTTACTTTTTTGGGGGGATCACATGCAGATAAAAAAATGAATAATTTACAACCAAGTCAGTAATTCACTACACTAAAGAATCTTCAGAAGCCCTAACATCAAAATATCTTGTTCAGCAACTGGTCTTACTCCCGGCTCCCAGTACTGAAATCAACCTCTAATCAACGTGCACTGCTTAAAGGTTCTGTAGGTTGCTGTCTGTTGTGCCAGAGCCCCCTGTGTTGCCTCACTGCTTCCTGAATGGAAGGAGGTGTCAATGTACCAGAAGAGGTTTCCACATCTCCTCCTGTTCTAGTCCAAGGCAGTTCGTTATGAGGCATCACAATGAACATAAAGAGAAGATCTGCAAATTCAAGACTGTGTCCTGAGTTTTCAAATATCAGTGATAAATATTCTTTACAATGTGAAAAAAATGAGCTTCACTTGCAAAGACAGCAGATCTGTGGGCAGCAGACCTGGACATACATTATGAATTCAATGCAGGGACAAGTGACTTCAAATGAAAAAAACATAAAAGCAAATCCCAGCCAAATGGCAGGGATAATCTACTTAAATTATATTGCTTGAAAACTTGTGTAGCTGCACATTTATATATACAAATTTCCTCCAACATATTTCATATGAGTCACTGAACAGCTTTTACCTTGGAAATTATATTAACATTAAGGTACAAGTCCCCCACAAATAGGCAATAGAAACAGATTTTCTATTACTAGCATTTTCTGAACAACATAAAATCAATAAAGTATATGTTAAGCTGATTTAAACCATATTAACTATGATGTCAATAGAAGAAGGAAAGTGAACTGCGGACATTCTTTGACTGATTAGGGATTATGACCCACAGCAAACTTGGTTCCATCATGTTCAACAAACATGACTAACTGTGCTAATAATACAGTAAAGCCAATCTCCAGGAGTTCACTCCTGAAATTATTATGATAACTCTGAATTCTGCCATGACTTCAAAACTTTACCCTGATTTTCCTAAAAAGCAGGATAAAGATGAGATGATGCTTTAAGTTTTATTTGTTATTTTTCAGGCAACATAAAATTACACCAGACCAATTTTTTAGCTCCTACAAATATATTCAGTTCATTCTACTCAAGTGAACAGATCTTAATCATCACTTTCAAACTATAGAATTTAAATTTCAAAAAGCAGATTCTGTTCCACAATACATCTATGTGAAAAGTGCAACATATAAGTAAGGACAGGCAGCTTTGCTTGCCTCTTGACAAAGTATTGAAGGTGTATTTTAGCAACCTATTAAGAAAGAAAATGCTTGGCTGAGAGAATAGTCTACCAGGACTCCACACAAAATATATTAAGATATTCTTCTGTATTTATGACTGACTTTTTATGATATTTCTCAAAACAGGAAAGCTATTTTACAGGGACAGAGGTTTCCAACCCTCTTAGGGGAACAGTTTCCTTTCCTGCAATTAAAATACCAAATCTGGTACTCCCCTCAGGATTTAAAATATAATTTTAGTAAGTGAGGTTAATTATTGAGAATGCAACAAGTTTACTTAGTCTACACTGAACTGATTTTTAAACAAAGGAAAAGGAATGCATGAAAAAGCATACAAAAAATAATGTACACAACCCTCCTGTGAATATTATTTCAAATACACCTTTCACTTTCAGTTCTCGAAAACAAATTGAAAAAACATATTAAGAAGTATCATCACCTGTGCAATGTAAATATCCTTTCCTTCACAGATTAATTTTCTCAAACTCAACTACATTTCATAAATCTTGCAAAATCAAATACCAGAGACATGATATACCACTGTTCCACAGCTTTCCTGTCCATAATGCAACCACAGCACTACTGAGGATAGAAAGGGAGAAGAAAAGCCCCTTTAATGACTGACACAAAGACATTCATGAGCACAGCATCCTTGTAGTTGGATCAGGGAAGAGTGCTCTCCTACAATAACATGGCTCTCTGAACCTGACTATCCTAGGAGTTATTAATGACAGCCTCAATTAAACTAGTAATTAAATCCTCTGTAACACTCATATGGTTGGGCAAGAGCTGTGAGAAGGAGAGAGACTAAGCAGCAATTGTGACCTTGAAAGAAAAATATTGATTGGATTTTGCCTTGTGAAATGAAGGAGGGGAAACTGAAATCGACCACTCTGAATCATTAATAAGCTCCAAGGGCATGCTCCTAACTCCCAGTTTTTACATATCCAAGTGGACCTTTCTTCAGGCTTGCTCAAAACCAGCACATTTACAAAGTATTTATGGAAACAAACCTGCAAATTCATTCAAGAAAGACAAAGTAGCCTTAGGCAACAAAACAAAGGTGCCAATTTTTGTATACTTTAAACTATGTAATACGTGACAACATACATGTGATACATCTTCAAGTATACATATATATGTGTGGGTTTAGATATACTATAGTCATTACTGTGAGCAACTGAAAAAGGCTATTGATTACCTGTGCCACCCCCAAGGCACAGTACCCCCTTATAAATGCCCACGGATACAGAATATGATTTTCAGTCTTCAGCTCTTTTCTAGGACTGAGAGTCCTTTGAGCATATTCTCTATCAGGAATATCCATTTGGCCCTAAAAAATGAGAAGACTCTTTTTTTAACAAAAAAAGAGAAGATCTTAGTAGAATTAAATGAAATAAAATTATGTGTAAAGCTATAATTTCTGTGGTCGAGGAGATCCAAATAACTGTTGTTTTGTGTTGACTATCACCAAAGAAATATAAAAGTATAGACAGAGAAATATAGAAGTATAGATGAGACATAGGAAGGTTTATGGTAATTTTCTGTTTATTTATCTTAAATTTCAGTACATCCTCCTTTTTAAAGAGTTTTCCCTTCTCAATACATTCTTCAGTTTTTCTTCTAGTCTCCTTTCCTACAAATTGTCTCCAATAGCTTTCTGTGGGTAGGTCTAGCTGCTGTGCTACTTACTGCAACACAAAGAAAGCTTCCTTCAGTCTTGGCTCATGTAGTAATCTGGAAAATCATTCCCTAGTTACTAATGTTTGTCTACAGAAAAGTCATAATTTAGGTTATAGAAGTCTTTTTCTGATTTCAAAATGCCTTTGTTGAACAAACTAACCATGTTAAAAGACTGGAAAATTATTAAGATAAGTTTTTTTTGAAAAATGGAATCAAACCAAGAGAACTTGAAGAAAACCATCAAACGGCCAAATGATCATTAGCTGTAGACACTTCCTCTCCAACAGACACTGCTCAGCATAGAAAGGTATACCAATAAGATGCAAATATGAAAATTTTTTTCTGTTTACAGTTCACTACAGGAAGGAATAAATGCAACAACTTCTGCCCCCACTACAACATAACAGTGCATTGGCAGAGGTCCGTAGGTTGTATCTGTACAAATTATCTGCTCAGTATTGTCAAAGACAAAGA
Organism: Coccyzus lansbergi; assembly: GCA_033558105.1. NCBI lineage: Eukaryota > Metazoa > Chordata > Aves > Cuculiformes > Coccyzidae > Coccyzus > Coccyzus lansbergi. The sequence goes on along the minus strand of JAUMJK010000741.1, from coordinate 298,193 downwards.
GTTCACATGTGTAGCAAGTTTGCTATTTTCAGAATATCCATGCAATTTCTTTCTCTTCCATTGCCCGTTTAATTAGCAATATTTCCACTGTCTAGAGACTAGAAATCTTCCTTAGAAATACTCCCTTTTTCAAGGACAAAATGGTATTATTAATGAAGGCAAGAATTACTACTACTGGAACTAAATTCAGTACCTTCTATAGTAATAGGATACAGAAAACCACTAGAGTAACCGTGCTGCTTCTATGCTTAATGATTACTGAATTAATGTCATGAAATAAAATGCTAACTATTCTCTTACATAAAGTATATTAAAAAAATCCACACCACAAAACCATACTCAAAACAAGATTTGCCCTAAATTCTGAAATACAACAGTTCTTCTCACCATGGAAATTTACATTTTTGTATGCTAGTGAAAAAAATATCAAAAAAAGATTAAAATATCACACATAAGGAGCAAGTGAGCTGGGCAATGACAAATCATTTATGTAAGAGAGAAAAAGATGAGCTGTGAATTACAGTGACAGACTACTCATGAAGGAACACGTGCAAACCTACACTACAATAAAGCAAAAAGCAAATGAGTCTTTGGTGTTAGTCCAAAACTGTAATCTGACCACACGATAAGTTTAGCAAGAATCTGATGACGGACAGCTTTACATCAGGAATCACAAGGCACACATGAAAGAGAATAATTCACAGAAAGAGAAGAGTAATTCATAATTTTATTGCTCAGTTTACATTTTCACTCTATCGTTGCCTGTTCCATAAGATGAAAGCAATGAACAATGAGGTGTTTCAGTGCCATGAACTGAACAATATCTAAAGGTTATTTCCAGTGGTGTATAAGACCTATGTAATATTTTTTTTCTGACAAAACCAGAAAAATAATATTGCAAGTGAAAAGACCATTATTAAATATCTTTTTACATTTTAAAGAGTTAGAAACCTTCCCACTTTTGCCTATGTAGTTTTGTTCAGTCCCATGGCTCTTTCACAGACTTCGTACAAAACCAAGGAGGGATATAAGTGGAACATTCCTTTGTAAGTAAAGTTAACTATTTTGGCTAAAACAACTACAAGCCACTTAACATCAGAGGGGACTCGCAATGATTTTTATAAAAGGCCAAGGGCAAAACTCTCCTCTTTCACACATACTACAAATGTAGTATCTGTGCAATCTATCATAGTGCTTCCTCTGCACTGACTGGGAGCTCCTATTTCCATTACTAGTGTTTCCAGTGCTGAAAAAGCAATAGGATGCAGCAGCCATGCTATGACAAAGAGGTTTGCTCTCACTGCTGGCTGAACCCTGAAGCACCCATCACCACCACACAACTAGCCATGCTTCTGATTTAACAGAACTGATTTACAGTGCTAATCAGCTGCTGCTATGTATACAATTATTCACACATGGTGGGTGGCAGAGGCCTCATTTTTTTGCATTAAATATTTTAATTGTACATAGCACACATACTGAAATTCAATATATTACTTGAAATAGTCAGAAAAGGTCTGACTGGTGCTTCTTACTGTATTCTTTGATGCATTTACGTCCAATCTTGTGACCACATCTTAATCATACAGGTCAGTTTAAGTAAACTTCCGCTAGCAGAGGTGTCTTAATTAAGCACCAGGCTAAATGCCATTGTATAGAGCTTTGCAAAATAAGGTTTCTCATCTCCCTGCCTTTTTGATCCTGTGGCTGTGGCAAAAGAAGTACATTTCTTGGCCCTGGCTGTCTGATATTCAGAGCCACTGGTTTGGCTTTGGTTCATGCCAAATTGAAATTCAAACATTTTAAATTTTGCCTTTTTGCTCTGTTTTCTTAAAAAGGTGCACTGGAATTAATAACCTACGCAGATTCATTGAGAGGAACCAGAAAAGACAACTGAGTGAAGGACACCATTATTGTCATAGAATTATAGAATCATAGAAAAACCAGGTTGGAAGAGACACACTGGATCATTGAGTCCAACCATTCCTATCCAAAACTAAATGATTCCCCTTAGCACCTTGTCCACCCATGCCTTAAACACCTCCAGGGAAGGTGAATCAACCACCTCCAGGGGCGACCTGTTCCAATGCCCAAGAACCCTTTCTGTGTTAAATTTTTTCCTAATGTCTAGCCTAAATCTCCCCTGGCAGAGTTTGAGGCCATTCCCTCTTGTCCTCTCCCCTGTCGCTTGGAAGAAAAGGCCAGTACCCTCCTCTCCACAACCTCCTTTCAGGTAGTTGTAAAGAGCAATGAGGTCTCGTCTCAGCCTCCTCTTCGCCAGGCTAAACAACCCCAGCTCCCTCAGCCATTCCTCATAGGGCCTGTTCTCCAGCCCCTAGCTGAGAACCAGGACATCTCTCACAACAGAAGTACAGATTTCTTCCTCCAATCCTGTGATACTACTTTGAAACATACACATCTTCTGCTTTCAAAGTCCATACTAACAAAGCAGCCTCACAACTATACAGTCCCACTGACTGCAAGAGCTTGAGTTCAGGTCAGCAGCAGCTAGAGAGGAGAAAAAAGATAGCTTCCCAAGCTTTCACTCTACTGTTAGAGAACTCAGAGCACCTCCTGGCACTAGTTATATCAAATGGACTATGTCTGGCAATTTTTGCAAGAAACCTGTAAAGGATTCACCCCCAATACTGTCCCGTCCTAGAACAAACTCTTACACTCTTGTTTTGGTACAAATTAATTGGCTTTCGTCTCACTTCGTAAGAGTCAGTCAGAGATGATACTTTTCATGGCTCTCAGTCATTGCCCTTCACTGCCTTTTCTATTGCTCTTATCAAACAGAGTTGCCATTCATTCCTTTCTTCATTCACTCTCACATCAGGGACCATCTTTTAAAAGTCAGGCCGGGATCTCCCTCAGATAGAAAAGAAATCATGCTATCCCTCTTTCTCTTATCCTTGCAATTTACAAAAGTTAGTGCCACCTTTGTCATCATAATGCTCCTCTCTTAATCCATTCCCATTCTTCTCTTTCTACTCAGAATTCACCCAATCCTTCCAGTATAAAACTGGAAAAAGGTGTGATTTTTGCAATCATTAACTTTTTCCCTTTAGTCCTATGATAATGTTTTCCTTAACAAGAATACAATCTTTTCCATTTTCCCCATCACAGTTAAAGAAATTTACTACCTGCTCATCAGTTATAGTCTTCTCACCTGGACTGGAAGATCTCTCCTCCTAGTTTCCCTTACCGATTTTTTCACCCCCTTTCAACATTTTCTATCACTTCTTACTTAGCTTAACTTCACCCATAATGAAGGAAAGTTTTGAACTGTTACCTGTATTTCTCATTGAGCTCACTGAATGAATTGCAAGAGGTTAACCTGATCTTGGACTACTACCAGTCCTCCAGCTATGACCTCCTTGCTCTGCATCCAAGGCCTTACTCAGTGTAGTCCTAACCTATGACTGTATTTCCTATTACCTTTATGTAATACATCATTCACTTTCTTTCTAAGAGGTCTGCATGACTTATGCTTCAGAGCTATTTCTTCAATCCAAACTGCCAGACTCTACACTTCTTTACAAGACGATCCTTTAATTCCTTAAAGACAGACTGACAAAGAAGAAAAGAAAATGTCAATTTCTTCACAAAGTAGCAGTCAAGATGATGCTAGTACAAGGGATCTCCAATCACCTGTACTACTACTGGCACTACCGCTGAAGGTAGATTAAAATCTACATAGCAAACTACAAAATACTATTTTGCAGAAAAGGAAAACTGAATGTGTTCAATCTGGCTGCAGGCATTGTGTAATATCACGCAAAAATCACTTTTCTTATTTTTCCATCTTTAAAATTTTAGACACATTTTGCATACTAAACAACAGAAATGTTCAGAGCTACAATTGCATTTCAAAAGGTGAATCATAAGCAGTGAAGCCATGAAGTATTTAAACAATCAGCATATTTGGGTTTTAAGTGACTGAACTATGACTATACTAGACAAATAAAAATATGCAAGTGCCATTAAGTTCTGTCAAACAAAGCAGACAACTGTTTTGGAAGATATTTACCTGTCCATAGCTGACAGGTAAAAGCTTCTCATTTCTTCTTAAAACTTCTCATAACTAAGACTCACCTAGGAGAATTGGTCCTGGTCCATATATTGTCAGAGAAGGTTCAGGAGAGATTATTAGCTGGAGCTCTTTTCTATTAGCTTTTATTAAGTCCTGCCCCATTGGCTAGGAGTATTCCAGCAAAGCACTAATATTTCATCCTCTGTTTAAGAACCATTCTAAGATGTCTCCCTCATCCAGAGCCCACTATGTTACAGTGCTGAGGTTAATTGAGGAACTGTAGGCCAAGATTAGGTTCCACATATTCTCTGGAAGGATTTAGTTTCCCATACAACTACAAAAATACTTTCCTAGATGTACATGGAATCTGACAGAGGCAACCGCAGCAGGGCGTATCTCTCCCCAAAGAAATGCTAACCCCATAAATCGATATGAGTCTAAGTCCCATTGACACCCATTTACTCACAGAATGGTATAAAGGGGCCACTGTGTATAGAACAGTCAGGCTCATTGACTTTTTTTTTCAGTGAAAGATGCCTTCAGCATGCCAACATCTCCAGACACCAATGATCCATTCTGTGCAGCCCATTTGCTCCTCCCCTTTCCAAAGTCTGCCACTTAGCAAGGACTCTACTTCAGTTTTAAGCATTAAGAAAGCTCTTTGACAAGGTAACAGTAATAAACATTGGATTCTGAAGTCTCCACTGTAGCCGAGGTTCTTTTTTCCCCCCTTCTCACTAAAGTAAAACATACTGATGACCAAGTTGTTGAACTGCAAGAAAACATTTTAATTGAAGTGTTTCCATAATATTGCTCACTATCCTGAATGCAGAAAGATTGCCAGTAGTAACTGGAATGGAATAAACTGGAAAAAGACAGGGTACCTAGCTAGCTAACTCTGAAGTATCTAATTAAAATTTAAGTAAACTTGGGAGTTAGGACAGCTGGAACAGGCACTGGAAAAATCTCAGCAGCTCTACGCCTTCTTCTTTAAAGGCAAGTAACAAATGACATGTATTAATTTTGTGTGAACAAGGAATGGGAGCTCAGCAGCAAGATCACTGTTCCAAGGCCAGCTGGTGTACGCAACAGCACACACAAACACCCTTTTTGTACAGGTAGTGGTCAGTGAGAATAGCATTCAGCGTTACAGTTCATCGAAGTGCCTGTTTGTAGAAACATAGCTAGTATATGGCAAAAATGTTGCCCTGGCTACTGAGAGCAAGTCAGGTTTGTGAAAGTTACCATTACTTCAGTACCTAAGCACTTAAATGCTAGGTGATGTCATCGTGATTAATTGTGAATGTCTATTGCGGCATTTTTCAAAGTACACAGATGGGTCACAGCCAATTGCATAAAAACTGCAAATACATGGTAGGAATTCCTCTCCTTTTGGCACAACAAGAGTATGACTGTCAGCCTGGAGCTGCCACAGGCAACATCAGCACTGTGCTGGATTGTACACGTAGAAGAAAGGTACAGGAAGGCAGAATAAGACAATTTCATCCTTTTCCCAAGGAGAGCAATTCCTCACCACTCAAACTTGATACATTTGAGCCTGAACCACACAACAGGGCAGATGCTTCTAGTCCCTGCAGGAACACAAAGACTTGACCTCAGGAATGGGTCAAATGCACCAAAGAGAAAAGCAGGAGTCCGAACTCTCTCTCCATGAGAGTCTCTCCATGGCCTCAGCATAGGATAGTCCAACAGCCTGAAGCCATAATCACACCTCAGTTTCTCTGTTGGTTTGCTGTCATGCTTTTCTTTTGCATGCCAATGGCCCATAGCATATGCCATGAGAAAGACCCAGGTACAGGTTGCTTTGTGAAAGAGTGAAAGGAAAGATGCTTCCCTTGGCTCCTCTGCACTTATGCTAGATTATCTAGTGACCTGCACATGAAATCACTATAAGAAATTCCAGTCTATTACTTTGCTAAAATAAAGCCATGTGTACTGATTTTATACTCTTCTATACCAAAGCAATGGGGTGCTTACAAGATAGAGAGAAGGAAGTTCTCTGTCTCACCAGCCTTCCTGTGCTCAGCAGAAGTAGAACACAAGAGTAGCCCTTTATGTCCAATGAAATAAATGCCTATTGCCCTGCCTCTAACAGAGGGTCAAAAGTATCTACCCATGAGATCATGTAACCACAGAATAAGCACATGATCAAGCACATACCTAGAATACCTTTGCAGCTCAAAGATTTCACATGCCAGACATGATGCCTTCATGCTTAATAGCTGTGTTACTCAAACTCAGAGACCCCCAGCAGGAACAGGCCCTGTGTTTTTCACCTGGCTCACAACATGCACCTACAGGGTACCTGGGCTTTACTGTGCCACTGGCAGGTTGCATGACTTCTTCTGTTGGCAGCAGAACAGCCTGTATTAATGTTTGCCTACATCATGCAGGGACACACCACTGCAAGAGCATCAGCAATGCACATGCTTCCAGCCCTATGAGAAGTAGTTATAATAGCTGCCTTGCTGGCAAGTTAGCACTTAGAAGCACAGAAAATGGGAAATTTAGCAGGAGAGACTATCTACTGCTCTCCAAAGTGGCTGACAGTTGTAAGAGTTCACAGGAAAACTTCAAGAGGACTGCAAAGGGCAGAAATATTTAGCCACAAACACAGAATTTCACTGCTGGTTTTGATTTGACTTTCAAGCCGATAAGAGTGTGAGAGACATTCAACAAGTGATCATCTGCACTAAAGCCAGATGAAGCCCTAAAACATGGTCTGCTCTCAGCACATATCCCCACATGCCACAGGAAAAGGACAGATGACAGTGCAGCTCTAGATGATGTGGGAGGGAACTCAGCAGTGGCTCTCTACAAAAAAATTAAGAGATGTTAAGAAATTCTGTTTCAGACACTGTTGTGGAAAAAGGAATATTTCTGTGAAGTACATTTCTGCTACTGCCTATTCCTAGAAATCACAGATATAAAACTTTTTGAAAGGGTATAAACATAGGCTGCAAACCTTTCTTGAAGACCCTTTGGTAACAAATGTTTTCAGCCATGGACCCTAGCTCCTGTCCCTGAATGCTTCCAGCTGAAACAAAGGGTCATTGTAACTCGATTTATGGATTTTTAAAGAGTACTTGTCTTGAAGTTTTAATTACTCACATCTTCTAACCAAGACCAAATTTCTCCTACTTTACAATGACATACAGGACATATCTCTGCATTGGGGCCATGTCAAACGTGGAGGCAAATCCAATAAAATACAGGCACTCCTGGCAAGGGTTGCTATAGGACACCTCTAGCTGCAGATGCTTCTGTACACTCTCTGTGGAGGAGCTGTTGGCAGCCCCAAGATTTTGCCCTTCCCTCCTGTTGCTATGTAAGGACAATGCATTTAAAATCCAAAATGTATCTAAAGGAAAAGATCTGAGTTCTCATGAAGTAAAGCTTCACAACAAATACTTAGTCATCTATCAGGGACACAGGAAGGACTTTTTAGAAATGCTTCTTCCATGTTTGCATTACTCTACTTTGTGCTCCAGGGCATTCAGCTGCAGCGAGCAGCTGAAGAAACAGTGGCGCTCACCTTTACTGCTAAGAATAAAACTAACCCAGAATAAATAATAGCTACTAAACTGTTTGTCCATTTTACTTTATTATACCTTGTTATTTACTTTATTATACCTTGTTATTTATTTTATTATACCTTGTTATATTGCTTCTACTCCACCATCTTTTTTAAGAAGTTCAAAAAAATCAAACAGAAAAAAAAAGTAAGATTCCCTCTGTTATATTTTCAAAAGAAGTCTCAAAGAAATAAGACTGATCTCATTTAGCTAGATCTGGTTTCTATTTCCATACTGGAAGAGCCATCAGTTCTTCCTGGTTTCCTTAAATGGGACAAAATAGGGCAGAGGACAAAAAAAAAAAAAAGAGAGAGAGAATGAAAGACTCTTGTTTAAAAAAACAATACTGATTTTTATGTAGGATACAGAATGGATGTTAGAAGAAAATGGACTTTGAGACCAGCACAAAAAACTACTTCAAAACACAAAAGACCTTTCCCATTTCACATCACTACTCATTTATGGGGGAAAAAAGTTATTTATAATATATTATTCTGATAGTTGCACTGGATTATCATCCAGGCTGAGGACTGAATAAAGCCCTAATGTTTTAAGTAAGTAAGTGTGAAAAGCTAAAATAGTGATCACTGTAAGACAGAGAGGCACATGAATGGCACACTGGTGAAGAAGAACTGGGGAGGTATATCTCCATGAAACGAACAATTAGGAACAGCTATGAGTCACTCAGAAAAGGTATGTTTGGCTACCCACAAATTAAATTGCTTGGGAAATTCACAAGATGCAGTGGTGGGACTGCATGAACAGCTAATATACAGATGTTGAACGTGCCTGGAAAAGAGATATAAAATGTACTCATTCATTCAAATAAAACAATCTTATTTAAACTTTTGCCCAGAATTGAAATAAAACCTAAACTGTTACTTATACTAGATATTCAAGCAGCTTGGCTACCTCTTGTTTTAATTTCTCTTAATTCCTGTGAGCTTTCATACTTCCTCATTTATTCCTAAGAAACAACAGTATTGCTACCACAATGTCTTTGCAGAACTTCTTTTTCATTCTGAAAGAAAAACAGCCCTGAATCTGGCAGAATCTATTCTTATTGTGTCTTCCAAACATTTAACTTCAAAGAGTGTAATGGCATGAGACCATACAAACAAAACAAAGGCATCTTCAGACACATTAAAGGAAAATGTTGATAAAAGGCTATTTCTATGTGTTTCTGCAAAATCACACCAGAAAGAACAAGCAGCCTTCCTGACTTGGGGAAAGTTCAAATAGGCATCAGAAAACTTTAAAAATCTTATCCAATCTTGAGTAGTTTATACTTAAGTGAATCTTCATTTGTTGTGATTCTGTCCATGCTACTTTTTTTTTCTTTACTTCAAATAATGCAGCTCCACTGCAGGGAACAGAATGGTTATAGCTGTGAGGAGAGCTACAGCACAGTGCCAGCCAGCTTCTGAGCCCAGGCTGAATATTCCCCTGTTGTGCAAAAGTCAATACTGAATGCTTTTACAAGAATGAAATTAAAAAAAAAAAAAAAAAGGCACTCCAACTATACTGAGATCTCAGCATCTACTAACAGAATTCATAAGTTTTTAACATGGCCAGGCATTTAAAAGCTAAACTTTATGAAGAAGAGTAATTGTACTACCTACTATTCAGGGTAAGAAAAACTTTTGTCCCAAGCTTAAAGGAAAAAAAAAATATTCAAATCTCAGAACTGTTAACAGGAATCAGTTCAGTTCAATCAGAGGAGGAATCCTACATCAGTCTTTGAAAGCTGAAGAACACAAATGGAAGCAAATGCACATAAAATCCAACAGGTATTGTAAAAGGAGTAGAGCAAAGTCCTAAGCAACATGCATCTGTAATGCCCAGTGGTGATATTGAACTGAGACTCACATACATGAATCCAATAATTTCCCTGAAAAGACACCACTGTACTGTAAATAGCATGCAGTGTACTGTAACCTTCCAGGAGCCTGGAATCAGCCTCCAGGAGCAACCTCTAACAGCAACTCTGCTAGCAGCCCCCTCCATATTAGCTTTTTTCCTAGAGAAGATGGAGATCATAAATGAACCTCAACACTACCATGGAAACATACTGTTCATATTCCCAGATATGTTGTTTAAAAACTGGGTTTTAACATTGTTTTCCAGCATCATCTAGACTAAACAATTTGTCAAATGGTGCTCACTTCCAACCATATATGTCCTTGGTAAAAAAGGGTATTTAAAGCATTGGAGAACTGGAGCCACTCAAAACCAAATACATAGGTAGCATAGACTGGCTTTGCTACTCTTTGCTCCTTTTCTTACTTCACATTCACTTCCCACATGATTGAGTGCCTGTAGGTTAAAATCAGAGGAGCCCTTAAGAAGGTAGATTTTGTGATGGGAGTCTGTTACAGGCCACCCAGCCAAGGAGAAGCAGCTGACAAACTCTTCTATAAACAGCTGGGGTTAATCTCCAAGTCAATGCCCCTTGTCCTTATGGGAGACTTCAATCTCCCTGGTATCTGCTGGGAGTACAATACAGCAGAAAGGAAGCAGTATAGGACGTTCCTGGAGTGCGTGGAAGACAACTTCCTTGCACAGCTGGTTAATGAACCTACGAGGGAAGGTGCCCTCCTGGACCTGCTGTTTGTCCACAGAGAAGGCCTTGTGGGGGATGTGGCAGTAGGAAGACGCCTAGGACTAAGTGATCACGAGATGATAGGGTTTTCTGTTCTAGGTGAAGAGAAGAGGGTGGTTAGCAGGACAGTAGCATTAAATTTCCAGAGGGTAGACTTTAAACTCTTCAGAAGGCTGATTGGCAAAGTCCCATGGGAGACAGTACTTAAGGGTAAAAGAGCCCATGAGGGCTGGGAGCTCTTCAAAAAGGAGATCCTAGCAGCTCAGGAGAAAGCCATCCTCATGTTCAGGAAAAAAAGCCGGCAGGGATAAAAAACAGCTTGGTTGAACAGAGAGATCTTGAGTGATATCAAGAAGAAGAGGAATGTTTATGGGCTCTGGAAGAGGGGACAGGCCTCTTGGGTGGACTACAGAAGGGAAGTGAGGTTGTGTAGGGAAAAAATCAGAGGGGCTAAGGCTCAACTAGAAATCAGATTGTCTAAGTGTGTGAAAGATAACAGAAAATCTTTCTATAAATATATAAATAATAAAAGGAGGACAAGGGAGACCATACAATCCCTACTGGACGCAGGGGGAACAACAGTGTCAGGGGATGAGGAGAAGGCTGAGGTACTTAATGCCTTCTTTGCCTCAGTCTTTAATTGTAAAGAAAGATATTCACTCTATGTAGAAACCTCAGAACTAGAGGAGCAATACGAGGCTCCCATAGTCCAAGAGAAGGTGGTCAGAGCCTTGCTAGCCCAGCTAGACACCCACAAGTCTATGGGGCCAGACGGGATTCACCCAAGGGTATTGAGGGACCTGGTGGATGTACTGGCCAAACCCCTTTCCATCATCTTCCAACAGTCCTGGAAGACTGTGGAAGTTCCACTGGACTGGAGGCTGGCTGATGTTGTGCCCATCTACAAGAAGGGTCACAGGGAGGATCCGGGGAACTACAGGCCAGTCAGTCTGACCTCAGTGCCAGGGAAAGTCATGGAACAGGTGATCTTGAGTGCTGTCATGAAGCACATGCAAGAGAACCGGGTGATCAGGCCCAGTCAACACAGGTTTACCAAAAACAGGTCATGCCAAACTAACCTGATCACCTTTATGATAAAGTGACTCAGCTGCTGGATGAGGGAAAGGCTGTGGATGCATCTTCCTGGACTTCAGCAAAGCTCTTGACACAGTTTCTAACAGCATTCTGCAACTGTCAGCCTCTGGCCTGGACAGGTGCACACTCTCCTGGGTGGAAAACTGGTTGGATGGCCATGCCTAGAGAGTGGTGGTAAATGGTGTTAAATCCATCTGGAGGCCAGTCACATGTGGGGTTCCCCAAGGCTCAGTGCTGGGTCCAGCCCTGTTCAATGTCTTCATCAAGGGAGTATTGAGGGCTCCCTTAGCAAGTTTGCAGAAGACACTGAGCTGGGTAGAAGTGTGGATCTACTGGAGGGTAGGGAGGCTCTGCAAAGGGATCTAAACAGGCTGGACCACTGGGCTGAGTTCAATGGCACGAAGTTAACAAGGCCAAATGCCAGGTCCTGCACTTGGGGCACAACAATCTTATGCAGTGCTACAGATTTGGAGAAGTCTGTCTACAAAGCTGCCTGGAGGAGAAGGACCTGCGGGTGTTGGTTGACAGCCTACTGAACATGAGCCAGCAGTGTGCCCAGGTGACCAAGAAGGCCAATGGCATCTTGGCTTGGATCAGAAACGGTGTGACCAGCAGGTCCAGGGAGGTTATTCTCCCTCTGTACTCAGCACTGGTGATACCACTCCTTGAATACCTGTGTATTCCTGTGAACCTCAGCCTATATCAAAGCAGAGCCTTGGCAGCTATGATTTTAAGCTCTCCTCTTTTCCACTGCATCCATTATTAGAATTATTTCTTTCCAGGTTCTTTCAATTTCTTGCCTAATCTCTAATCTACTTAGCATCTCCCTAGTTCTCCAGTTCATCTCACTTCACACACATTACATACCTATCCACTCATCATCCATTACCTGCTTGTATATTCCTTCAGGGGTGAGGGGAAGAAGTGCCACACAACAAGTACTTGTTTACACCTGCTTTCCATATATTTTTACTAGCAACAGACAAAAAACCTCACATAATTTTCCTGTGTTAATAAAATCCATCAGTATATCAGTCTGAATCATCAAAAGCTCTCAACAAGTTAATAACTACTCTTCTGCCTCAGTCATTACAAATGAGTTTGAATTTTGCAATCAAAGGAGATGATAGTCAAATACAGCATCACATACATAAAAACTCACCTGCCTCAGAATTCAGATGTGTCCTGAAATCCTTCGTTATATATAGACCATCTCGTCCATTGTCTTGTTCCTACCACCAAACTATAGCTACCTTCCTCTCTTATATCTTGCACTTTAGGATCAGACTCAGGAAAACTACCAGTAGATAGAAACAGAAAGCTGGGACCTGGAGGCCAAATTTTATACAATTAATAACAACAGAAAGCTAGAAACGGTAGTATGTTCTAACAGGGTGACATGACCCTAAAATAATGCTTTTCGTTACTGGAATACAAGATAAAGGTAGCCTAAATGTTTTGAGGTCTTTGTAAAACCCTTTACACAAGATTACTTTCTGAACTCTCATTCTTTGAAGCACTTACAGCAGTTTGCTTCCTCACAGCAGACTACGTAAAAGCATTAACAACACTATCTTCCAAATATTTATGTGATAAGTAAATATTACTGCCCCCATTGTACAACTTAGGCACCCAAGACACACAATTTGTACAATCTTCCTATGACTCCAAGGACTAGAATGCCAATGTCAAACAATAAAAATAGCTTCTTGTGTGTGGTTCAGATGAGAAATATCATCATTGGCTTTACATGTCTACTCACTAAAAATACTGCAGATTTGAGCACATTCGTTTATTTCTACATCTTACCTTACAACCCTGACTCACATGAATTAATCTTTCTTTTATATGTTGCTCATTAACTAAATAATGAAATGTTCTAGAGACATTAAAATATCAACACCCACACAATCAGCATTTGGGTAGGTACAACACAGTACAAAATCACTTCGGTAAGTACAACTGGAAACTCAAAAAGTTAAGGATTTCAGTGACCTGATGAAGGTCAAGCAGTAAGAATCTTCCCAGGCTACAAACTGATCTTCTTAAGTACCTAGCAAACAAGGTAAAATTGTCCAGGAATCCATTCTGGCAAGTTTATTGCAGACCAATTTGAACATGAGATCATATTTGTCAAACTGCAGGTCTTTGCTCTAGATAGAAAGCTTTTATTTTGCACTTGTTTAGAATTAAGAGAAGTCAAACCTCTTCTAACTGCATTTCATTTTTCTCCTAGTCTACATGCAACATAACATGCATTAATAATAAACACAACAGTTCTTCCTTTTCCTGTATCAGTACTTCAAACCACACAGAGCCACCTAAATTCTCACAAATCTGAACTCTTCATTCACCAGAAGGTTTGCTTTGAAGTTCCTTGAAATTACCCCATGGAGTCAAATAAAATGTATTAAAGCACAGAATACAATGACCATTGGCTATATGCTTACAGACAAAGAAGACAGAAAAGATTTTTCCTGCTGACCCTAAACTCACATACAAAAGAATATGCAAAAGTTTCAATAAATGATCATGTTCAGACAGAACAGTAAAGTACTCCACTCTTACCCAGAGTCATGTAGATATGATTACTTGGGTAAATGAGGGTTAAAGGCATTAAGTCATCATGAATGACAATATTGCACTGTGAATGACAATATTGCTCTGCAATGAGCCTTATATCATGCAGTGGCACAGTATTTCAACCCAAACTAAAATACCATAAGTTGACTGAGAAAAATGTTACAGTTGAAGAAGAGTTGCTGCCTCCTCCTGTAAGTGCTTTGGACCAAAACTAAAAAAGTAACAAGAGTTTACAGGCAAAACAATACAGTGAATAACACACAGAGAAGAAAAAATATTCCTTGACTACCAGTGTGCTCCTGTTGGAATAACCAATGCTTAATAACCAAAATTTTCAAATAAGTTCATAGTCCAACACAAAAGTTACAGAAATCACTTAAGAGAAAAACCTGACAAGAAGCAAGAGAAAATACCCCGTTTTGACTTTGGCAGGCAAAATCCATGAATGTGTTCGTAACTTTTAATCATCTTGGTGACAAAGCACAGCATCCTGACTGACAGTCCAAATTTTAAACTTGCTTTCAGAAATTATGACAAAGAACTAGCAAGGGCTTGAAGAAAAGGTAGTATTTTGAGGTGTTTCTTTCTTAAATCAACACACCGAATCTCATTACTTGATGGGAAAAAGCCAAAATTCTGTACCCTGAACTGCACAGACCTGAAAGACCACAAAAGGGAATAAGCACTCATAGTCTAAACGTTTAGACTTGATAGGTAGTTGAGAGAGCACTCAAGAAAGGGGAAGTACCTTTCAAAGCATGACACCCAAGACCACATACAAGAGAAGATAGCTGTCACTACCTAAGTATGATGGGAATTTCACACTCAGTTTGTTCTCTCATCTTTGCACTACTGCATACAGTTCAAAGTGCTAAGAGAAAGTTTTTATAAATATTCAGAAAAAAACCTCTCACTCCAAAAGGATGATGTATACATATGTTTCCCTCTGCTTCTGTCAGATTCTATTTGGTAATTTCTTAAAAGACAGAAAGGGCTGTTTTGGGGAGAAGTGAGTTCTCCCTCCTTTCTCTATTTGGTAAAACCTACTGCATTAATATCTACACTAAAGCAGTTGTGATCATACAACGTAAGAATCCACCTCCAGCTTTCCTAGTAAACAAGGAGCACTAAAGATTGCCTTGTTGCTCAAACAGCTAAATCCTGTGCTAAAATTTACTCCAGTTTGAATCAGCAAAAATGTTTTCATACTTTTAACTGAATCATGCTATTTCAATACTTTCCATCCATTTCCCTCATACTTCTATTCAGGTTTAGCGGCACGCTGTTAACATTTGCAAACTGTGTTATCTGGTTGGTTATGCTGCAAATAGTTGTCTATTTACACTTATTTTTCAACAGAGAAGATAGAATAAAACATGACTAGAATTATCATTCCACAAGTCCTCTCAAGGAGTCCATAAACCTTCCCCTGTCCTCTCTAGCCCAGTTCAACTATTATTTTTGAGTTTCATAAATTAGTTGGATGGATTCGAGAAATACACAAAACGGGAAGAGTTCTCTGGGCATCCTTCAATGAATTCCCACCATAAGCACTTTCGCATCCTCCAGCAAGCAAGCAGGCAGGGTGTTTCATAAAAGCAACCTCCAAATCTTAATTAAAACAATTAAGAAATTAACTGAAGCTTCCACCATTTATGTTGCAGCATCTTGCAAAGGTCTAAAAACCAGACCTCCATATTCAAGCAATGAAAAGCAGCTTTTCACACTAAGCTGTTAGGAACAGATCCTGTACTGTAGAAGAAGGTGTTTAAAATGTACATAGTGAGAGAAACATAATTATGTTTCACCAGTTACTCTGATGAATGGAGGTCTGAAAGTCTAGCACAACATGAGAGTTTACCCACAGAGTAGGAAAAAAGCATTGTTTTTTTGTACTAACCCTATTTTAAGCCTTTTCTAGCACAGATTATAGACCAGTTCCGTACTAAAGCTGTTCCTTAAGTTAATCATCAGAACCTGCTATTTCCCCTTACTCAAAAGACAGAATGAAAAAAAGCAAGGCAAGAATGAAAATAATTGCCTTGTATGATGCAATCCAACTTCAACCAGAACCCAGAACATCACAAACAAAATGTTTTTGTTTTGTTACTGGTGGTGAGTGAGTGCTTTGTTTTCCTCCTACCTGCAAAATACCTTTATTACTACAATTTGGAAAGGTAAATGCATAAAAAAACCTATCTCAAGTTGTCCCCTCAACTCAGATAAACAAAATGAGAAGAGATCCCAAAAGATAGGGTAAGTTACTCTTATACAGCTCTTCAACAGATCTTTATAAGACATTAACCAGCCCTGCTGAAGTACCAGAGGCTCACATATAACCTGTGCTCCCTACTACATAAACCAGACCCTTTTCTGCTTAGTAGTGTAATGGGAAGAAGACAATGGGGGCATGTGAGCTTTGTCTCTGTCTCTACATTTCTTCACTTGTGGTGCTTCCAGGTAATGTCAGTTCTGATGCAGCACAGCTCAGATGCAATAGCCCACTTCAGATCTCTTTCTGGGGATCCTATCAATGCCCATGGACTGCACTATTTAAGTGCAGAAGGATTCAACAAGGACACAGTCTAAGAAGTGGGTAGGTGATGACTGTGCAAAGCATGGGATAAAATGTCATTTAAAAATATGAGGCATAAAGCAATGTCTTCAAGAAACTGCAGATGCCTGCTGCAAACTCAAATGGGGTGAAAATTTCATTCTTTACATAAAGACATTTCTTAATGGAACACATAGTGTTGATTGCCTATTCACACATTTCATTTTCTCATTTACAGTGGAACACTTCCTCCATGTACAGTTACAAGAAAAATACCACTGAGTGCCAGGTGGTCTGCTTCAGTTACTGAGTGATTATTTTGTATTTTCCAAACTATTTAGTGAAGAAGGGTCAGGAGATGTTTAATAACAGGATCCCTGAGGTGACCAGGCTGTGTTCTCACAAGATAACAGAAAAATCAAGCACAACCATTTGTGCTTTTCTGCCTGATGTAACTCAGGAAGTTCCTCCTCATGAATGCAAAATATTCATTAATATTTTGGGGAATAGTTGAAAAGAAGGGTTTTTACCTTGTTTGGTAAGTATTTTCAATGATAGTCTGGATATTTTACTCCTTTGCGCTTCCCTACTAAGACTGTTTATAAGACCACCAGCCATTATATGATGTCTGTACGCTAAGTCAGAATTAATTTTGTTGTCACTGAATTCAATGGCAAATGACTCCAGGAGTTCACAGGTAACTACCTTGACCATTTTATTCAGAATTTCCAAGATACACATTTTAAATACTGTACTGATCAATACAGAGTGCAAAAAAATTCTCTTCACCCTTTGCTTTATTATACCTATGGTCAGATAACCCAGGTCATTTATCTTAATTTATGAACTATCAATATATGCTTATGCTGCAGGCTTTACCAAGCAGGTAATATTTTAGTATTAGTCACTATTGTGTATTGATTTAATGTTCTAATCTCAGGTCTTTAATATCGCTTTACTATAAATTCAATAATACTGATGATGATAAATGGAGAGATTCTTTCTGGGACACCAGACTATGGATAGATTTAGACTGTAAAGCTCAGGGGTGTGTGCAAACTTTGGAGAAGTTGAGATTCACTTCAGGGATAACTGAAGGTCACTCCTTTCAAATGAAACATTCAGGAATTATTTGTAGCTTGCAGTGACATTTCAGCATTATCATTACTGTTAGCGTTTGAAGGAAGGTACCTGAACTGTGAACTGATCTTCCTAACCATCAGTGATCAAATTTAAAGAATAAAATAAACGACATACATGAGGTTGGTGGCTTTTCATAATTTCATTAAGTCATTTCCCAAAAAGTGTATCCTTAAAAATATGACCTACATGGACAGTTCTGCAAAAAAAAAAAAAACTACGGAGGTCAGACTTATGGATCAGCAAAGACTATTATTTTTTTGAGAAAGGTTGTATCTGAAGATACTAAAAAATAACCACCACGTAAGGAGCTTTCTGGAAGGTAACTTAATATATTACCACACAAAATGCAACTTTGCACATTCTCTCTCAGCGCAGAGTTTACTTTGTCGATCCTCCAATGATGTCATATTGAACTACTAAATGCAAATTTTGAAAAATCTAACAAGCATTCAGCTGGAAAGAACTAACATCAGACATTTTTCATCATTGTTCTCATTTAGCTTCCTCCTACTTCAGCTCTCTATATACAATTCAGAAAGCTTCAGACACAAATAAAATTTACACTAAACAATTGCTTAGTTGCAGAAAGTTTTTTCTAGTCTTTGGCCAGAAGTGCATGGCTCTGTACTGCTGGTTCTATGTTCTATTCAAGATATTTCATAATTACTGTCCTCTTTTAATGCTACCCTGAGGAGCAGAGACTGTCATATCAGAAAGAGGTGAGAGAAAAGGTTACCATTCCAACAAGCTAATTTGCACAGAATATATTTCTGTTCAGCTCTAGTCTCCTTTGTTGCAGGAACTCTACTCTAAACACAATACAGAAAAACAAAACATACAGTAGATACCTCTGAAAAGTGTACTCGTCAAGAGCAAGTATGGGTTACCAAAATACACATCCATGTGGTACTGTCTCATAAGCATATCCGAGAAGAAAAGGTAACAGAAGCCTACCAAAAGAGTACTTACCACACTCTCCGCAGTCCCTCATCTACACATCTTAAGAACAAAATCTCATCTCCTTTACCATATTGAACAGCACCTTCTACTCTTCACAACTAGACAGTAAGTGTTTTAAGTGTTTTTCTCTTTTTCTATTTTTTTAAAATACAATTTCACACCACCAGACAAACCAATGGTTATCAGTAAAATAATACAGTAATTGAGTTGTTGCTGGTATCTCTGTGTCACACATAACCTCCATCTGGTTGTAAAATAAATAAATGAATAAATGGAAGGGCTGATATGTCTCTCTTCTACAGGGACATAAGCACTTGCCACTCCTCCCAGTTGCTACATCCCAAGATACCATTGCTCAAGAAAATGCCTGTCAGAAAGCACCAGTATGACAGGATCCACTGCAAATCCACCTTTGGCTTTCGTCACTGTTTCCCCTTGAATCTATCACCTTAACATGACATTTTGGTATGATTTGAAGTACCTCTTACATACAGCATAGATTCTCATCAAATTGTTGCAATAAAATTCATATCAGAATAAATTTAGTTTCCTATCTTCTTCCTACCTGTACTGACTCAAGTAATTTTTTACTCCAGGAAGTATCCCAGTGACCTCTTTGACCTCTTTTGCAGGAAAAAGAGAAACAGGATTTGTCTTAAGAAACAAAGATAAGTAGAAGAGTTTGATCAAAAATTGTATGCTCTGCCTAAATCTGCTTCTGCCCTTACTCACTTGATGTATAAACAAAACACGAAATATGATGGCACTTAATCTAGTTATTTTGACTGCTTTCAGTGCAGAAACCTACAGTATCGGCTCGTACAATGCAAAACAGTTCTGGAAAGTATAAAAAAACCACCCTGCTTACCTTTAATCCCAAACTTAGAGTGTCTTCCAAACTTCAGAATAATGAGCATTACTACTAAGCCAGTGCACACCAGTGCTGCAATTCCCACTACAACATACACCTAAAAAAGGAGTACATAAACAGATCTTACTCTTTTGTTCTCATGAACTACCTTCAAAGACAGTAAGCATACATTCAGATTAACCCAGTTAGGTAAAGATATTAATTTCAGCTAGGAAACATTCACACCCAGATCACAGAATACAGAAAGCAGGCACTTGTTGAGGTTTTTTTTCTATGTTGCAAGGAAGAGAAATTCAGACACCTCTAGAAACAACTTTTTCAACATCCTACACATTCAAGGCAGGTGGGAGGGAACACACATCACCCCCTTCCCTTCCAGCAGAGTGGTATGTCATAAGGAAACACATAAGAAAAGCACACAGGAAAAAAAATTACTGTGAGGATGATTGTACACTGCTGGAGATTGCTTGGAGTAGCTTTGCAGTCCCCATTCCTGGAGGTATCAAAACCAGAGTGCACACAACTGTGAGCAATCATGTTGGCTTCACTTTAAGCAGAGGGGAATGGACTACAGAATTTCCAGAGGTCTCTTCCAACCTCAGCCACTCAATGATTCTGTCATCACATAAGGCAAGACAGTTTGGGATCCCTTGTTTTTTAACACAGTGTACCAGCTCATAGTCCACTCTCTAGTTCATGAACACACATACTCTCCACTGCCTGCTGCTTTATTGAGTCAATGATGCAAGAAGGTTGCAGTATCAACCAGGCTGGCCACACATTCAGTGTTTCCAATAAATCAGTTCATAGGTGCATGAAAGGCAAGGCAGCAAAGGAGGAGGTCCACTAATGCAGTTGCTTATGCTAAAATTTACTGCAAGTTAATCAATCAAAAACATGCACGAAATCATGCAATTAGTCCCTTGCAGCACATCCACTCTGTATGTGGAGTCAACTCTAGGACTAGAATTCAAACAATAACCTTCAAATTGCCTTGGATGTCTTTATTTTGTAAACAAAGACTGCTTTCCTTGGCTAAAATCAGAAGTTGAGTCTTAGGCTAAAAAATTAGAGTCTGTTGTTCAGAAATGCATGCAACAAATTAATTAGTAATGTTACTTGGACTTAAAAACTATTCACTCCTTAAAAAAAACAGTGGGAGGGCAAGAGTGTGAAGGACTGATTTGCTTTTTTTTCTGAGATTTGATCACAACAAGTAATGGCAACACTGTTCTGATAGGTCAGGGGCCTATTACAATCTCCACAGTTTTTTGAGTAGTATACCCAGAAAGTCTGTCAAGATTTCAGATCACGAAGAAATGTATATACTTACAGTGATGCTATCTTCATTCTCTTTGTTGGACACATCTGTAGAAGTGATCTGATTACTGTTATTTGTGGTGTCTCCAAGATCATTAGGTGTAGTTTCATACTCTTAGGAAAGTAAAAAAAAAACGTTACTTTTATAGTTTCATAAACTTAGAGTGGAAAGACTTGACTTTACATAACTTCTGTTCTGTAAGATTTTAAGGCCACTAACAACTCTCAAGACTCTAAGCTCTTTGGAAACAATACATAATTGTTCACGTAGCTGGAACATTCTGGGGGTGAACAAATAAATTGTGAATGACAGACTTGAAGAGAGAAGCAATGTACACCATAATGTGTACTTCTACTGGTGAAACTAGAGTTAAATAAGAACTCCATCCACAAAGCTATTTTTATGTGCTTTTGACATTCCATTAAAAATTAAAGACTGCCCTCTACATTGAACTTCTCCAGCCTTGTATTCAGCCAAATTTAGGGCAATGTTAGAAATTAGCTTGGGGTTTTAGTTTAACTGAAAAGAACTTGGTAGATTATTTTTTTTAGATAGTTTATTACTATCAAATGTGAAATAGTTTTCTTCATTTAAAAACTAATAAGAATTACTGTTGTGTGCACTGCAGTCAGAGTCTAGCATCATACACTGTTGTAAAGGTAGGTCTTTGATAATTAAAGTGTCTGAGAGGGTATGAAGAAATCTGATTTATCAAAATAATTCCACTGACAGGTCTGCAGGGGTGAGCCCAGAACCATCAAAAAGAATGAATATGGTTTAATTATTTATAATAATTTAAAAATTAAACACAGTCCATGATTTTTTTGCCAAATTATTCAAATGAGATTAAAAGAATGAAATAATATTTATCTGAACTTAGAGAAATGTGCACTAAAATAAAATTTTAAAAACACATATTTTATGATTACATCTGGAAATCTAGAAAACACTTCAATTCAACGACTGTAATGTGCGCAGATGAAAGAAACAAACAAGAGCAATAACTGCATCTATTACAAAACGCACCTCCATTATTGTAATTTAAATCTGCAATTAACTGCATATTTCTTCACATATTTCAATTAAAATCAGTGCTGTAAGTCTACAGATGAAATCTTAGCTGTGAATCTGAAAAAGCAGAGTGCAGAGTCATGGCTCTCACTAACTACAGAGGCAGGACTGCAGAGTTGCTGCTGAGCAAGGGCAGAAAGGGCCTGCCCCTCCATAGAGTTTGCCTTCTTTAGCTCCCAAGACCGTTTTGGAGAGCTCAGCTAGCAATTCTGGGAGCAAACTGCACTGGTCTTTTATCTTCCTGCATGCATGAACACATTTGCTTCCTGCAAAGCGCTCAGCAAGCTGCAAATTTTTTGGTATACACACTCCCTGGCACCAGTGTCACAGTCATGTTGTCTAATCAGCTCACATAGTCTGTTTTGGCTCTACACCACGCATGCCAAAGGAAAGGACTCTTTTGAGCCAAAATACATATTAAGTATACAGAGTTTTCATGAGAAACAAAACTTACTTTCCTGGACTTTTACCATCTGAATTCTTGAACTCAGCACTTCACCTCTATGTCTGTAGCTTCCTTTGCAGCAAGGTCAAAACACTAGCAAAAGGCAAACTACCTGCAGTTCTTACTCTTTACCCATGCTGCACAAAACATGTCTGAATGGTTCACTTGCGCAAACAGCCTTAATACTCAGTAAGGTGCCATGTCATCTGCCAAGACCATCCACCACCATGAGTATACACTTAGCCACAGCAAAGGAGACTTCAGCTTTACTCATTTGCAGGCAGAACCACTTCATAACAATGAAGTTTAATGTCTTTATCAATGACTTGGATAAAGGCATTGAGTGCCTCCCTTAGCAAGTTTGCAGAAGACACTAAGCTGGGTGGAAGTGTCAATCTGCTGGAGGGTAGGGAGGCTCTGCAAAGGGACCTAAACAGGTTGGACTGCTGGGCAGTGTCCAATGGCATGAGGTTTAACATGGCCAAATGCCAGGTCCTCCACTTGGGGCACAACAACCCTATGCAGTGCTACAGACTTGGAGAAGTCTGTCTACAAAGCTGTCTGGAGGAGAAGGACCTGGGGGTGTTGGTCGCTAGCCGACTGAACATGAGCCAGCAGTGTGCCCAGGTGACCAAGAAGGCCAATGGCATCTTGGCTTGGATCAGAAATGGTGTGATCAGCAGGTCCAGGGAGGTGATTCTCCCTCTGTACTACGCACTGGTGAGACCGCTCCTTGAATCCTGTGTTCAGTTCTGGGTCCCTCAACACAAGAAGGATGTTGAGGCTCTGGAGCAAGTCCAGAGAAGAGCAACAAAGCTGGTGAAGGGGCTGGAGAACAGGTCCTATGAGGAGCGGCTGAGAGAGCTGGGGTTGTTTAGCCTGGAGAAGAGGAGGCTTAGAGGAGACCTCATTGCTCTCTACAACTACCTGAAGGGAGGTTGTGGAGAGGAGGGAGCTGGCCTCTTCTCCCAAGTGACAGGGGACAGGACAAGAGGGAATGGCCTCAAGCTCTGCCAGGGGAGGTTCAGGCTTGACATAAGGAAGAGATTCTTCACTCAAAGGGTCACTAGGCAATGGAACGGTCTGCCCAGGGAGATGGTTGACTCACCTTCCCTGGAGGTGTTTAAGGTGCAGGTGGATGAGGTACTGAGGGGCATGGTTGAGAGATTGGTGAGAATGGTTGGACTTGATGATCCAGTGGGTCTCTTCCAACCTGGTGATTCTATGATTCTATAACAAGCATCTCAGACTACAAGATTGCCCTTCCTTTACAACTGGCTAGGAAACTCTTTACATAGATAGACTGACCAACTCTATTTACGGTACATTTATAAGACCAATACACAAAACAAATATTTAGAGCCTTCACTGCTCTGGCTCTGTAATATAAACTTTCAAGAGGGAAATTTTTTGCTCTTAATGTTATCTGTAAATAGCAGCAGGCATAAGCTGATGGTATTCACAGTTTTGTTTTTGCTCACGTCTGTACTAAGCTGCTGGAAATCACACCCTGACAGACTAATGAGAACTACCCAGAGTGCTTCAGGTCTGATCTTTAATTCCTCTGAATACACTTATGTATTAAAATGGGCAAGAGCTAAAGTAGGCCACATCAGTAAGCTGGTGTTGCATTGCTATGCCCCGCTGTGTAACTGTGAAGCACTTTCATTTGATCTAGTGCCAGGTCTTCAAAGCCTCTTGAAATGGGTGAGCCAGGCAAGGCAAATACAGAGAATAGCTATCCAGCCAACACCAGGCAATTCTGAGTTTAACAAAATCCTGTTCAGTTTACCATGAAATCCCCACAAAGACAGGGTCACAACTCTTGACTCACACTTTGTGGGACTCTTGCCAGTTCAGGGACAGGTTCTTTGGTGTTGTGCACCTCACACCTGTGTCTGCGTCTACTGTGGTGAATCACAGCTGTGGCTGGGCAGTAGCTATTTGAGAAACAATATGTATAGTGGCAGTGGTACAGACAAGAATACAGTCAGTACAGTCACACCAGCACCAAGGGGTCACCGCACAGTCCTCAGGGCCAATTTGGTGATACGGTACATTGCCTATTTCATGTTCACAACTGTATTATAAAAAGCCATGTATCACAAAGAAGTGAACTTGGATCTCAAGAAGCTGACTTTGTATTTGATTTCCTGCTCAGCCACGAGTAAGTCGCTTTATTTCTCTCAGTTATTTCCCAGACATGACCCTGTCTTGGATAAGCCCTGTCACTTCCTTTTCCACAAGATGGTCCAGAGGCACTAGTGACTGCTCTGCTGGGACTCCTCTCTGCAAAACAACACCACACAGCGTGCTGCAACCTCATTCTTCTCTTTTCCATTGCTTTTTCAAAAACGCTTCACTGAAAATGTTTGGAAACCATTTCATACATGTGCAGGACACAGAGGGTCAATTTCCAAGGGATATACCAAAGACAGGTCTGAGGGGCTTTACTCCACAAAGACAGGTAGTTGAGGCAGGAGCTCCCTGCTCTCCATGGCTCCAGGGCAGTACCCAATGCCCAGGGCTGTGACTGTCTGTGGCCCCACACACTGTGTTGCTCTCCAATAGCCCTGCCCTGATAGGCCCCTACGGGAAGTCCTTGCCCCTGCAGCACCCCAACACTTGCAGGGAAATACCTCATAGCTGCCGCTAACTATATTTATAGCCAACAGACTGATAGACATACAACTCGTTTCAGTAGCCAGCAGTATCAATCCTCTGCCACTGCCTTTACCCTTTACAGCAGGCACATTTGCAACATGATTAGCACAAGGCTCTGAAAAATGCATTTTAAAAGGAAGCCTCTTGCATGGGACTATGGGTGCTTTAAATCTTCCTTCCAGCATAATCTAAGCTGTGGGTAAACAGGTCAGCATATAGGAAGCAGTTTGAAAAAAAGTCAAGAAAGCCACTCAGTCTCTGTGGGAAGCACATCCCAGGGGTCCCGCTGTCAGCCATGCAAGCAATGGTTCTCCAAAGAAGAACACAGTTCTTAGACTTTCCATCCAGCTTCATTTATTCACCTCACTAACTGGACTTGTGAATTTGGAATAATTAGGGAAACACTCTGGACTACAAAGTGCTTCTCAAAGCAAGCACTGAGTCACTGAAACAAAGATCAAAGACAGTAGTTTCATAAAGCAGAAAGAAAAGCCAGGCATAAAAAGGAAGATTGCTTTTATCACGACTAGGTCTTGCAGGCTGTGATCCACTAGTCCAACTCGAAGTGGACATTGCAGCATAAACCTACCCAAGCCACTTCAAGCACAGCACTCACAGAATCACAGAATCACAGAACAACCAGGTTGGAAGGGACCTGGTTGTTCTGTGATTCTGTGATTCTGTGATTCTCACATGGCTATAAGCCATACACAGGCAACAGGACCTCGATGTACAACTCAGAATCAAAATCTTCATAAGCTTCAGCTTATATAACACAACACATGAAAGAAATTATGCAAACCATCACCACCTTCCCAGCCCTCAAAAAAAAGTATTTGTATTGAGAGGGAGGGGAAGCTACCCTTTAGTCTTTCCAAGCACTTAAAGCCAAATTGATGATTCAATTGCACATTTGCTAAAGTTTAATGATGTGGAATGGAATCAAGGCAATAACATTTAAATGAGCTTAAGGAAACTTGAGTCATGGGCCATTTTGTCCAAATACAAAATACTCCAAAGAGGATCCAGCTTCTGCAGAAAGCTAAAGGGTGTTTGGGTATGTTAGGTAGGATGGACTTCCCTACTCACCAGAAGTACATCATAAGTGGTGTGTAAAGCTAGCCAGTTGTCTTTCATTCTGCAGTTTCTATTCTAGTGCACACTGGCTTTCTCTAGGTAATAACCAAAATATTTTGTCTAACTAAAAAAACTAATGTGAATGGTGTCATCAAATGTTCTGGCACACACTCAGATATGACTGAGTTGATGGTCTGCTTCCGTGACAGAGGTTAAGAGAAGGTACAAATGAGTAGACAGAGCAAAATAAATTGCCTACAGGAAAACGTACTTGTGTCAACTTCATTTTTAAGTGGAATTTAGAGGTACATTTTTGGAGGCAAAACAAGTATGGAATTATACCAGAAAAAAAAATTGTTACATAAGGAGAAATCGCCAACTCATATTCCTCCAAGAAATGCCTCCAAAAAGTTCACAAAATCTCATGCCTATGAGCTACATTAGACAGCTGTCATCCTACAGCACCAACTGCAACCATTCGCAGCAGTGGATTTATGCTTCTCCTAACGTGAATTAAAACTAGCAGAGTAAGTAAACTGTCACGTGGCCCTCATGTACTTTAAATAATATAAGGCAGGAGAAGTATGAAAAACACAAAGTACCTATTAAAATTGTGCTATAATATGTGACATTGCAATTTAAATTACCCTGACATTCAATCTTTTAATAGTTCCAGTTCCTTCATTTCTATCAATAAAAGAAAAGAAAAAGGAAATCAAATATATACCATAAACATCTGGATCCACAATTGGGCCGCTACCTGTACATGGAAGAAAAAAAAAAGAAAAAAAAGCCTTTGTAAATAGATTGCAAATATTAGAAGCATAAAAGTTTCTTTAGGAAAAACTTTTCTTAAGGGTTAGTGTAGTATTTGCAATAGCAATGATCAGTACCTACAGAAATGTAAAGGAACACCAATATATTTCAGTATCTGTTTATCAGATTATGTTTGCAACAATTTTAAAACTATTCCAAAGATTAATATTTTTGTTCATGTGAAACAGCTAGCGCACAGGCCGCTAGCTCTGGCAAAAGCAGGTGTATTTTCCAGCTGAGCAAAATCCTGCTGTTAAAGTGTATCTAGAATAAGTGCAACAATAACTATTTTTGTTGAAAAATCTCTGGTGAAATTCTCCCTGGACTTAAGTGGAAGCTGAATTTAGTAAACATTTACAATCATTGACTTTTACCTAGTAAAACAATGTTGCAATTAAATCACTGTAGGAACAAATTGGTTTAGCTGTGAGCTGGCAAGATATGGACTAGAGGTAGCAACAACTTAAGCTGCACCACTTCATTTGCTCCGTGAAAGGATGCTTCCAAGATGCCAGCTGCACTGCTGACACACAGACAGAACTCTCACCAAGAGTTACATATATCAGAAGCCACCCTTTACAGAAGCAAATGGATGCCTGTCTACTCAGCACTTTTCTAAATTTTGCTAGTTCTAGTTTGTAGCTTTTCCTGATTACTGCACATACGTAAAGCTAAGCACGTATGTGAGTATATTGTACAGGACACCCACTAAAATTAGCATGCTATTAGAATATTCACACTTTGAAAGATACTTGTGTTGTATTTCAAGATACTCATTCATTCTGGTCTATAATGTATTTATAGCACAGCTTATATAGCACACTCCTAATAATGTCTTCCATATATTTACTCTTTCTTTTTGTTGGTTTGGAAATAAAAATAAGAGAAAGCTAAAATTTCTAAAGATTACTCAAACTTCAAAAAGCGTAATTCTGTTTATAGTGTCTTACAGTAAATCAATAGCAGTGGCATTATACTAGCATAAGCCATTGTGAGGTATGACCAGAACACTGTTGTTTCTGCATGAGAACATGTGTTGAAACTACTAAACAGAGTGGTAATCTATTTGCAGAATGGCAGTAGATAATTAGGCTTATTTTTTAAAGCATTTGAAGATATTCTAGTATCCAGAGACAAAGGTTAATAGAACCCATAAGAACTGTCAAGTCAATCTGCAGAAATAAATAACAAGCAAAGAAAGGTTCTTCAGTCTGTCCTCCAGCAACCTCTGATCAGGGTTTTCTGTCCATAAAAGCTCACAGATTCAGTTTTTCCAGCATGAAACATAAATCTGCTTAAAGATAGTATTTCCAATTTGCCTTCTGTAATCTGAAGGGGGCAGGGGGAAACAAAAAAGCCCCCCAAAATCCAAAAATATCCCAGGCCTTTATTCCTGTGTCAAGTGGCAACATTTCTGTTACTGTTTACTGGAAATGGGATGAAGTAATCAGATTAGTTTAATCTCTAACTATTGCCAGGAATAAAACCTAGGAAGTCATCAACTTAATTCAAATGCCATTTACATAACTAAACATTTCACTTCAAATAAAGTTGCAAAAATCAAGATGGTGGATAAACCCCAAATTTGTAGTTAGTATTCCCTACATAAAAACATATCAACTCAACAAAACATCTGTTAAAGCTATTTTAACATTAAACTTCACCAGAGTGCTTTTGCACATTTAAACAATTATTTTTAAGGCACAACATTGTAGGTTTGGTCTCTGTTAGAACAGCTGGATGTGTAAATAAGTTATTAAGAGAACTATCCTTTTCACTCAGCTTTATAAAGTACATGAAGCACATTTGGGTTTGCTTGCTTCTGTCCTTATAAAGCAAACATTTTCAAAATAAAGCAAAAGCAAATCACTCAAACCAAAACCACACTTCTGCAAAACAGTTCCATGTTGTTATGCCACACAAGCAAGATGCTACTTCTAATGTGTATTTAACACATACTTTTACTTTAACAGGATACTATATAACTCAGTTCCTTCAGTTGAATATTAGAGCAAGGAGCTGACAGACAAATAAGATTAATTTAAAATACTTATTATTAGCAAAAACCTCTCCCGCATCCATTAATTGTTTTGAGTTATCTATGAGAACAGTGTCCAGAATAAAACATAAGCATTTCTTGATTACTGTTTTCTGCCATGTAGTCTCAAATAATCACACCATCCTCAGCAAATACAGCTTCATGGAAATTCAAAAGCTTTGGCAGTTTAAAGTGAGTTCAAAATCTAGCTAGTATAATATTAGATCCACTCTTCCAGGACTTTCTGTTTAAAACAAGGCCTTAATTTATAACATTTATTGTATTATCATTAAGTCAACCCAAACTCCACTGTGTTACACGCTTTCCTCTTCTTTATGCCTGCATCCTTAGACCACTGGAAGAAGTTATGCAAGTAACATACTGGAAGCTGAGAGCATATTAGCATAAAACAGGTCTTCATCACATTTGTTGCAACTTTGAAAGTTATGTACTGTTGATGAAAGTATTATACTGTTGATGAAATATCATGCTTCAGACTCAGTTGTATTTAATTTAGGTAGACATATGGATCATAGGTGAGGTGGATTTCTTAATTTTGTTTTTACCTTCAGAGCATTTGCTCATAACTGATGCAGGAACTACAGAATCAGTTTAAAGGCCAGTGTACTCCACTCCGTGAAATATCAGCAATGATATTTAATTCAGTCATGAAGGCATGGAAATGAAGACAATGTCAGGGCACAGGCCTTAATCTTTATGCTTCATTGTACAAGAAGAAACTACGCAGTAACAACAGCACTGAAAAAGCCTTCTAAGGGTTTGAAAAAGCTTGACAGAACTTTAAATTGGAATGGTTTAAGCCAAACATTGTAATAGAATGCAAAAAAACACTCTAGTTTTTTTAATGTTTGCATTTTTACCAGCTTCAGTAGAGGAGACAACAATGTTGTGATGTTTTCCAAAGCTCAATACCACAATTCTTACAGAACAAAATAAAAATAAAATTGAGGAGGTTAAGTAGACAAGCAATTTCCCCTGTTGTTAATTTTTAAGATGGTTTTGATGCCATCCACTACGGTTTGATGCTATCCACTATGCATGAACTGATTTCTAATGCAGTTATATCCTGTCTATACATAGTTTAGTTTCTTTTATATTCTTTTTGTGAAGCTTAATCTACCAGAGACCTTGGGGAATGCTTAAATAACACACCATGGATTATTCTGGGAGACTTATATACATAAGTGTATAAAGAGGTTGTAACAAACAGGTTCCCCTTAGCAAGTCTGCAGATGACACAAAGCTGTGTGCAAGTGTGGATCTGCTGGAGGGTAGGGAGGCTCTGCAAAGGGACCTAAACAGGCTGGTCTGCTGGGCAGCGTCAATGGCATGAGGTTTAACACGGCCAAATGCCAGGTCCTGCACTTGGGGCACAACAACCCTATGCAGAGCTACAGACTGGGAGAAGCCTGGCTGGAAAACTGCCAGGAGGAGAGGGACCTGGGGGGATTGGTCGACAGCCGACTGAACATGAGCCAACAGTGTGCCCAGGTGGCCAAGAAGGCCAATGGCATCCTGGCTTGTATCAGAAATGGTGTGACCAGCAGGTCCAGGGAGGTTATTCTCCCTCTGTATTCAGCACTGGTGAGGCTGCTCCTTGAATATTGTGTCCAGTTCTGGGCCCCTCACCACAAGAAGGATGTTGAGGCTCTGGAGCAAGTCCAGAGAAGAGCAACGAGGCTGGTGAAGGGGCTGGAGAACAGACCCTATGAGGAGCGGCTGAGAGAGCTGGGATTGTTTAGCCTGGAGAAGAGGAGGCTGAGAGGAGACCTCATTACTCTCTACAAGTACCTGAAAGGAGGTTGTAGAGAGGAGGGAGCTGGCCTCTTCTCCCAAGTGACAGGGGACAGGACGAGAGGGAATGGCCTCAAGCTCTGCTAGGGGAGATTTAGGGTAGAGGTTAGGAGGAAGTTTTTCACGGAAAGGGTCATTGGGCATTGGAATAGGCTGCCCAGGGAGGTGGTTGATTCACCTTTGCTGGAAGTGTTTAAGGTACAGGTGGATGAGGTCTTGAGGGACTTGGTTTAGTGTTAGATAGGAATGGTTGGACTAGAAGATCTGATGGGTCCCTTCCAACCTGGTTGTTCTATGATTCTATGATTCTATGAAATGAATAATGCTGTCTTTCTAATATCAAGGATGCCTACAGTTCTGTTTACTGATTTAAAAGGCCACAAGTAGGAAATTTTCAGTGTATACCAGAGAAGCATAAAGGAAAAACAGAATAGTAGAAGGAATTTGCATCAAAGACAAAAAACAATCAGAAATTCACCTATATGTATTATATGTTGTTCTGTTAAGAATAAGAATTCTGTTCATCTTAAATAATCAGAGTGTAAGAAAACTCACACTGTACAGATAACTCCTACAAAGTGAACTGTTGCAATGCAGCATTAGAGGATGCCAGCAGCTGAAACCCTGGCACGTTTTCTGTAATAAATGCATTTAAGGAAGAACTCCAGAGAAAAAAGATGAGAGGAATGCTAAGGACAGCAGGAGTAAATGAAGTCTGATTGTCATCACCTCTTCTTCTTCTAGGGTTAGAGACCAAAAGACATGTCATGCATTTCCCTACAGTGGGTTGAGCTGACTGGAAAAAAATGTCAGATGCAGACCATATTTTTGCTGTCTATACCCTGCAATGGAGGAGGGAAAATTTCAATATTAACTTTTTCTCCTGCCAGCTAACATTAGCACTACATGCTGACATTTAAAAAAAAAAAGGCAGCTATTTATATCCCATGGCTAAAAAGCCAAAGGTACACACATGCTTGTATTGTCAGATAGGACTGTGAAAATTATTTGCACAAAACCATGCTTTTACTTCCACTCCAGTTGTGTTAGGTTCACTGGGAGGTTTTTTTCCGTATACAGTAATACATTTACATGTACACCTTCTTACTCTCACAAGTACTTAACATATGGTTTTGAAGATAAGGGAGAAGATCAAACCATGGTCAACATCAATCCCATACAGCAGTCCCCGCAATTCATTGAGTTAGTCCACATTGAGCCTGCCCATACATCACTTAGAAGGACTCAGGTGTAGCCTTTAGAGCAACTGAAGGCACATGTATTTAACAGCAACTATATTAAGCTTGGTTATTCCTAGTTTCACAACCTCCACTTAAACAAATGGGAACTGGACATCAGAATGCCCACGAAGACCTGGACCCAGCCTGCCTCTGGGTTACCAGCTCTCTCTGGTGTCCTAAACCAGGTATTATCACCAACACACCCGATTGCTATATTGATTTTGCAACAGGGCACTAGATGCTACATTGAGGCATCCACTGCGTCCTCGGATAGATTGCCTAGCTGCATTCATATGCAGTGCAGAAAACTTACTAAGTGGCTGAATTGGCACTCAGTGATTTCAAGGATCAGCACCGAGGCTTGAGAAAACACTTAAGAAACAGCAACCTTTTACTAGTCTTAGCTGGCACTGTTACTGAAAGGGAAGATTTACCGAACACCAGCATGGCCTCCCTTGAGAAGCAATAAACAAGAAGAAAATGCTCAAGAAAAACATTATTTTACAGCAATCTTGAAGACATTTGTTCAGAAAGGTAAAAAAAAAGCATATAAAAAGCTTCTTCAAAACAGTTCAAACTGGCCTGGAACATCTCCACAGGCTCATCAATTTGCTATTACTAACATTAAATAAAAAAAAAATTACACTTACCATCTCCAGGCACTGACATGAAATGAGCATCAACCCGTTTTTCATCTTCCCCATACTCATTCTTTGCCAGTAAGGTATAAGCACCATTATTCAGGTGGGTAGGATTGTCCAGCTGAAGGCAGCCATGGTATTCACTTTGATTGATAACATGTATTTTAGTACAGATGTATTCAGACTCATTTAATATAGCTCCTTCATAGAACCACTGCAATGTGGGCTTAGGGTTCCCTTTCACAGTGAATGGAATACACCAGTGGTGGTCCGGGGTTGGAGATTCAATAAATGTGATATTTGGTGCAACTATATTAGAAAAAAGAGTGAAGAACATCAGAATATTCCGACCATGTCTCTCCTCCCTTCCCCTGACCCAGACCCTCCACCCAAGTTATCAGGGAAGTATTTTTCATTCATCAGTGCAGAAGTCTGTTATTTACTAGGAACAATACCTAACTAGAGGATACTCACACAGGAACCCACCTGATTTGCATAGCGTACTATGTTCATAACTGAAATGAAGCTATTCTTTAGAAAGAAACAAAACAAACTAGTTTCAGACAGAGACTGAACACCTGTTAAATCACTTAAACCCTATAAGGTGTGGGAAGTTCAGTTACTGGGTCACGGTGAAAGGGGAGAGAGACTTTTTACCTTCACTCTGAGGAAAAAAAATGATGCAGAGGAGTGCTGAAGAAAAATAACAGTGTTGAAAATATATAAAATTTGGCCAAAAGCAAGTAGTACTGGAAATATATTCAGCTAGGAATCCAAGCTTTCAGATGATTTTCTTCACAGAATCAATGCCAGAACAGATGATTTAATTCCCTGGATTCTTCCATCAGGGAAAGATGATTTTATACTATGCTTTTTCTCATTCTTTGTTCAAATCTGCTAAATGGCTCAAGTTTACAGACCTGCTATATATTCTTAACTGCATCCAATTTCATCTAGTTATACTTGCTTTTATCACTTGTAACAGTGCCAAGTTCAGAATCTCATTTACACTGTTAAAACATTTCTAGTTTATGTCCCTTCCATAGCTATTACAGATCCAATTTCAACCTACAAACCCACATCTACAGTGATTTTTTCCAGTTTTCCCTGTTATAAGTCCATGCTGAACAAACTTTGCCATCTACAAAGCGTTCCATTTCCATCTTCACATAAGCGAAGGGTTGTAATTTGTGAAAACATGCTGTCTAGTTCACATAAAATTACTTCAGGTTGGCGCTTAGATCTAAGAAGTCAGTGACTTTACGCTACGTGTCCCTTCCCCCTCCCTTGGCCCTGGCAAATAAGAACATTATTCAAAGCTCTGACAACTAAATCTACATCTGGCAGCATGAATGTTGCAAGTGTGTTATTTTTTAAACAAAGCAGTTGTTGCTTTAGATAATAAGAACTGAAACATTTGTAGTCTCTTTTAATTAATTCTAAAAGCCTTTTTATGTGTTCACATTTCTTAATTCCTATGTCAGGGTGTATGTACATGCACACCATTACAAACCTTCCCATACTGACAGTGCCACTGAGTGTTTTGGGTTTCAAACTTCTACTTACAGATCTCTCTAACCAGAAAATAAAACATTTAGAAGTATTTTTTTTCAGAATGCAGAGTTGGAAAAGGTAAACAGAACAACTAATGGCTGGGCTGCTCCCAGCGTTAAATGCAGTAAATAGTTTACACGCCTTAAGAGTTTTTGTTTCAACAACCTGCATGCTCAGAGTATCTATACCCAAATCAGTTGCTGCAAAAAGCTTGGCCTTGGGAGCTGTATGGAGGCCTGCATACGTACAGAATACCGTGAGCTCAGCAGAGGCTTGGTCCTCTCCCACAATGTTCTCTGCTACACAGGATATCCACAGTCCGCTGTCCATGGATGAAACATTCTTTATGGTTAGAGAGGCAGGGTTCTTACTTGTGTCACTCTACAAGCGATCACAAAAAACAGACATAAGTCAACTGCAGCACAAAGAACAAGGGAAAGGGAGGGAATCATTACCTACTGTTGAATGCCATTTTTTCATTTTCCTTTTCTTTTACCTGTATCAGTTCACAACCAATCACAGGCTTACTTTATCCAAACAGACATGAAACAACTACAGAACCAATGGCAAACATTAGGGGCAGTGGATTCAAAGTCTCAAAAGTCCTGCTACAGAAACTGCACTCAATCATTTTTCTGGGTGTCAATTTCTGGCATTTTTTTTATAAACACTTCCTCCTCTCCACAGAAATGTCTTTTTCCCTAAGCCACATCCGTGCTCATCTCTCTTCCACTTAATGATCGATTTCTATGATCTATCTTTTCTCTCTTTGAACACTTCCTTCCTCCCATATTCTGGTCAATCCTTGCTTTTCCTTTTGTCTCTCTCCTTTACACCTAATACTTGATATCTCTTCCATTGCTGCCTTCCAAGCTCTACTGTACTTTGGCAATGGTGTGTCTTCTTTCTCTGTTGTTAAAAACTCTGGTTTTCTTAAACCAGTCCCATTATATGATCTCAAAATAATTACTAATCCGAAATTATATTTTTTTATAAAATACAAGATTATTTTCTTTAAAAGGAAAGGAACAAAAAGACACTCAGAAAATAAACAATAATTAGGATAAGTTTTAAATATTACTTTTGCAGTTGTTTCTTAGCATACACATACTCTTTGGTGCTGCGTGGAACATAAACAAATAACACACTCCAACTCTAAGGATGACTTTCAGTGGCAGTCAATGGGGACATATAGGAACAGTCCTGCACACAGTCCTGCAGGACTAGAATTCTGAACCTCAAGATGATACCTTAACTCCACTTAAGTTAAATGTCGTTTTGATTCCTGCATGACTTTAGGGGAGGTAAGTGCAAAAGCAAGCACTCCATTAATTGCTTCTTTATGCATAACTCTCAGAGGTGAACAGCATTCAAAGCTGGAATGAAAGCAGACAGGCTCAATCACAGGCTCAG
Organism: Coccyzus lansbergi; assembly: GCA_033558105.1. Taxonomy (NCBI): domain Eukaryota; kingdom Metazoa; phylum Chordata; class Aves; order Cuculiformes; family Coccyzidae; genus Coccyzus; species Coccyzus lansbergi. The sequence goes on along the minus strand of JAUMJK010000741.1, from coordinate 262,657 downwards.
TACTGAAATCTAGAGCAAGAAAGATCTCATGAATGCCTATAAGATTATACATCAACATAGAAACTGAGGGCACACCTTAGCAGGACTAGAGTTTTATTTTAACTTTTGTTAATGTCACCATTTATAAAACAGGAAGGAGAGAAAACGGGCAAAAGTAGCATAGGAGGTGAAGAAAAGGGAGGCAAAAACTGACACATGGAAGTGAGAGAAAGGAATCCAAAACCAGCATTTACAGAAAAGGGAAGGATAGTTGTGCATGCCAAAGGAGGTCTAAGAGGAACTCATTCTTCTGCCACTGAAAAGATTATTGTGCACCACAGCTAAGGTTGTAGCTAGCTTGAATTATGAGCTCCTATGAAATCCCAGAATGAAGTTATGCCAAGTCAGAATATTTCTGGAAAGTCAGAGGTGGAGTGACCACAGCATTTCAGGAACAGGAGGGTTAAAAAATGAGGTGATCTCACTGTTTGAACAGCATCCCACACTTGTCTTGGCTCATAACTCAAAAGAAAAAAAAAAGCAAAAAAGAAAAAGAGAAACCAACAAAGAAGGAGCCCAACTTGGCAAAGGTTTCCTAAACTGTTTAAATTTCTTGCTCTTGATGCCTTTGGGTAGTTTTACAGATTAGAGAAAAATTTAAAAATAAAACTAGAGCTCTGCAAAACTCGTAACAGCTGAAAGACAGGCTAGTCAAATTCTATAGGGGTCTGATATAATGAACTCTAGCAAAGAAAGCACAAAGATTATGAGACACCAAAGGTCCTGTCTCTTCTGCACTGCAGAGGTTTTGTAAATAGACATCCTGCACCTTGTACAGGCTAGGAAGCTATGGGCAGGCTGCACCATCAGAATGTAGGAAAGTCAATGCCATAGCTGTCAATAACAGAGAGTCTGGCCCACTGTGTAAATACTGACAAAGTAAGTGGCAATCAGCTGCATGTTGACGATCTGGTTACATGCTTCTCTTTATTCACTCTCTCACCAAAAACAACATAAGCATTCTACCTCCAGCATGCACAGCCTAAGGCAGTCCAATGAATTCTCTGTCAACACAGAATATAGAGGTTTCAGAAAACAAAATTTCCCCTGTTGAGATGATTTTATTGAGGAAACATCTTCACAATTAATTTTTAAAATCTGCCACTCTTTTTAAGAAAACCTTCAATTAAATTTCCAATGCTTTCTATTGTTGCTTTGTTTGCTGCAGGAAAATTAAATAAGCTGCAGAATATTTACAAACTAATTCAAACATTCCAATTTTTGGCATGAAGATACAACAAAATTAGAAAAACAAAAGTTTTGTTCATGATTAGATTAGGTTTATTGTCTTCATGCAGGTATCAGTGTTAATAAGAAGGCCCTTGTGTTTTAGTAACCCACTTCACCACATCATTTTGAAACAATTACAGTACTCTCATTTAGAACTGAACATACAAAAACCAGAGTGCAAATTAGTGTCACCAGAAGAAAACATTTACCCTTCTCCAAAATCACTGTGGTAGTCAACTTGGATTGAAAGTAACTGGAAAACAAAGGTAATCCTAACATTAGTTTTCTACTTAATGTGTTTAATAAAAGGTTGAATAAAGCATCCTTCAGCAGATACCTGTTGTCTCTCAGTTGTCGCATATATGAATATGAAACTTACCTCATGATTTGAAACAAGATTATTGAGCACCCAGGACACATTAGGAGGTGGTCCACCAGTAGTATCACAGTACAATGTGACACTCTTTCCTTCCACCACGGTGATATTGTAATTGCTTAAGTTTGCTGAGGGCAAGTCTACAATAGAAACAACAACAAAGAAAACCCACATGCATTAGTGTTTGAAAGAAATAAGATACCATTCAACTCTAAGCAAGCTGTATAAAAGCAAGCATAAATACTGATAAATCAGATATTCTCTGTGGTCAATTACTACTCAGTCAGGGAGTACAAACAACATATTTGGAAACATATAACTACAGTCATTAAGCTGCCACATAAGATTTTTCTGTGTCTTCTCTGTTTCACATCCAAAGAAAACATTACTGCTTGTAAAAATAAATGAAGCTAATCACACAGAGAAATATTTCAGGTGGGCATATCCTAACTTTAATTTTTAACTTCAAAATGAACAAAAATCCACCCTCAATTATTCTTTAAAACAGGAAATTCAATCTGTCTCTCTGTAATAGCTGCAAAGAAGCCCTTACATTCCACAAACTGACATTGTGATATTCCTTCTGTTCTCCACAACACTAACAGGAAAATCCCATTAGGTCCCAGCACCACATAAGAGATTGCAGCCCTCCTTCTCATACAGACACAGCTCACAGAGAGCAGAGTAAAACCTAGATCCTAAGTATAAGGTGAAGGAAACAGAGCACTGAACAGATCAAACCAGAGGAGAGAAAGCAGAGAGGAAAAGGTTAACAAGTGCACTGAGCTGCTGTCCAAGGCACCTCAGCTATGGTCTTTGCTATGGCCCTCGGGAAAGCAGAAAAGCAGCAAGACTGTACCACTCACCACACAACAAGAATCAGGAATTTCCCACCATCTCATAGAGCTACAAATCATTCTGTATCTTATTGCTCAGCACTCAAAGAAATGGGAGCTTCCTAAAGACTAAATACAGGTCGAGTGCTTACAAAGACCACAAGGAATTATTATTATTGTTTATTATTGTTGTTGTTATTGTTATTAATGTTATTATTACTGATCCCCTTCAAAAACAGAGTTCAGGCACAGAGGACCTGATATTTCATATTTATTTACATATCAAATAATTATGCAACACACTAGAAATATTGTATCTTTCTTAAAGGATATTGGTCCAACGTTTGGAGCTGCTACACTCTGTATAAAGCCTTAGCCTCTTTTATGAGGCATTTCTCATCAACTGTTCCAAGAAAGTTTTACTTGCAATTTATCACATATAATCAACCCTATTTGCTATGTAGAATAGGTATGCATGATCTTCTAATAACTCTTCTTTTTCTGAAACGATTGTTCTCTTTGGGTTTTGTTTTTGTTTTTTTTGTTGGTTTTTTTCTCAGTTAATAGTACAGTAGTTTCATCATGCACTTGCAGGTATAGAAGCATTTTTGCTTATGTAAAAAGTTCCATACAAACAATTCACCATCTAATCAGTGTGAAAACATAATATGTCACAATATGCTTGCTAGATCTTCAATAGAGGTGGTATGTATAGGAAATCTCCATCTAAGTTTAATTAGTTCAATAAAAATTAAATAAGAGTAAGTAATACCAGTGGGAAGACAAATAATTTTCCAGGCAATGCTTTCTTGCCTAATAAGATTTGAAGATCAGCGTAAGTACACAATGACTGCTTAAGCAATTCTCCCAGTGCTTTAAGTAGTGCTGTAATATGATTCCCATTATAGGCATGGCAGATTTTTTCTATTATGTTCACTTAATAAATCATATGTTGAAGTTTATTGAGACAGAGCTGGACAGTTTGTATGCTTTGATACTGTAATCTGTTAGCTAAGGTGGCCATCTGCTCTCGCCTGCTGTGATTTCAAATCTCACCAGTGTCTGTCAACTAGCTGCACAGGAAATAAAACTAATCTCAGGGAACATTTGGATATTAATTATGTTGGTTAGGGAACAAAGAGAGAAGTAATGAGATCATTTGCTTTATAAAGTTACACTTCCACACCACTTCTGAGTACCATTCCAACTACTCATGCCAGACCTGAACATGTGAAGAGATTAAACATTGTCACTTCTTCCCAACCCTAGCATTTGGGGCAAGATCTACCTGACAGATCACTGTTTCACTGTTCAAGCCCACACAGTTCTTACTAACACATCATTTCACATGAAACCTCTCTCGTAAGCAAAAATAAAAACTACTTAGGTCCTTCAGAGTCCTCCTTTAATAGCTGTTGAGTTCTGAGACGACTTCTTCCTGTAGCATGTTTATTTACAGGACAAGCAACTGAAGTTTAATTCCTCTGGTACTGGTTCTGGTTCACACACAGAAATAGATCTAGTTTTGTTTATTTGCTTCAGTCTCCCCATGTCATGTTGGTGTTATATCTCTGAGGGAAATAGCTACATCATGGTTTTATCCTGCCAGGAGGTTCTAAAACAATAGTACTTATTATTCTGTAGATCCTTAGAGCTACACTAAAACATATGCAAGACCCAGCATAAAACACTGCAGCAACAGAACAGAATAGTATAGCATACAATGGAATAATCACATTATTTTATGTGTTTTCTTTTACTCCCTTTCCCAGTCAGAAGAAGTGGGTGGCAAATATATTCAAGGATTGCCTTCGGATTATTTTTTTTTCTGGTTGGATAGCTTTGAGTCAGTGAACTTAAACTGCAAGCTCATTTTGGCTTTTACTTCCAGTGGCACTAGAGTGCTCCACAGCACAATATACACTGGCTGACAAGTAGCTCCGTTTGTAAAAAGCAAACAGTAGCCTAAGGTGACATCCTACCTAGAAATTGTGATACATTGGACTTACCAATAAAGCACTTAGACTAAGCAGCAACACATGTACTGAAAAAGAATTTTATTTAAAAACACAATGAATCCTACAATGAATCCTAACAGACACACATGCTCAGTATATACACTCAGTGTAGTGTGAGACTGTGTATATGAGTCAGTAGCATTTTGACACCTACACAACTACAAAGATATCCAACCATGCTGCGTTTACTTCTGACTTAATTTGGTTAAATGCAGTGTTTTAGATTACTATCAATTGCATTGACACAGATGTACATTTTAAAGGACTTTGTATATGGCAATAGTTACAAGCAATCAGACAAAAGTTTTAAGTACTTTAATAGACTGTGAGCATAGTAAGTTTAGAATGTAGCGTAAAAGCCCAAGTAAGGTAGACATGACATCATCTTTCCACAAGTCTCATCTTGATATTTGTCAGACAGAGATTACCCTGTGACCCAAAGCTTGAAATACAATATCTCTCTAACTTTTATAGCATTAGTTATTATAATTGTGAATATCAGTAATAATAATAAATCTGCTAATATCAGATTTCTTCCATAAGTTTGCTATATTCTTGGTCTTAACAGCATTCTGCAGCAATGAGTTTCATAGGTGTACTTGTTTAGGCTGTGTAACAGAGCCATTCCCTTTAACAGTTCTGAAATTCATCTGCAACGTTCAAATCCACTGAGTGCTCTCCTGTTCTGACGGGACAGAGCAACGAGAGTCTCTAAATGATCTTCTTAAGACCTCTCTGGCTTTTTTTCATTTTCTCAAGTCCTCTTTCTTCTGAGTAATCTATCCAAAGCTTTTCAATCTCTACAAAAATGGAAGGACAGAACCTGCTGCTGAGTATTTTAAAATGTACTGTAGAGTGTTCTGCAGTTCAATGAAGGAAAGCATAAGCTAAAATCCGTGTGTTTCACTATGTATGGGTGTATAACAGCTATATTATTTCACCACACAGATAATATTTGTTCTCATATTCAAATTTATAACACTTAATTCCCAGGAATAGGCAGCTCTGGATTAGAATAAACAGTCGCTTCCCTCATTCCAACACAACTGAGCACAAGAGACACAATCAGTAGGAAGTCATTTATGTCAGCTGAATGTCTCCAAACATTGTCTCAAGTTTTAGTAGGAAAAAAACTCATTTAAGTAGAGGGAGGTTATGTACCTTCACAGATCATCATGGGTGCAAACAACGGCCATTAGACAGTGGACCTGACAAACATTGGTAGGGAATGACTCATGTCTTCACTGTGCATTGCTGGGACTTCAGCAATCACAGAACCAAATCATTTGGATGAAATTTTCAAAGCTTACTATGGCATTTGACTACACAACTGTCAATTAAAATTAATATTAAAGGATGTGCCTGAATTCCTGGGGGACTTTCAAAGTCTTTGCGCTGCTTACTTATTTCTACAGAAAACTCACAGTCATTATATGTCAAAGGAAGGATATGAACTAATCAAGAAAAAACTGAGTACTAATAAAAACTTTGTTGTCTGTAACACTACCCTCAGTATCAAGCTAATGGTCTAGCCAGTACACTACCGTAACTTTTTGAAGACGGTCTTAAGCAAGTAGGAAAGAAATCCACCATTGCACACAAGATGTTGTTTCACCAGTTAAATATCTCCACAGTTACAATAGTTTTTACAAAATTATTTAGAGTGACTTTTTCAGCTTCAGCTTTCATCTGTTCAGTTCTGGGATTTATTCAGCTGCTCAAATTCCTTCTCCAAAAAAAATTTCTCTATACATCTATATAAATAACATCACTAATACCTAAGAAATTACACGATGAAGGAATGAGCACCTGGGAGAATACCATAAATCAATTATTGCATTCATTATGCCATCCTTTGTGCACTAAGCTCGTAATTTTCACTGGGCCATCAACAAATTCCCAGGAGTCTAGTCATGATGCAGTGTCTCTAAATATTTTCCAATGAGGCTCGTGATATCTCTTTTTTGCTTGGTACATTTTTGCAGGTCAACTGATTCTGTGATAAGAACAAGCAGTTACCAAGAAAAAATTAGCATTTTTTTTCCTCAGAACTAGTCAAATGCATCTGAATGTTAATAAGAACACTTCAATTCTTATCTGAAATCCTTAACCATCTTTTCAATATATACATTAGACCCAGAACTCAGTCAGCAACCATCTATCAAATGGAACCATGTAAATGCAGACTATACAACCAATGATTTATTAAATATCCCCTACAGTTTGTAAAATACAGTGGCCTAAATCCAATCTACTTGCCTCACATAAGGTTTCAATACTGTCCAAGGTTCTTGGCTCCCCCTGGTTTTGCTTTTCTCACTAAAGAGAAAACATAACTAATTACAGCACTAAAGTACAGCTTGGTAACACCTACTACTTGTTCTGTCTGAAGCTTGAAAACAGGATGATTGACAATGCAATTTGTTAAGAACTGTGCATATGGAACCACAAATTTCAGGGGCTGTACAGGTTGTATCAATGTAAGATGCAAGAATAACACAGTTTTCATATATTACCCTATTAAAATTCTGCCTTGTTTGAAAATACAGGAATGTTTACAAATTCCAAAGGTCTTATTCGTGTGGGACTTTATAGGTTTAAAAAATGAAGAAAAAAACTGTCTAGTAATGCTAGCTATAAAGCTAGAAACTGTTGGAGATGTGACACACCTCCTGTCTGCAACTTAGCAACTGTCTGCAGCCAACAAGTTCTGAGCCAAATTTCAGCCATGGAATAAATGGGCAAGTTTCCACTGAAGTCTGAAAAATGACAAGGCAAATGAATCAGCCTGGCTGCATCTTTAGAGCACTATAAACAGGATACTCCAAAAGTTTACATGCAAAACATGAATTAAAGAGACATAAATAATTTTTTACACTCTCTGTTGTATCACAACAAGAAAATCAAAATGTTCAATACACAGAGATAATAGCAGAAAAGTCACAAAAGTTTGTTCCAAGATGTCAACCACTCCATGCAAATTAAAAAAAAAAAAAAAGCTAGACTAAATAAAGTACAGAATTAGCAGAAATTAAAAAGATTTTTTTTAAATTATCATCTTCTGTGTATATATATATATATATTTTTTTTTCTGAAGCCAAATGATCACTTTCTTCTTCAGCTACAGGGAAGAGAAGCCTGCATCTTCCCTTTTCACTGCTCTAACCACTTTACACCACCCTCCATTTCTCCACCGTAACTTTGCCATCAGGCACAAAAATACCTTAGAATTTCCCTTGGATCAAACTGAAAAGTACAGACACTAATCTGAAAGGTATAAGGGAGAAAGATGAAAAGAAATTCTGGATTGTAACCCTTTTCCACAAAATATTTCTATACTCTACCCGCTTAGTATTAATGTAAATTAAAGAAACTCTCCCAGACCAAATCCTTTTCAACTCTTTAGGAGGATATGTGGTCTCTAGATAGAGAACTTAATAGAGACATGCTTACCACCTGGCACAGCAAATCCTGATGGATGTTTTATACAATGACCAGGGTATTTTGCACAGGTCTGACAGGGTTAAGCTAGAATAGTTTCAACCAAACAGGTTGGTAGGGAGGACATCATCCCCAAGGTTGTATGTTAGATTTCTGAACTGAACATGAGTCCAGAGAAGAATAACAAAATCTCCTCCTGTAGCCACTGTGGCGCCCCTTCAAACTGAAAAGCATAAATTCCTACCGTTGGGAGAGACTGAGTCCATACACAGAGGAGGTTGGCCAAGGCCCTGAGGACTGTTATTCAGACTAGAGTTGAGGACTTTCAGCTTTTCCTAATTAATATTTGGAAGGCATATGCACACTGAACAAGCTCATTTCAGACCTCTTCTTGCTAGACAAGCTTGCTGCTTCAGCATTCTTTCTTAGAAGTCCACCTCTCATTTACTTACCGTGCCAGATTTGACACTCACAACACCCACCTTGTTACTCTATGCATGAGCGTCTTTGTGTTGGCTAGCAGAACAAGTGATGTGGCAGCTCACTGAACTACCCAATTATTTCAAAATACTAAGAGAAATCTGCCTCCAATCATGATACGTCTGATTGTCACATTCAACTGAGAACCTTTACATAAAATAATGCCATCATGAACGCCATACAGGTAGAAAACACCAACACTGTGCACCAGAACAAATTTACTTGGACAGTAAGCCGTCTTTTGCTGTCAACCTGTACAGAAGCTTTGAAAGTAGCTGTTGACATTTCAAAACAGATGAAGGGCTTATGTTTCCAAGGTTTACATGAGATCCTTAATTCCTGCCCAAGGCCTTTCCTCTAAGGGCCCTAAGCCTCACCTCAGTTCTAGTAGGAAGGTGCTAAATAAAAAATGATCTTGCAGCACCCAAACCATTTAATTAACCTTATCCCCAGCATTAATATAGTTAGTCTGCATGATTTTTTTTTAAATGGGGGTTTACAAGAAAGCTGGGGAAGGACTGTTTACAAAAGCTTGTGGTGATAGGACAAGCAGTGACTACAAACTGGAGAGGGGCAGATTTATACTGGACATAAGGAGGAATTTCTTCACTATGTGGGTGGTGAGGCACTGGCACAGGTTGCCTCAGGAAGCTGTGGCTGCCCCATGCCTGGAGGTGTTCAAGGCCAGATTGGATGGGGCCTTGGGCATCCTGATCGAGTGGGAAATGTTCCTACCCACAGCAGGGAGGTTGGAAGTGGATGATCTTTAAGGTCCCTTACCAACCAAAAACCCAAACCATTCTATAATTCTATGGTTTTATTATATGTTTCTAAAGAGGCTATCAATCAACATTATCACCACTTACCTTGCTAGTAGTCTCCTGAAGGTAGCCAGCCATGTTTTCTCTCAAATTCCCTGAATGGTTAAGGATATTAAATTACATCTACAGAAACTGTTATTAATTGGTATTTAAGCTTCAGTTTATCCACAAAAAAATTCAAAAGAATAAATTAATTTAGTGCAGTTGGGCTGAATATAGCAGCCACAAGCTTAACAGATTAACTAAGAGCTAAACTACCTTTGTAAGCCAAGTTAATGAGGCCTAAACTAGCTTATGCAAACCTCTTACAAATGGCTTCTTATTCATTAAGTGCATGTAATGTGGTTGCAATTTCTCTACCTTTATCTGGGGAATTTCATATGTGTCCAGGAAGTACTGAAATTAATGCCAACCTGTCAAATACTGCAACATGATAAACATCCTAAAGCGGGAACATTTTCAGAGAACTACATAAACAAGTAAAATTTTGAGTTTCACTCTTGATAAAAATTATACCATATACCAAGGCTGAAGGAATGCCTTCATGAAATGTCTCCACTTTTAAAGTGAAAAAAACCCCTTTCTTTAGACTTTAGAATATAGTTACCTAACCATCAGTCTTTACCTAGTCATTCTGTAAGAGCAAAGCAAGAATACCACCAGCCAACAGTCAGTCAGCCATTCTCACTCAGGAGATCAGTATTCCATACTTAGACAGATGTGTCAAACCAGGCATAGAGACTACCTCTGCAAATCTGCACAATGCAGTAAGTTCAAGAACAATACTTGAGTGATCAACACATGTGTCTTTCCCTTAAAGAGCACCTTACTTCTTTCTATTCCTGGTTTCCTTTGTATTATAATCTTACTTAATTTAAATGTTAAAGCAGAAATTGAATCAGAATTGTAAATCGTAATTCTGATATTTTTAAAAAATGTGATGTTCACATACATCACATATGCTCAGCTATCACCAGTCACAAATCCTGATTAACATATCATATCTCTAGACATCTGTAAGAAAGTTACTCACTGCTTCATGAACAGCTAAAAATGTGCATGCTCACAAGGAAGTTATTCACATGTCTTTGAAAATGCAATTCCTGTTGCCTTTTTCAACATCCATAAATTACTGGTTATTTTCACTTAAAAGCTGGAATTATAAGAGTAGTTTTAATGAAGTTTGGAAAACTAACTCAACTTTGGAGCAACAGTGAAACACTATCATTGTTGAAACATTCATAAAAAATGTTTTTCATGCAGCCCGTGATCACAGACCAGAATTAAAACTCTTAATGAGAATGTAAGAACAGTTTGCTACCACACACCCTGCATAACATCCAATTCTTGAGCCAAAATAAATAACAGCAGCTAGAAAGCCCATGAATATTCTTCAAAGTAAACATGGAGAAATTTAAGGTTTTTTTAATCTCACTTCATTCTGCTTGTAACATTCTCCCGATTATCTTATCCATGAAGTCTGGCTGATAATGGAAAAAAAATACCAACATCCACTGGATTATGCCTTTGCTTGTGGTTTTAGACTGCACTGCACTGTGATTGCCTAAGATCTAAGGCTTATTTTATTGACTCATTAATATGATAAATATTTTCTACAAATTCAAAGAAATATATGCATCAATCTTCCAGTTTGCCTGTTTCCTCCATAGAATTTATAACCAACTAGCTCCAGTCTGATACTGCCATTTACTTTTTTACCTCTAGGAAAACAAATTTACAACCAGAAAGAGGCTGAAATTAAGCCAGACTCATTCCAGTACATTTGTAGTCATCTGAACAATTGCCTGTAAGAATGCATCACTTTTCCTATTCAGCAAAAAATGGGCAACTCAAATCTTTTCTTTAGGTTCCTACTGTGCATCACAGCTTTTAAAATTTTGCCAGTCACACACAAGAAGCAGCGCTAAGAGCACCATCACAGTACTTCATGTGCAAAGAAAAGAGGCAGACAAAAACTTGGTATTCATAAAATCCCATAGCTCTCAGATCATGCAATTCTGCTTACTGGCTAGACATGTAAACAAACAGCCAGAATGAATATACATTCATTATACACAAAAAAAATCAGTACATGAGGCTAACTTGCCACTTTGTCCAGCAGACTTTAACTTGCATGCATGACTGACAACAAAAAAGAAAACATCTGCAAAAACTATACATGATAAATAAGCATACAAAGCTGGGACAGTAAGCAAAATGGAAGGCCAGATCAAGTACCATACCAGCATATATAAAGCAATCTGATTAACAAACTGGCCAGATAAGGCAAAATGCCATTACCAAACTGAGATTCAGAGCAAGCAAAAACCTACACAGGACAGCAGAGACAGCTGTACAAGACAGGTCTCTCCCAGAAACAACACAAAAAAAGACAACTTCTTTCAGTATCGGAGCTGAATGACAGCAGCTGAATAATTGAATGTCTACTGACACCTTAATAACCAGTCCCAAAGATATGGTCTTGCCTCCTCCTGCCACAGGTAGAGGACATGCCTAGCTTCAAAGGAATTAAGAGACCATGGGCAATTGCTGCCAGAGCCTACAAAAGTAGTAGTAAGAATAAAGTGTTTACATATTTAGTTATCTTTCTTGATTTTATAATGCTGTTTATTGTGCGGAAACAAACAAAAAAAGAGGATGGCCTAAGTTGTGATACTGTTGCACAGGCAAGTACCAAATGCTTTGAAAATGACAGGACTAACCACCGTTCCTCTACACAGAAGGCTCTACCAATACTACTGTGGTACATGCAACTTAAAAATCTTTGACATAGTAATTGTGAATTTAAACCTTAAGAAAAATCTGGCAATTTTCATTATACATAGATACATTTTAAATTCAGATGAAAAAATAATTCTGTAAACATCATAGTGATTGACAGTTTAATACTGCAGCTGGAAAGGATCTTCTAGATAGTAAGCATACCTAACTTTGAACCTCAAGAAAAGAAACTACAAAAGTGATGGCACCTAAATTGCAACCAGCCTTTAGCAGCACATTAATAAACACTTCCACCATATAAACAATAAATAAAGAATCACAGAACTTTGCTAATTTTCACATCAATTACCTGCAATCCAAAGCTGTATGACCAAGAAAACACAGTGGCCTCTCCCAACTTCCCAGCAAGAGATTTATTAACAGCACACAGTAGCAAGATGTCATGTTACCAGGACATTTAGCACATAATGTACAGGCCATTTAGTACAGTATTCTGAAGTAATTATCATCTACACACAAAAAAAAAGCATGTTTGCTTAATTTAAAAAAAATAAAATAAAAACAAACCAGGGAGACGGGCTGAAACCATTTCATTAGCAGAGAAAATTAGAGTATGTTTTAGTAAAAAATTTTTTGAGACTTCACACAGAAAAATTTCTTTTGACATCAAAAGGAGCTAAAAATGTCACAATGTTCACAGGGAAAAAAATGCACATACATCAAAAGCTGAATTATTATTCTATTTCAGTTCAAATTATTAGCTTCTCAGAAAGTCCTGGATATTAAATAAACCAGCTTCATCAATGAGTTTTTGAAATTAAGTCTTGTCCTTTTAAATACCAATAAACATCCACAGAGATACTGAGAGCAAAAGCCACGCATTAGACCATTCAGACATCTTCCAGAATACACATCCATGCTCACCAAGACAGTCATTCCTCTTCACCTGGGATTCTGTCTTGTCAGGTTTATTAAAAGCCTATGTCCTGCATTAGATTACTTTTAGAAAAAGGGTAAATTAAAGGGAAAGACTCACTAGAAGAAAAATTAATAAACAATTATGTAAAATTTTGTCATGTATAAACCTTCAACAAACCTTCTAACAACCTTGTAAACAAACAAATAACTTGCAGGTATAAGCTGGCATTCACACAGATCTTCAGCAAAACGCACCATTCTCATATGCATATTCCACATACTGCAAATTCCAGTCTGAATCTCATGTATATTCATCTCTTCTCCTCCTCCTTTTCCTCCTCTAGTTGGAAGTACCACCTCCCCTTGTCATGCCAAGTATATTAGACAAGATATGCCCAAGGGATGTGTGCATGTGTGCATACCCATGCACCTCCACAGCATCAGGAGGTCAGAGACAAGTCTGTTGTGACTGCAGATGGTCAAGAACTTGGGAGAAAGAAATCATTTCTCATAGGTTTAATTCTGGGTATTTTACAACAAATTTTCAAACAAAAATCCTAGCTACCTGGTAAGTCAAATCCTGCAGCACACAAGACCAACTATACAGCTCACAAGAACCTCTAAACATGCTGCTTTTCTCTGATAACACCAGATGCTACCATAATTTTTCATGTAAACACATCACCATGCCTGGCCCAAGCAGGAAGCTGGACACAAGACCAACAGAATGATACATGCCCATAAAACACATTACTGCCATTAAATGCTGAACATATTAGCTCTGCAGTCGCTCCCCTCCATGTCTGTTCCTTGCTGGCATCTGCTTTCAGGGCGTGCCACACAGTCTATACAGGCAGTGGAGAAAAGCACACTGAATAAAAGATATGATTTTTGTCTCTCTCCTGCTATTCACCTTTACTTACAGCTTTTCCAAGACAAATCAGCCTGCCACGAGAATATCCTTGCTTCCTTTCTTTCTTGTCTGACTGCTGCTGGGCACCTCAGCAACCTGCTCTGCAAAGAAAACTCCATGGGCCAGCAGGTGTCACATCATGTCAGAAACATTTGGCCTCTGCATCTTGCAAACATAGGAGGAGAAATCTCTTCAAGTAGAGGGTGAAATCTCTTACCAGCTCTCCCAGGAACATATACAGGCAGCAAAGTTGTATACAAAAACCCCACAACTTTATAGCATTGTTACAACATTTTTCTACTATCTACAGGTGTTTATAAGCTAACCAAAAAGACAGTGTTGCAAAATGCTACAGTCCTAAGCTTTTTATGAGTCTTTTGATTAGTCTTCACAAGTAAAACCAGTAGAGTTTCATCTGTATGAAGAACAGAGCTACTGCAAATTTGTCTCTGTTAGCAGACAGTTCTTCTAAAATGTCTTCCTATGTCCTGCCTAGTCCTAACACCAGCATTTGTAGTTTTGAGGAAAAAGAAAGATATCATTAATGAAATACCTGAAAAAAAAATTCAAGGTGGTGAAATTTTGCATCTGTTGAGCTTGGAAGCACTACTGTTTAGTTTAGCAAACAAACAAGCCAGTTATATAACTCTTTTATGTTGTCCATAATAGGTGTTCTATTTTCCAGCGTTAAATAACAGTACACTCTTAAAGGAACACACAATAAAAAAGTACTTCACATGAACCTCTCAGAATTATTCCACATGGAACAAAAGACAACTGAGGGCCTAACATCTCTACTGAAACCTTTTCCTTTAGCAGCACTCTTGTCAACCTAATAGGTGTCTTGTAAAAAAGCATTTTTTTTTTCCTGTCTCACAATAATTTAGCAGCAATTTTGTGTTAAAAGTGTATTACCGCAGTTCGGGACCTTCATATCCAGCAAGGCTGTCTTCTTGTTGTTGTCATCAATGCAATATAAATCCTGAGTTTCTGTGTAAAACTTGGCCTCTTGAAATTTCTTGATCCACATAATTTCACAGGAACACTTGAATGGATTGTCCACCAATATCCTACAGCAAAAAAAAATCATATTTATTTAGAACGAAGAATATGTTGTGCATATTAAAAAAAAAAAATCACATGACAGGGGTACTCCAAGCACTCAGTTGGGTGAAATTAGAAGTTGAACCCTTTAGTTAAGAAGAATAAGAAATGTTACCCTAGCACCCTTAGTGCAAGTGGATAATGGTTTCCATGCAGAGAATGAAGCCCTCTTTACAGCAAGAATCCAGACTGTCATAGATCGCGGAAATCACACAGCGTGCTCTACTACTATACCCAATGCACTGGTGTAAATCAGGAGCAGATGGAGAACTGGGATTTCCATTAAGCTCCATTTTATTTTGTCAAGAGTCAAGTAGAGATTGAAGTTCCTCTCTTCTACACCTGACTCTCTGCTCATCTGCCTCAGAAAGATCATGACAGAAAAGGTTTACTGCTGTGAGGTGGTAAGTTCCTTATTGAGCCAAACAATCATGGATTATAGGCAAGCTCTAACAAACTCTTATCAAAAAGGATTTTAGCTAACCTTCAAAATTTATCTGCTATAGCACTCCAGAAAATCCCACAGTAAAACCTCAGGTAAGGGGTCATTAGGCAATGGAACGGTCTGCCCAGGGAGGTGGTTGACTCGCCTTCCCTGGAGGTGTTTAAGGTGCAGGTGGATGAGGTACTGAGGGGCATGGTTTAGAGACTGGTGGGAATGGTTGTACTTGATGATCCGGTGGGCCTCTTCCAACCTTATGATTCTATGATTCTAATTGGAAAAAAGTCCCTGGAACAGAAACGTATCATCTACCTATATGGTATGCTGCACAGACTTTAAACCACAGATTGGCAAACTTACCAAATTCTAGTTTTAAAAATTAATAAAACTGTACAACAATGTAATGCAATAATATTCAAGTGAAATATGAATTCAAACATCCCAGTAATTATGACCCAGTGTTATTTTTCTCTCTTACAGGTTTATAAGAGATCTAATAAAGTACATGCAAGTGACTGCTTAAGGAATCTCATTACAAGGAGCATAACTGTTCTTAACAAACTTTCATGGGTATTTTAAATGGACAGAAACTAAACTCAAGATGCTCACAGAATCTATGATCATAAATGCCTCCTGAGAACACAAAGTATGCAAATCATGAAAAACTTCGCTTATCAGAGCTGTAACATCTTTGCCCCAAAACTGTCTGCAGTTCTTTAAGAGTTTACAGCTGCAGAGATCATTCTCATAAGTCTCTGAAGGAGCAGTTTATATCCACAGAAGTAACCTGGTGGACTTCTCAACACCACCACAGCATAGACAAGACATATATGCTTGTGCAAGACAATGCATGTACATTAAGATTCCTTGGGTAAAAACCTACAACATACATTTTCAAAACTGCAAGATTTACATCCTATCTTCTGTTCCATCATATAACTTCCCTGTAAAAGAAAGATTTCCCTTGACCAGTGACTGAGAAGATCTATTTTTCTACTGTTTTATTCTACGTTAAACCCACATCATAGGCAGGATGCTGGACTGAGGTATGATGGCCTTCCACATATACTTGTATGAAAGAGAATATGACCTAGTAAAAGCAAATTACATGTCTTTATCTTGTTTGCTGCAATTTTACAGCTGCAGCTACAGTTTGTTGTAAAAGAAGAAGCCTTTCAAAGTGGCATCTCCTTCTCTACAACACTTGCTGAATAAATCTCACTTCACCCTATCCTGAACTTTTCATCCCTTTATGTTCCATTTACAAGAGTGCTAACAATAGGACACTTGTTTGTCAGATACAGAGGATGCCCATCAGAAGCTATTATAGCACCATTCTCCTTTAGGATTCCCCTTAAAACACTCTTCTTTCTCCCCTCCTTCAAATCTTCCACCTGTGTATTAGCCACTTACCAACAGAGTTGTTCAACTGATAGTGATTTTATCACTGTTTTTACTCTATTCAAGCTCTGTTTTTTTCCCCCTCACTTTCTTTTCCTCACTTCCCCCACGTCTCTTTAAATCAATTCATTGCAGTCTCTGTTTGCACAACTTTAGTTCTCCTGTCCATATACTCCAATCCTTTCGCAAGCCCACAATACACTACCTCAATTTTATACCCACATTTTCTCTCTCAAATTTGTTCTGATCACACATATCTCAAATAGTCCTCGGTTTAGCCTTCGCACTGCCTGGTTTCCCCATGTCTGGCTCACTCCCAGTGCCCTCCCTTGTGCTTCTACTACCATGAAACTGCATGGTCATGTTAATGTTTAACATTAACAACACAAACATATTCACTCCTAATTCATGTGAGCCACTTGTTTTGCCTCTAAGTACTACATCCCTGTCTCATTAAACTTCAGTTCCATAATTCCTATCACATATTTGAAATATTTTATTCTCTTATTCTCTGTCCGAAATCCTTTTTTACTTCTCTCTGCCCAGAAGCAAACCAACTTCTTTATGAAGATTATCAGCATTGACACCCTTCCTCAAAATCTTTGTAAGCATTCACTCCACCCACAGCCTAAAGAAGCTGTTTGCCTGAGAGGGAGAGATTCAAGAGTGGCTTGATTTGTCCTTCCCATAAACCTGTTACTGGCAGCAGAGTATGTCCTCAAAACTGCAGTTATTTCCTTTTCTTTGCATGCTTCCTAAGCTAGCATACACCTGCTCTTACATTTCTGCAGCCTAGGAAGAGGGGCAAAGACTACTCCATTTCTCCACTGCCTATTTGGAAAAATGAGGAGAAACCCAAGCTTCACAATGTGCACTGCGTCTGAGTCCTGTATCTATATTTTGTGAGATCTTGACAACTACAAAGCATAGAAACTACAAGCAAGTACACACTAATAATGGCTTCTTGGCAGGGACTAGATACAGGATATTAAGAAACAGTGACTTCAGAACCTGCAGACCAATGGAAGGCATACAGCAATAGGAGCGCTGTGCAACTAGCTAGAGTCTTCCCATCAGTGTTCAGTGACCGCCAAGTTATGAAAGAAAATTCCAGTGAACAATGTTTCCTGGGGTGTAAAGAAAGTGATTATACCAACTTAATTATCGGCAAAACATACCTAAGGGGCATAACCTCTTTTTGTGGCACTTGTATTTGCTCATTTCATTTCTCATATGCTGAAATTCACCATAAGAGATCAAGGATTGCAAGGCTGGTGCTGCAATTCTTCGACTGGCATTTTGCACAACTTCTGACTCTGCTCTGAGCTCCACGAGAGCAAACTCTCTCCTCTGCAGACCCAGCCCTACCAAGGCTCCTGCATACTCTCTGCAGTCCCACATATTAGCAAAAAATGCACATGACCAAAATCTTGGAATGTGTACCAACACAGAAATTCTGTTTGATGGAACAGAGGATATATTTTAATATTGAAAAAATTACCAGTGCTTCATTAACAAAAGATTGTATAAAGCACAATGCAAATGGAAGAATTTGATAAAAATATCTGTTAGTCAATCATACACATAACAGCTGTGGAGAATGTGAGACAGGCTTCATTTGAAGGTCTATAGAAGGCTGCTTTTTCACTTGATCAAATATTTAATACAAACACCAGTGATCTTTTAAGAAGTAATCTCACAATAAAATATTTTAAAGCTGAAGGAAAGAGGTTATTTTGACCTCAACATTTTTTTAAAAGATACACTTGACCTTCCTGAAGCCCTGGAATGAAAAATCTCTTCATATATAAGTGTCCAGCATTGCTGCTTTCTTTAGATGAGAATTTCATTCCTAACCACTGATGGACCTCTACTTTCAACAGAACAAATTTCAAAGTCCTGTTCTTCCATTGCAGCCAAAAATAAATTTTATTTTAAGAAAGGACAACTTACAGATCAGACAAACCCAGATGGCGGAAAGGCTTCTTGGACAAACTTGAGAGATTGTTTCTGGATAAATTGCTAGGGAAAAAGAGAAAGATTGCAATAATTATAATTGCTTCTTCTTACACTGAAAATACAATTTGGAACTCCTAGAAAAAAATAAAACTCAAGTCAGCTCTAAAAAGCCCTTTTTTCTTTGATTTCAGTTGTAAAGAAATGGTGCTCAGACACTTTTTATG
Source organism: Coccyzus lansbergi (assembly GCA_033558105.1). Classification (NCBI taxonomy): domain Eukaryota; kingdom Metazoa; phylum Chordata; class Aves; order Cuculiformes; family Coccyzidae; genus Coccyzus; species Coccyzus lansbergi. The sequence continues at coordinate 243,713 of JAUMJK010000741.1, read as the reverse complement.
GTTTGATGCCTTTCAAGAGTTTGAATTCATCTAAACTCAAATACATTTAAATTCAAATATTTTCACTTTTAGCACTTCTGTTCCTTGCAAAAAAGCAGCAGATTTAATTGTGTTTCAAAAGTATTTTGTAAAGTCCAGGTGTTAATTACATGCTCAATTTATTCACAAGTCAAATGGGTGTATCCCTTTCTTTGATGCTGCACCAAACTCTGTACTCACATAAGCCCTCCTCACATGCTAGCACACATCCACATCAGAGCCTTTTAGTTATTCTTTTCAAATTGCATGTACAATATGTGCCCATAGAGAAGATCAAAAGGAAAACTGTAAAATGCCTATATTGGGCTTTTTTATGTCAATTAAGCATTTATGGTTTCCAGTGGTAATTAAGTGAAAGGTCCTCTCCCATTATGCAGAGCAAGGAAATGTTCATCTAAATCAGAAACACTCCTCCCCTCCCAGGCTTACAAAATTACCTTCTCCACCCCAAAGCAAAACAATGCTGTTTTTCTACAGTCTTATTAGTCCACCAATTAAAGACAGTGAGAGCAGTAAACTGTGTAACTGCCAGCAGTACAGCGCAAATCAGTGTTATGAGCCAAAATACTGCATGAGTTTTATGCAGTATTATAAAGGCGCCATAGGGGCTCCATAGTTAAAAGTTGCATTGCATTTAATACCAGCGATTAAATCATTGACTAAGGAACAGTGTTTACTTCCCAAATTTTTAGTGCTTGATTGAAATTCCAGATTTTCAGGGCAATAAGAAGTTGGATCTTCTACAAACATTTATAACAGAATCTTCAGGAGATTTTATTTACCATATTTCCTTGTTGATTCCTTCTGACAAACAACAGCTTAAAGTTCACAAACTGACTAGGCTTAACACATGAAAATGAAACATATGAGCTACTATTTCAGTAGATATGTGAACTGGACCACCCTATGGCAGATGCTGATGGAAATGTCTAACGAATTCAATAGGACATATCAAAATTAAAGCAGAATTTGCATGTAGGTTAAGTGAAAACTGCCACTATGATTTTCTTCCCTAACACATATACACCATATGTTTGGTGTATTGAAAGAAAGAAGTTGAATCCTCATCCAGACCTGGGCTTTTGCCTCCAGCACCAATGTGAACCACACCAAACCCCATCCCTTCCTAGGCAACTCATCACTCACCATGCAAGAGAACTACTCCAGCTCTGACACTGCCAAGCAGCACATGCAGATGCTCCTGTGATCTTACCTAGTAAGGCATGCACCTGTTTCTCTTACCTGCGCAGTAAGTAAATCCTATCTTTTGCAAAAGACACTCAGATACATGGTGAACTTTATCTGCAGACAGGTGCCCATGCCACTCACTATTCTAGTGGAAGGTTACATATTCCAGGTCATGTAACAACCAAGTTTGACTCCAGATTTCCACAGCGCAGAGGACCCTACTCTTCCATATCTGAAGAACTCCATAACCGTCAGGTGATCTGGTCCTCAGGGAAATGTCCAGCTGAAGCTATTTCATTTTGTGTGATATTCCCTGGCTCCCTAATTGGACAGCCAGGAGTAAGCACTGATTCCAGACCATAGCAAATCAAAGGGGATTCGAAACCCTTTACCACCAACCCCCTCTAAACACTTAAGTATCACAACACAAATCTGCAAACAGGCTATGGACATGTTACATAAGAACCCCACCCACCCTCTGACACAGTGTTTCGCTGTTTTTTTTCTTTTAAGAAAATGCTACTCGTGGTTATCTAACTCATCCTATTTCTTCAAAAGGTGCTCAGCTTACACTTCAAAGTTATGAATTCTACCAGATAGGAGACTGTAAAAATTATGTGCTGCCATAGATATATCTTCTTGTCTTTTAGCATCAAGCCAGTCATTGCTTCTGGGAGATTATTGCAAACTTTTGGCAGAAAAATAGCCATTACTTGTTTAGATTCATGAGCCAGACTTGCTGCCCAAATGTCATAAAGTATGTTACTTTCTGAACATTTTGTGTAGGTACCAATGACTCCATGTGAGCCAGTAAGCATATAGAACTGTTAATTTAATTAAAACTATCAAAAGAATAAAGAGTCGTTATTTTGTTTTTAGAAACTCTAGTTTTGAAAATACAGAAGTACCTTGATAACTTCATCTTTTCAGATTTTGACCAGTTTTACTTGATATGCACCACAAAGAGGACATACAAACAGTAAGAAAAGTAATATAAAATTCTTGTGCCTATATTCTTCATCATTGTTTGAAATATTTAGTTCTTTCAAGACTGTAGCCTGTTCTCCTGTGTAGAAGGTTTTTCAAGTTTTTTTAAAAAAAAGTTTAAAACCTTAAGTTTTTTCAAGTTTCAACAGAAATTTTTCATAACTTTATCACCTTAAGCGACAGTTCAATTTTATGTATATTTTTCATAAACTGAGCACTAACCTCCTGCTGCAGTCTCTTCAACTCATGTTAAGTGAAAAAAAAATCACTACTAGGCTTATAATACAGTAGAGTTAAATACCACACTTCCATTTCCATGGAAAAAGAATATAAATTGGTTCCCCAATTCAACTACACACAAAAAGAGCATGGTCAGCAGCCCAGAGATCCATCTGAGGTTCTAAGGCCTTTATTTCTGAGAGGGAAAAAAACCACAAAACAAACCAAAAAACTCTGGAGTACAGAGCCTGGCTCCAAAGCTATACCCAAGAATGCGACCCAAACTCAGTCAACATCATGCCCATATTTTATATATGTATATAAAGTTCATTTTCAACTTGCTAGCCCTAATTTAGCTAAAAGCAAACCTGTGGCAACATGAGGACTGCGAAAGCAGCCTGAGAAGCTGTATAAATAATCACACAGTTAGCTACACAGGCATAGGCTCTGCCGCCTCTAGCACTCCTGGGGGGAGGAGACAAGAAGAAAGAAGAAGGAACAGATACAAGGAGAACTGGGAGGAAGAGGTGAAGGAATGGCCATTTTGCTATGCTCAGTCTCCCTCCACAGGCAAGTGCCTGCTCTGCCTATGGCTGGGGCCAGCCCTGAACGCAAGCAAGGGAAATTCGCAGAAATATCTTAAATGGTTTCATCAGGCTGTCTTACCTAAACCCAAACTGTGTAGACATAGAAATGCAACTTAATACATAGAGGTGTATATACACTACACTTATAAATCTATAACTCAATGACACAATTATGTATTGTGGTATGTAACAATAGCTATGTTAAGACATTTTTGGAAATACACACTTGATGTTAAATATATTTTCATTTTTGAAGGTACTGACAATACACTATGCATGTGTATCCCATAGGTCCATTAAAAGTACTGTTAGCAGCAGATAAGCTTATAAAATACAGCACTACTAAACTAGGACTCTTTAATAGCTTGTTAAAGAGGACTGTTGACTAAATTGAGTCTAAGTAAAATGAGACTACTAGAATTAGATGAGCAAATCTATTAATTACATTTAAGTAATACCTATATGGAGCATTTATTTTAATGTAATTTATGTTATTACTCAAAACTTTTCAGCATACATTAACTCAAGCAGATAGCTGAGCTACAGAAATTTGGCCAAGAAAATAAAGACAAAAAAGGGCTTAACAATATCAGTATTAATAAGTTTCTTATAATCTGATATTCTTATATGATTCATACAATAAATAAATATGTTCATATAATAAAGTTCCTTAACTACACCAAAAGATTCTTCACAGAAGAAAAACAAAACTACCACAGCATCACTGGCAAAACAGAAGCTTATATAGTTGCATCAGTCTTCAGAAAAGTGTTTGGACTTTATGTTTTTGTTACAGGACAGTAAAAATCTGATGTTTTAAAATAAAATGCAAGACTTCTCAAAGACTTGTATTCAGAGGTTAGTTACTCTTGGAAAGTGAATTTATTTCAGCTCTTTGTAGTTTTCACTGTCCCAACCACAACAGGTTCATTCCCTGTGCAGTCAAAAGGAGTTTTATTCCTGATGGCAACAAGCAGTAATTCTCGGGGGGGGCTCAGAAGCACTTTAGTGACAGAAAACAAACGAATGCATTTTTTGCATGGATGATAGATCAGTCTTGTCAAAAAATATTTCCATACTTACTGCTCTATCACATGCATATAGAGTAGGTGGTGCCACTTAACATTTTCCATCTTCTTTGGGCTTATCCTGTGTCTGCTAATGTTACTAAATCCCTACCAAAAGAAAACGCAGTACGAGACTGAGTAAGCTCCTGGTTCATAATGTAAATATTCTGGATCAGGATTCCATGTATATCAACTGAACAGATGTCAGTCAGCCTAATTAGCTTCTAATATGCAGCTTTATAAACTACAGTTCTAGTAAAGCCTTACCAACAGATAAGTAGTCTATGTTTGACTCTATGCTCCAGTTGAAGCTCTTCCTGTGGTTTAAGTATTTTAAAGTCATCTTGTCCACATGGATTCTGTAGTGCCTAGTGGGTTACATATGCACAATGATACTTTCCCCTTAATCAGGAATTCTAAGAGGGTCTCCTTGTTTTGTCCAATAGTCAGTTTACAGAAAACCAGTTTACTTGTATAAGTTTTGGTTCGAAGCAACCACTGGGCATAGAGTCTGCATGAACCTAGTTTCCCTAAGGACACCAGCCAAAAAACCTATCAAGAGGATCCCACCAATTGTCTCAGTTACCTTTTACAGTGTCTACTTGCCTATACCGCTGGCAAGGTCTTCCAAGCATCTATTTAGCTTCCTCCAGATTAAACAGATTATTTCTTACTCTGTAGTGATGCTCATGGAGAGAACTGGTTGCTATCCTCACCATAATTGCTCACCTTTTAAATGTAAGAAAGATTTATGTTCCTTTTCAGTCTTGGACAGAGAGACTCTGCTCTCCATTGGGCAGGACATACTGAGCCTCTGAGTCTCCTTAAATTATTTGTTTTACAAGCTCCTTGTGGCTCTGTTGCTTTTCTTTATACTATCTTTCAAGATGGGTAGACTCAGTGTCCTCATCTGTACACAGTATCATGATAGAAGCCTTCCCAGCAGCTAAGCTAACAGGGGAAAGATGTAAAAATATTCCTTTTGATCTCAGGCTGAATTTGTTTTGTTCTGCTGCATTACACTGAGATTCTGTACCAGCACAGCTATTTAATGTCTCTGTGCTAAGGTGCCTCTCAGCCAGTAAGTTCTCTCTATGCATTCCCACAGCAAGTGCATACACACTTGGTTTTACAGAATTTCATCTTTTACAACCATAATTCACGAAGCAATTGTTAAACAGCTAAACACACAAATTCACTCTAGAAGATATTTCCCTTGTATCACCAACTGAATTATAGCAAAATCTATTAACTTTATTAATGACTATATGAGGCAATATGTAAGCTTCACAGGTCCCTATGATCTGGTTCATACTGCTCCAATGACTGCTCCACATTAGGGACAGCAGTTACTGTTTATGCAGTTAAGGACATTCATGTCTACATCCTTACATGAATTAATTGCCACTCTGGAAAAAAGAGGTGCAGAAAGTGATTCCATTTCATTAGCAAAGCAATGAGCCCTATGCTCAGTTCAACATTTCTTTCATATCACAAGGAGGTATCCTATACAAGACAAAGGCTTGGCCTCACATCTTCCAAATCTCATTAGGACTTTAACAAAAGCAAGGAGTTAAGTTGACTGCTAAACATATAAGACAAAGATGAATGGACCTAAACACATACTTGAATACTTGGCTAAAACAGGGTACCTGTGGGAAACTGAGCCCTTCTCAATGTTTTGTAAGACTCGATCCACAGTCTTCCACATAAGAAGCAAAGTGTGATACTCCATGCCAGTCCCACAAAAAGGCATGACGGTTCTCCCAGGACATGTATGTATACTGAAAAGTCTTTCATTTCAGTTGATCATTTTTCTCCACACTTACATAAAAAATTTTGATCAGTTCAGCCTTTGCTAAATCTAAAGTGTAAGAAACCTAGAAAAACATAGTCAAAAAGCTGCACAGGTACCAATTCCACTTCCAGAAGTTTAAGGACCAAAAACTGCATTTGGTTGCAAAAGTAATTTCATTCTTATATTCTGCTTTGGATGCATTGGTTCAAATCTTGAGTGAGCTTCCAAAGTGAATTTTATGATCATCTCCACTTACTGACCTTACTTAAGTTCACAGTCACAAAGAATCCACACTGGTCAAATGACATTAGATATGCTCCATGCATGCAGCTACTGCACTGCAGCTGCTAAAATATGTTCATCTCATTAAATCACACTACAGCTAGACAAACCGATGTTACTGAGTGTGATGCATCATGCGGACATCATAACCTTGGCACCAATCCACTCACCTGAGAGACGCACTCTTTGTGCTACACTGCCTACCACAACAGATGCAGCCAAAGTTGATTGTTAGAGACAGGATAATACATAATCTCATCCTATGTTATGTTCTTATGATCTGCCAGTTCCTTACCATGCATATCTTTTGTACAGTCAAACATAAACAGAAGACCATTGTAAGTCTTTCTTTTTAAAACATTTTACATTAAGGAAATGGTAAAAGAGAGTAATAAAGTAACAAATAAATAAATTAACATAAGCTGGGTAGTTCTGACTGCAAAGGCAGACATTATCCTTACTCACATGTATTGTAAGTTGACATTTTTCACAAACGCATGACGGGACACAAATCTTAAGCCTGAATCCACCACGGTCCTGTGAAAATACATAAAACTGTTTGAATATTTAATTTAAAATAGAATGGAAAGCATAATGATAATAATGGTTAAAGTAAGAGTGTGGATGAAATCTCAACAAGGCTGAACCACAGGACCTACAATGGTCCTCTATAACACATGAAGTTAGGCCTACACTCTGATGAGGTCTCTACACGCTTCTTTGAAAGAAATAAACAAAAAACAGATTCATAAAATATGCATCCCATATACTCACAGATTTTTAAGTCCAACATAAAATCCAACTTCATTGTCATTGATACTTTCTAATTTTTGCTGGTTTGCGATGTAACTGTAGAAAAAGCAAGACAGAAAAAAAGTATGCAATTGGATCCTTCCATGGCTTTAACTACCTGTAACTCAGCAGTGACAGCTGGCCTGCTGCAACTAACATGAAGATCTACTTAGAGCATCTGCAGAGTGAAAGTACTTCTTAAAATCCTCCCTATCATTCAAATTATATTTTGTGGGACATGGCTGGCAGAGAAACAGCTGAATTTTACAGAGGGGAAATGAAGCCTTGTTCATCAAGGAAGCAAGGTGCCCCAAAGGGATAGTAAATGAAATTGCATTACAGTGTCACTGTTTTCCAGAATATGCTTCCCTTCCTCACGGATTTCACAGTAACTTTATAGGCCATCTTCAATGGTGGCAGCGGGATTATCCCCACTCACACTGAAGGAGGATTGGACTGCTTTAGTCTTTTCTCTCATGTTGTTAACTTAACCACTTCTTCAACTGACCTCCCACCCACAAAAGAGTTTCAGTTCTGTTTACAAGGTGTAGCAACAATGAAAGGGAGGATGTGCTTCATGATGTTAGACGCACAGGTAGAAATAAAGAGTACAGTAGACCAAAGCACTGAGTCCATTCATATCCCATGAATATCTGCCTGAACTCCAAAAGGATGTGGGCACGCAAGCCAGTCCTTTGTATTATCATCATGTGAGATCTATGAATAACCAGTGACATCCCACAGACTGGAAATCATAATATTTTACTGAAAAAGCATGGTATTACATATGTTAACCACTTCCACAGAAAGAAAAAAAGTTTCACAGTACAAATCATGCAATCTAGGAAGAAGAAATAGGTGGAAATTGCAATTCAACTGACATTCTGGGCAGATAAGTAAGTTCGATGCAAGAAATGCCTTGGTAGAATCCACGAATTTCAAAAGACAACTTCAGTCACAGAGAATCGTAAACAGAGAGTGACCTGTATTTTCACAAATATCCAGGACTAATCAAACCTACAGGTTTTCCTACAAACTGAGTTTTTATTTGCTAGAATAAAACTTGCTTCATTTTAACTACTTTACTTTTTATTACTTAAAGGATATTCTAGTAATCTTGAAAGCAGGTACATTGCTTTCCCAAAAGCAATCCATCTCAGCTGGTTAGAGAAAATCACTGGTGTGCCCAAGAGAATCCTGAGAATCCCAAAAATTGGAGTTAGGCTGTCCTCCATAGCTGCAAATCTGACTTGGCCTATGCCCTTGCTAAGTACCAGGAAAAGCAAAATGTCCCCCTAATGGAATTCGTTGTCCCTCAGGAAAAACAAGGGCTGTAAAAAGACAGTGCATGACAACAAAACACATTACTACAGCATCATATGACAATGAGTGCTCTCCAGGACTTCTTAGCATAAGATTAACACAGTGTACCCATTAGGAGATAATAGACCTTCCTATTTTGTGTCTCCTTCCTTGGATTTTGTAAGGCTTTCTGATTTACTCTCTTGGGGTTTATTAATGTATTTTGTTCATTGTTGGTTGGTAAATTTACATATTTTTTCCAAGTAAAAAGCAATTAAATAGCTTATAAAAGACTATCAATTCTTCCACCTAATAGTCCTGCAATTAAGTGATCATACTTTCTCTGAACCTGCCCTGAAGAACTCATGCTTTAATTATCGCTTTCTCTGTCACTTAGACCTCATCATGCCAAAGAAATTATTCAAGAAGTAGCTAAGACACCTTCCTCATCCTATCCTCTGTGTTCAACCAATGAGAATCCTGTCAAGACTGGTCAGAGACAGCGAAAGCACAAAAGACCAGAAATCAAAGAAAATAACAGAGAAACACAGAGGGAGATGGGAAGAGTAAGAGAAAAGAAACTGAGCAACCAGTTGTAATAGCTGAAGATTAAGCCATCAAAAAAGACCTCTGACAAAAACTACCAGAATGCAGATCCATCACTTCAATGCATTTATCACCTATCCAAATCTGACACTGCAATTTTAATCATAAAAACATCTAACCAGAACCTCCCACTATGAGAAGCTCCAGAACTTGACATAACTTCTAGTGTTGCACAGGAATATATTAATCTATTACATCCTGTCATAAGCCTCAGCCAGTATAAAACAGCTCAGTTTGGATGATGTCAGTGAAGCCACCACAATTTTTATCAGATGAAGATCTGAGTAGGAGTGTACATTCTATATATAAAGATCAGTGTTGGGCCTTTAAGGAACAAACAAAAAAAAAAGTTATTTGGGAAGAAACAGTAGCATGAATTTATGATCTTTTCTTTCCTTTTCTCACTGCATCCCTTAAAAGAAGAGCAAAGGGGGGAACCATAATTTACTCTGAGCTGGTACTAGCTTCTTTATGGTGAACGATTTATGATTCCGGTTCCTAAGTGAAAGAATCAAAAGAATCCACTGATTTTCCATCACTATGCTTCGAGTAGAGACCCAGAAAAAAATCTGGCAACTGACTCAAAACAATAACTGCTCTGCAGCACTTCCTTAAAAACACTGTCAGTACAGAACATGGCAGTGAAGCAAATTTCACACAGTTGGAAGTCCTTGAAGAAAGAATGGACAGACGTAACTTGCCATAAGCAAGTCACGTCCTCTTACACTTCTTTACTCACTTAACAAGTCTGTTTTAAGTTAAGCCTCTGTATCTCTTTCGTAGCAATAAGAAAGAAAGGATTACAATGACTGTAGCTGCACTCTACAAGGGGAAGTTGTTCCTCTGTTTAATTTAGAGGGAGGTTTGAAATAAAATCTCTCCCTAACTGAAGTCTATTTTTACCTTTTTCACAACTACTCTTTCTTGATGTTACTTATCATCAAACATTAATACTCTAAAAGCTCTGACTTGCAGTGGGCGATGCTGAGAAATGCAATTTGCCTGCTTGCCCTTAAGAATATCCACCCTGTTCTTGAACTGAACATTTTTACTGTACCATAGAAGAAAAACATCCTGACTCATGGCTGGCTGAAGTCATGTGAGGAGCTTGGAAATACACCACAGCACAGCACCACCAAAACCTGGCTGGATAGTACCCAGTGAGATCACCTGTTGTCAGCTCTCACACATTGACTGCTGCTTCCAAACCGAGACCTCAGCTGCCTACAATACTATTCATTTGATTATACTATAGCATTCTGCCTCTTCTTCAATGAGTCATGAGTAAACAACATTTGTTTTCAGACCTTTAATTTCATCTCCCCTAGGTAAACTACTGATTAATTCAAGTAAAGGCATTCAGAATCACACACCTGCTGACTGCACATTCAACCTACAATAACATGTTCATCTCATCATACTTCAGCATCTATGTAATGATGTTACACATTTATTCCTCACCACTTCTGTGGTATCCTGGAGACACTATTTTAAAAATCTATCATCAAATAATTAACTCCTTCAACTAAGTTCTCTTTTAAGAAGATGGTCTTCAGTTCTGCTCATTAAACATATGAAAGACTACAGACACAGTCTGTGTAATGTCAGTGAAGCAACTTCTAAACTCCAAGAGCATGAAGGGAAAGCAAGTTCTTTAAAGTGGTCTAGATTATTTTGTGCCTCAGTAGCTCAAAAAAAAGGGATTTTACTCTAATTCTCAAATCTTTTTCTCAATCTGAAAAAAAACAAGGTCAGCAGGAGTACATTTCCCTAATTTACTTGATCTATTTCCTCTAAATCACATATGTCTAGGTATAGTATTCCATTTGGACCTATGAGAACATGCTGGAAAACTAGTGCACATTATTTGTAGCAACATAGATTCAATCAAATAACACTGTAATTCAGTAATTAAGTATGTCTTCGGCATAAAACTCTCTTTATGAGAAACATATCTTAACATTCAAAAAAAAAAATCAGTTATATGTCTGGCTCTGGTTCATACAGCTGGCAAAAAAGTTTTTAAAACTAATAAACATTCCCTGGTGAAATGCTCCAGAACATTGGGAAAACTTTACACTCCAAGTTATCTCTCCACAAAATCTTTATGCAGAAAGGGAGCACACTCCAGACACTGAACTGTCAGTAAATGAATTACCATTTAATGACAGAACGTGTCCCTTGTCTATGCTACTATGAGAACTGCACAGTGACATCGATAATCAAACAGTGCAAAGCTACCTAGTTCTGTATTTTCTTACAAGCTCAAATATCAGACCAAGTTCATCAAAAGATAGGCTAAAACTCACCGACACTTTCAGCACACCTGGGCAAATTTATGGTTATATATTGAAAACATGCAAAATTTGCAAGCGTGACATAATACTTGATGGAACTTAGCAGATCCAAATGAGTTTCATTTGCAGCCCCTCTGAAACCAAATTTGAAACAATGTTTGAGGGATGTGAACTCACATAGTTTGAAAATTAAGCACAGAGTTACACTATGCTGAGTATCAGAAATGCCAGGTTTCAGACAGATGTAGGGATCAATGACAACCTCCACTCAACCAAGAAATCTGTCTACATAGGACCAAGCTCCCCCTAGGAAGGAAATGAGCAGTGAACATGATATATGAGGTCCAACACAAAAAACCTCAGACTAACCCTTAAGCTTGGGAACCATGAGTGGGAGGGAAGAGACAAAGAGGTACTTATAGAACAAGCAATCAACTCAATCGCCTCACTCAGTACAAGCGGAGGTGTGTTCAAATATAGACGTTTTCTCAATCTTGATCAGAAAATGTCACTTTGCAAGAATGATCAGCAAGTTAACATCAAGTTTCTTATGAAATTAAAAAAAAAACCCAGAAATTTTTCTATTATTAACTGAGACTTATGGTGAAGAGATCCAAAAGATCACATCAGTGCTCAAAGGAATCGATTTTTTTGGTAAAAGATGTAAAAGCAAAAATTATGAGGATTCACAACAGCCTTTCAGAAAACCATCTGCAGAGTTGCTTTGAATGTTGGCAACGTCATATACAGCTATGTGTCAACTCAGAGAGGAACTATTTTAAACGTGACTGTAGTTGATTTTCTTAATTTGTTAAGTAAAAAGTTACACAGTCTTTTTGTGTGTGTGTGTCACCTATAAGCAAGAAGTTCTCTACAAACCTACAGGTTTATTCCAGTTATTTTATTGTATTTTGTTTTCTCCATCTGGTGCCATTAGTGCCAGATCCATGAGGTCAGGCTCAAGAAACAGAACTTCTACTGCTAAAAGAGCATACCCTAACTCAGGAAAAGAGGCAGTGTGTTGCGCTAGTCCACTATGGGCCTAACAAGCATTCAGCAGTTTTACAAACAGGTGCTCAGCTCCTTGTCTGCCCGGTGTCTCCTGACAAATTCTGAGGTAGAGCTGCGGTGGGATTATTTTTTTAAAAAAAACCTGAATCACTCTGTATTCCACAGTGAAAAACTGATTGCCATTATCACAGGCTCCTTAAGCCATTCTTTCAGGGGTTTTCCCTCCCATTTAGAATATTTAACCATGAGTCACAGAAGACTACAAGAGACAGCTCTCCACATGCCAGTATATCAGCTCCAGAGCAGACATAATTAAGGCTGGGATCTTTCTTTACAGCAACAGGCACACCCATTTTTGAGGAAATCTTTCACTACACATATCCCACACTCAGGTAACACACTGTTCAAGGTGACCTGAAACTTAGCGTCTCACAGCCAAGGTTACAGACCACAGTTACCTTCAAGAATTACCTGTTCTCCATGTGTGGCTGCATGAACTGCCAGGAGGCTGTGTGCCAATATACTGTGATTATCCGATTAGTAGTATCCAATTAGTAGTACACAGTTTCCATTGGAAATTTCTTCTCCAAATTCCTCATTTTAAACAATTTGTGCCAACCCACCAGCTTAAGGCAGAAGAAAATGGGAATTCAGTAGAGATCCCAGTCATGTTTCAACACTGCAGGAGTGGATCCATACTCTTACTTATGACCACAACTCCCTGGGAAACGGAAAGCCCACAGTTTGCTAACCAGCCTCAGTTCCCTCTTTACACTATGTGAACTTAAAGGTAAAAGTAAAATTAAGTTAATATGGCTGCAATGCAGAGTTTAAGGAAACAGTTACTATAGAGGCAGGGAAAACAAAACGTAATGCAGCCTTGGGCTTACTTACTTTTCTGGTTTGGCTTCAAGGTGTTTGTCCTGTTTTTTTCAAATAGTAGACTATCAAATCAAGTAAACTATTAAGACATTTCATGCAGGTTTCCATACTTAAGATTCATGCCCTTGCCAAGCTCCACCATCAGAATTACTTTCCCCAAAATGCATACTAATCTTACTTAACTGTTTTCTCCACTCAGAGACCTGTCCTCTTCCCTTTACTCCACAAAGTTCACATATTTGATATTTCACCAAGACATCAGTTTTTGACATTTCTCCATCTAGCTTTTCCTTAAGAAAGGTGTTTTTGAAATGTTGATATTTTTTGATATAGTCAGGAAAAAAGCATCAGTTGGTTAGACAATAACCCTTCTATTCAAAAAGATACGTCTTAATCACTGCCTTTATACTTATCTACAAAACATGTTTCATCCACTGTTAGGAAGACATTTAATAACATAAAAAAGGAGAGTAGTGAATGTGGCTTTTCATTAGGTCTCAACAGAAAGCAAAGACTAAACCTTTTTTATTATTATTTGGTTTGCAAGGAAGAAAGAGTATCTCAAAGGAAGGAATAAATATACACAAGTATATGTGTCATTTTTTCTCATACAGAACTGCCTAGTGCAGTGACTCTTCAAAGACTAGTAACACAACCTCTCTTTTTCAGCACTTGCATATACCACCTCTGTAGCTGTCATTGGCCTTGATGCAAATGAGAATGGCAAAACATCAGTTCTATGACAGCAAAGTAAGATTACTCCTAACCATTCTTTACATGCGTCTTTTTAGGTCCCTCAGTGAACTATAATATTAAAGTATCTTGGCTGATGTGAAAACTTTGGGATTCTCCTCTTTCCTGGGGCCTATGCTCAGGCAGTGACTTTGTGGAAGGGTCATCTTAAGTGAGTTGCACATCCTTCAACGTTAGACAAGCACTTGCTGACATAAATTAGTATGCTTCACAATATTTTAAGTCTTCCTCCTAGCTCCATATTTTGACATGTTCAATATTCCCTAACTCTTTGATTCAACATAAGAAAATCCCTCTGAGGTCTGTCTCCCCCCGGACACTTACATATAATTTCCACTGTTTGACAGCAACACTTGGCTTTATTCAGTTTAAAATTACTGGCTCTCAGAATGTCAAATATTCTGTTCAATCTGCTCTGATATTCACTGAATCATCAGGACATAGGTCCATACCTGCTAAATATCCACTGTCTCACTCATTCCATGCAATATACCTCATGCCAAATACAGATCAAAAGGTAGTGCTTCCAAACAGCAGAACAAAACTTAAAAAAACTGAGGTCATCTATTCAGGAAAACCCATCTATATCTGTGAATGCATTAAATTTGCTGAATAATTTGACTTCTGACATCTCAAACAAAATTCGTCTTTCTATAAGCCAGCAAAAATTTTCCTTTTCTGTTTTTATTTAAGTCTTTGAGAGTCTACGTATGGTCATAATCTCTACCCTTTTTCTTTGCAATTATTACATAGAGAACCCAACTGGTAGATGTTTTTCCATTCTGCAAATGATACCATCTGCTGCCATGGTTCACAATTGATTTCCTAGCCTCTTTCCTTGTGAAATATCCTATGTAGCTCTGATCACAGATCTGTGTCTTCTCCAAGCCATATCTTGTGTTTTAATGAAGACATACATGAATACATCTTCACATGACGTTACTGAAGCCTTTCAGAGGCACTCTTCACTCTTCAACAGTTCTCTAGTCCACTTTCTTTTACCATATTTATTTTCATTCTGTTCTCTGTCCTGCACAGACCATTTAGTTTTATTTTAATTGGCCAATCTTCTGAGTTTATAGCTTTTTCCATTAGCATTCCTTAAAAAACCCACTTTCTCTTCATTTGAGGAATGCTGTTCTTCACTTAATATAAATGGTTTCTTACTTGCACTGCATATAGTAATATAATGATGTGCGTATTAATCTTTCGGCATATTTGTCAGTATCAAGAGTATTTCAAATACTCCTGCAGACTGCCACATTGCAACTGTTCCTCTAACTTTCCATGTTCCTGTACTTCACCAGTTTGATTTTTGAGAAATTGTCTCTTGCAATGGTACATGCAGGTAAGTGTCTTGCGGTTTTCAGATTTCTCTTTGTATTTCTGTTTGTTCTGCTGCCTGACACATACGTATTGCTTCTTCTAGAGTTAAATCAACTTTACTTAAAAATCTACTCATGGATGTCTTTATTGTTACACTTTAGACAACCATACTCTTTTTTAAGCACTAATTTTCCATTTTAATGTCACTTCAAGGCTTGGATCATCTTCCCTTAGATCCTTTTCCCTTCAAATTGAACCCTCACCCTGAACATTCTTCTTTCATAACATGACATCTTTTGTTACAATATTCTTCAAACTTCACTGTTTCTGCAAAGCTGCCCTCTCATTAACCACCACTAATTTCATAGCATTCTTCATTTACCATTACAGCTTTTGTCCCTGCCACTGCTTACAAGTAGAATAATACTTTTGTTATTCACTAATCTGTTTCTCCTTATGCTTCTAAGCACCACAGCACAACACTGCACACACCTGTCAGCATTCCTCCAGCCTACACACCTTTGCAGCATTCCCCCTGCCCCAGGATGTGCGTGGTGAAGATGAAGTGTCCACATGAAGTTACACAAGAATGAGCAGACCTTTGGATTATACTTCCAGCTGTTAGGACTCTCACCTCTCAAATTTCTCATTTCAGGCACCCACTGCAAAGAGCAAAACTGCTTTAAGTTGAAGTGCTGGTACACACAGGAATGCTGTGAAAGATGGGCAGAAATGTTTAGGGCAGCGAAGAACAACAGGGTCGTTCTTCCACTCATGCTCCCCCCTGGGACATGTGGCACCTATTTCTGCAACTGTGGCACCTAGGTCCACATCACAAAAATGGCAGAGAATCCAAGCAAGAAGGCAGTCACTGCACATACAACAGTCTGCATCTGCAGTGACGTCTATTGCAGAAGCAGTAATCCAGCTTTAGTATTTTCCTATTTAGGTGCCTTTGTGTCACATGTGGCTTTGTGCCAATTCAAAATGTTTGTAAATCTATTTGACCCTAATACAAAAAGTTTAAAATTCTGTGTATCTATATGTGCAATACACAGTCCTCAAAAGATACTTATATTGCTACCATTCTAAACAGAAAAATAATTCAGTATATGCTTAAGTAAACTACATGGTTAGTCCCACGAAGTCAACGTAGTGGCTTTTAGCAGGAAAGTACAGTGTACATGTTTGCCAGGTGAGGATCACAGTATGTATAACATGTTTGAAAACAGGTTCCTAAAAATTAGGAAGAGGCACAAGTGGAGGGTGTTGGAGTAGGAGCTGAACATGAAATAGTCTATTTATCCACCTAGTGGTAGGGAGGGATTGGAGGGGGAAGAAATTCCACCTTCACAAACTAGACCAACATTTACCAAATAGAATCACACATTTAAAAGGAAAAAAAAAAATCTGTATGAGGTAGAAGACCACAGAACTGGAAGAAATGATGGAAATTATGCTCCAGTAAGGTCCATGAGTACCACATTAAATTCTTTCCTCTCCCTAAGCGAATGTGATCCCAGTTGCTTAGAAGATATCATACTGTAAGGGCAGTCTCAACCTTATCTGATCATGCTGTTCTATCTTTTGCCATTATTGAACAATCAGCAGAGTCAAAGCAGGACCCAGCTGTCTCACTACACAAATAAGCATCACAGTTGCTTAGCTAAACAGACTGTCCTTCTCTCTGACCCAAAAGCACATTTAAATACTCCATGCCAAGTAATGCAACACAGACAGGAAGAACTGAGGCAAGCCCACATCTGTGCACCATATAGTACAGCACTTAAGATGTTGACATCCAAGACCTTGGTTCAGACCCCACGTTCTGCTTCAAGCAGGCCGTGTGCACTGCTGATATGGTTTGTTCAGGACCACATAAACATCTTACTCCATATCACATCCCAGAGAGCTAAAAGGAAGGTCTTGCTTTTTCCACTCATCCTAGCAAACTAAGTCCTCAAGGTTTCGTAACACTCAGTGGAGAAAGAAGTGGTTGCCGCCATTGCGTAATTTGCAGTAGGAATCTCATTTAGCCCCCTGAATCACTTCTTGGAAGAAGCACACTGCCCATTGCTGTCAGGAGAACAGCCAGCTGAGTCAAGTGCCTTTGCTACACTGTTCATACGGAGATGCCAGATTTCAAATGTTGAGGCCTGGACAATCCCAGACATGGTTACAAAGTCCAGCGGATCACACCCATAGCACGTGCTGTGAAAAGTCTCACAGTCCATGCCCTGTAAGTCTGACAAGCCCAGTATGTGCATATGATTTATCCACATACGCTTGGTGTGCCGTCTGGCATTCAGAAAATCAGGCAGTTGTTGCAAAAAAAATGGGACAAGTCACGTCCTATGCACTCTTCATATGGAATACGGAATCTGATTATGCAATGTGGGACATCCATGCCTCACAGGGTATCTGTCAAATATGGCCCTAATTATTTTCACACGTATGGTTAGGAAATTTAAAAAAAAAATAATAATTTAACTTA
This sequence comes from Coccyzus lansbergi, assembly GCA_033558105.1. Taxonomy (NCBI): domain Eukaryota; kingdom Metazoa; phylum Chordata; class Aves; order Cuculiformes; family Coccyzidae; genus Coccyzus; species Coccyzus lansbergi. The sequence goes on along the minus strand of JAUMJK010000741.1, from coordinate 226,083 downwards.
AATCTAAAGTGCAGGAGTTCCATTGGTTCAACTGCCAAAACAAGAGGAAAAATAGGTAACTTGTCCAGGCCCAACTAAAGCTCTGTTGACAGACTCTTCCATAAGCAGCTTAGAAGTGTTGCCATTTCAGTGCTTTTCTGTTTCAACACTGGAGTAACTTTGATAAATAAACCACTCTTTTATTTATACATCAGACAGCTACAGTGAACCACCTAACCTCCATGGATCCAGCACAAGCTCCAGTAGTGACTGCAGCAGCTACTTTGTTGCATATGGGTACAGAATTACCTAAAACTTTGTAAAAGACTCCTCTGAAATATTCCAATCTTAACTTCCTCTTGCCTCAATGTATTTAGTCTTCACACATAAGAAGACACGTGAGATCCAAGAAAAGCTGCAAGCCAAAAACACATGAAATAAAGAAACACAGGCCTCTTCTCTTCCAACCTTAAAACAAGCAGGAAATGTTTGAAACAAAGGGGGGTTTTTTTATCCTTCAGGTGTCCTCCAAACTACTCTATCCTGGCAAAATGCTCATTCCACCCAGTTTTGCCACTGACTTTAACAACACCAGAACTTCAGCCTCACCTCATCTGTGAAATAAATAAAAGGCTTTTAAGTCCTTTGCTAGACTGGGATCAGCAGGCTTAGAAAAATGTTGGTTAGTGTTGCACTACTCAGAGATTGCAATCTCTTAAACTGGCTCTATAAATGCCCTGGGCCTTGGGCATTGTTCTTCCTTCTATTACTGCTGGAAAAAAATATCGCATTTCTTCAGACCTTGTCTAGGAATCAGAGAATATTTACTGGAAATCTGATCTTCAAGAATGTATCCCACTGATGACAACACAGGCCAGAAACAAGAATAGTTGAATTGGTATTAAACACATTTAAGTTTCACTCGTAACTACTGTGGATGCTCAACATTTAATGCAGGTCATTTTCTTCCAGGAAAATAATAATTTTTAAAAAGCATGTTCATAACAGAATTTCCATGGCACAGCATGGCACCTTTCCGGTAAGTCCATTATGCTTGTTCAATGTTATGGTTAACAGTAGCTATTTAGGAAACAGGATCTCCATATGCATATTTCAAGAAGGGGACTAGTTTGGTTTGCTTTATGCAGTTTCTGAAAATACAAGCTCATAATTGAATAGGAATTGAGGTGCGTCCTGATTATATTTGACTTTAATAACAGCTATGTGCCTACATACATTTGGATGAAGAGATCTCAGCAAACAGGGTCTAGTAACAGAGCATAGTCATATCCCAGGCAGTAGAGGTTTTAAAACCCCTATGAATTTACCTCTCCATTTGAAATGCATGTAAACTAATAAATCTATCCAGTCAGTGCTTCACTTTCTAAAGAGCGGTTTTCAAATAGAGTGGTTTTTAGATGCAATAAGCTAAATATACATTTAAGATAAATAAAGCATTAAGACAATTTTAGAGTTCTCTGCTCTATTTTTCATCTTTCATTTCTCATTCCCCATTACATTCATCCAGCTTGGGCATGGATATTTGAATGGCTGCCTTCATTAACATATTGTTAGAAATTCTTGCAATGACAGATGCAAACATGAGACAGACAGAACCGCAATCCAAAACAAATAAGGGGAGGGAGTGCCTCTCTTTAAAAATAATTACAAAATAGAAAAGTAAGGCCGTTGTTTCATTCAGTAAAAGTTTCTGCTTTACAATGATTTGGGTTCTAGAATACTGCTAAACTACCTTATCTCTTACAGTGTCAGCATAAAAATAATGGAACCTGAAAAATCTAGAAAATTTTCTCCTAAAGATATTACAGGCTAGAGTGATGAGTCCTCTCTTCTCTCAATAGTTGGGAAGTTTCTTGAAAACAGTGTATTAAGATCAAATCCTTGAATTCATCAAAATGTTTTTTCTTTTATTACATAAACCCCAAGTATCCCTTAAGACCCTAAAGCGACCAAAGACACACAGGAAGCAGCAGTACTCTACCAGTCTGACGCTGACCGACTTCTGAAGGACACTGCCCTCCTCCAGCATCAGCCGTTTCCTCTCACCCGGTCTCACCCAGTCAGAGAGAGCTCACGTGAAGACCCTGAGAAGCCCCACCAGTCCTCATCAACTAAGGACAAGGACTAAAACAAGCACTACATAAGGGTGACTTGCCCTATCCAATTACTCAGATCTTTAAAAATTAAAAAAAAAAAAAAGAAAAGAAAAGAAAAAATCCTAATAGCAGGAATTACATCACTACTGTCTAAAATCTCTTATAATTCCTAGCACAGTGCCTCATGTTTTATTGTCCAATTCCAAGTCATCAGAAATAACTTTTTAATCCAGCCAAGCCATGTAAAGCTGCACAGCCAAAAGCCATTTTGAGGAGGAAGGGGCAAGGGGGTGAGAAGCCTTGTGGACAGTTTTATATTATATTAAATCTACAACAGCCTAGAAATCTAAAATGAAAGAGACCCAAAAATACCAACAGCTCTGAGCTTCACGTGAATTTAAATTTGCTCTTTTTTTTAGCACAAGCTCTCACGACTTGTTAAATAATTTACTCTATAAATTACTTATCTTGTCTTATTTATTAACAATTCTAGAGTGCTTTATATAACTGCATTAGAAATTTGTTTTGTGGTTTTGAAATGTACGCAATACACAATCACCTTTCTTTTAATAGGCAACAGTTTAAAAGTCACCTACTACTCATTGGCAAGCATTTCTTCCTGAAATACACCAATTAATTTCAAACCCCAACCACCTGAATGACAATAAATCAACATATTAAGGACTAGATACCAGAACTGTGAAACTAGGCCAGGAATATACTTGCGCTCTAAGAAGACACTTTCTCAATTAATGAGAAAATATTAGACCAGTCCTTTTACAAGAAATCCTGAATGCTTTAAAAATGACTCATTTACTATCCTATTCTTTCTTGAGTGGTCTCGACAAGGACTGCTTATTTGCTATTGTGCCTACAATGCATGGATTTAACAACACTTACATAGCCATTTTGCTTTCACCACTCTTGGTCCTTGGCTCTTAAAGTGAACTTCAATGACTAGTATCATATTTTTAATGTAGGATGTTCGCTCTAGAGTTCAATTTACCTCTAAGAACATGGACACTACCAAGCAATTATTACAATTAAGCTCTGTTACGATAAGTACTGGCATAAGTTTCCCAGACAAAGACCAGCCCACATAAGCACCCTAGACAACTGGGCAAATATAAAATCTTGTTTAGCGAGAAAGAATTTCAAAATCAGCTTTTCATTCACCTTAATAGAAAACTATGCAAAAATAACTAGGAATATAACTAAGAAAAGCACCAGGCATAAATAATCTTTTGGCCTCCCATAGCAAGTTTCATCCCCAGGGCTGATGCAAAGGGCTCTGGGTGTCTTTCTGCTTCTCTTGCTAGATTTGGATGGTGGATCCAATCTGGAATCAAGAAATAGCTGGATTGGGAGAAGCATATTTATTAAGCTGTAAACCTGCAATTCACCAACAGGCCAGAGCAGAGCTGAAGCACCAGGATACAAAGTGGGGGATGCTGACCAGCGCGTGGGACTGCAGCTCTGCTATTCCTACCCGCACCAGCCCAGCTTTCTCCCCCACCTCTTGGAGTCAAGGGAAACCCTGGTTGTCCACCTACACCCTGTCTGGCTGGAGTCATCTACTTGGCCTGCAGCCAACCCTCTGCATCACCATGGGTTTCATATGCCCATGTGAAAACGAACTGCTGAGCCTACTCTTCTCCACAGTTAAGCACATTACACTGACACTCCCAATGCACATGACTCAAGTGACAATCTTGCCCCAGGTGCCCCAGGTGCCTGTGGATGTTTGGCCTAGGACTGCAGGATCCATTCGCCTCAAGAGCAGGACATAAGCAACTCATGAAGGACTGGGTTCAACAGGCACTCTAGAAATACATGGGAATAAATTACTAGAAATTGTCTAATGCTCTTCTCACTCTACTTATACCAATTTCATTGGACTTCAATTGAATTGTGTTCTGGTGTCTATAGAGCACATTAAAAAAAAAAAACAAAAAACCAAAAAACCCCAGCCAACAGGTCTGAAGCTTCCCAAGTAAAACACAATGCCCCAGCCTCTTAAATCTGTTTCTTAACTAGAATAAAGCAAGATCTGCAGTGTTACACATCCACAATCTATGTCTACTACATTAAAGCCACTTCCCTACATATACATTTACTGGGCTCCCACAACTAAATAACGTGACAGCTACTGCAGTCCAATTTTTAATTTATGTCTATAAGTGAATTAAAGGGCCTCTGTGTTTTATGTTGAAAGTACGCATGAAAAGGCCATCTTAAATATGTGCAACAGCATCTCTTGAGAAATCCATGACTCAAAATTATTTTTAGATCACCAAACATAACAACATGCAATGTCACAGTATGATACAGTAAAAACTGAAAAGGACTGTAAAGACAATGATGCTCAAAAAACACAGGAAAATGAAAACCAAGAGCATCAATGCAAAATGACAGGATATGTTTTCAGTTGATCGTTGGTGGAATACGCATTTATGTATGTGTTTTCTTCCCTGTCCTTTGTAAACAGAGTTGAAATTCTAGGGGAATTTGCTGCTACCTCCAAATTGAAATTATGGGATAATTAGGCTATCAACACCTAAGAAAATGAGCAGAGATGCATAGCGGAAAGCATTTTTTTAATGAAGCAATCTACAGAATATTAAATAAATGTATGAAACAATAACTGTGGTAACGACTCAGAAAGACTATTTTTTTACTGTACATCCTAAAAATCTACCAAAGAACAGCTATATGCAAGTAGTAGAAATTAATGTCTCCAGCATTTTTCCATAACGTACATGGGGAAATGCATCAAGCTGGCTTCAGTAAGCTGCAGAAAGGTAGCCCCAAGACTAGAATTTAACCTAAAATTAAACTATTTCATTGTATTTTTACACTGTTTCTAAAGAAAACTGGAAAAAAATAGAAAAAAAAAAAACAAATAGAAAAAAAAACAAACAGAAGAAAAAAAAAAAAACAAGAGAGAAGAAGGGCAGAGAACACAGTGAGAAATTTGTACAGATTTGGGGGAAATATTCCAGTAGCTTTTACATGAAAAATGCCACGGGAAACAATCTAGAAGCAATGGGGACCACAAAATAAAGAGATGGACAGAAGATCTTCAGAAGGTGTTTTTTTTCCCCCTATCAGATCTATCGTATACCAGCCCTGTATCCAAATTTTTTTTGCTCAGTAAGAGTCTTTGCAGCTTTTCTCAAGCAGCCTATGTGGACACCACAGAGGGCAGAGCTGCGAAGCGATGCAGGACTGAACACGACCACAGTTTCCCGCACCGAATATCATCTGCAGGCAAAGGAGAACGGAAGCGATGGACGGGTAGGAGAGGGGAGACAAAAACACAACCAACTTTCTGCATCTTCCTCACTGTTAATGACGGTTTAATAATTCTCCAGCGCTCCCTCAGAGACAGCAGCACGATACTCATTCCTCTGCAGGCTCCGCATTTCCTCCTTCGAGCCACCTTACTGGGAAGGGCAAAGCACACCCGCATGCCAATGACTACGGCTGGGAAGACAGTTTGTCTCCTCACCAGAATCTGCCGCATCCCCCAATTACTATTTTTTTTTTTATTATTCCTTCCTTCTGTGTGTGTGTGTTTTTTTTAATAGAATATGGATGTAGGAGAGATCTGGGGGAGGAAGGAAAAGCTGGCCAGCAAAGCTCTCGGTTCTTGGGAACAACCCAGGGAGAGGAAGCCAAGAGAAGGGCAGGGTGACACCCTCTCCCGCTGGGTTGGCGAGGTCGGGGCGGTGGGCGACCCCCGCGCCCCGGGAACCGCATCGCCCGCAATCCGAACTCATCCTCCCCTAAGCGCTCTGGCGGCGGCGCCTCCGCGAAGCCGCGTCCGGATTAAGTCGCCGCGGGCTCACAGCCGCACCTCCCCGCGCGGCGGTGCCCCCTCCCGCCCCCGCTCCCGTACTCACATCTCGGTGACATTGTCGCCCTCGGCGCTCCGCTGCGGCACGGGGAAGGAGGCGATGCCCGGCGCCGGCTCCGCGCACCAGATCCGCCAGGAGCTGCAGCGGCAGGACGCGGGGCAGGCGAGCGCGCCTCTCCAGCAGCCCAGCACCAGGCAGCACAAGCCCCACAGCCGCGCCAGGCCGGGCCCCGGCCTCCGCCGCCGGGACACCATGCCGGCCCCGCTCGCCCCTCCGGCCCGGGCGCTCCCGCGGAGGGCGCGCAGCCTCCCGCGGACCGGGCTCACATGGGCGTGCCGGGAGCCGCCCGCCCGGGGCGACGAGGAGGACGAGCCCGGGGGGCGAGCACCTGCCCCCCGCGGGCGAGCAGCGGCGCCGCCTGCCCCCGCGGCGGCTGCCGGGGATGCCGCAGAGCGCGCGGGGCGGCGGGGGCAGGTGGCGGGGTCTGCGCTGCGACCTGCGGGGGCTCGGGCGGCCGCTGCCCGGCGGACGGAGAGGGAGGGAGGGAGGGAGGCGCAGCCCGCGGCGGCGGGGCTCGGGGCGCCGCGCTCTCGCCGCTCTACGCACCGTCTCCTCCTCCCTCTAGCCGATAATAAAGCGGCCCCGGCGCTCGCTCCAGCCCAAGCCGGGGAGCTGCCGGCAAAGTGACGTGGGGCTGACGCAGAGAGGGGCAGAAACTCCACAAAATGAGCCTGAAATAAAAAAAAAAAAAAAAAACAAAAGCAACAAGGAGGGGGGGCGGGGGAGGGGGGGGGGGGGAAAGGAGGGGAGAGAAGAGGGAGGGTGCCGGATAGGAGATACCAATCGGCAGGCTGCGCCTGAGCCTTCAGACACACACACGCCCACGGGAGCGCCCCGCGGCCGCCGCGGGCGAGCGCAGCCGGGGACACCTTGCCCGGAGGCAGCGGGCATCCCCGCCGGGGCGGGACCGGGTGACGAGGGGGATGCTGCCGCAGACCCGGAGGCGGCGGGTGAGAGAGCCGAGAACGCCTTGACCTTTTTTTTTCCCCAAAACCACCTCGTCCTTCCCTTAACACTTCGGGGATGCTTTGCGCTCTCGTTCCCCCTCAGCCCCGGTGCGGGTTTTCCGCAGCGGTGCTCCCGCCGCAGTGCTGTGCGCTCCGCAGGCGCCACCGCGCGTCCCGCAGCCGCCCTGCACCGCGGGTGGGGGGCTGCAATTAGCGGGGAGGTTTAATTAACCTCTGAGCGCGGTGTGGACACGAACGGTGCCCGCTGAGGGGACAAGGAGTCGCCACGGCCATGCACCAGTGCTGAGGCAGGTCTGACTTAGACAGGTGTATCACGTAGAATCATAGAATGCTTGGGGTTGGAAGGGACCTTGAAGACCAGCGAGTTTCACAGCCTCTACCGCGGGCAGGGACAGCTCCCACCACACCAGGTTGCCCAAGACCCCATCCAACCCGGCCTTGAACACCTCCAGGGATGGGGCAGCCATAGCTTCCCTGGGCAACCTGTGCCAGTGCCTCAGCACTCTCAGCATGATGAAATTCCTCCGTATGTCTAGTCTAAACCTGCCCCGCTCCAGTTTGTACCCATTGTCCCTCATCCTGTCACCACAAGCCTTTGTGAACTGTCCTTCCCCAGCTTTCTTGTAGCCCCTTAAGGTACAGGAAGGTCACTGTAAGGTCTCTCAGAGCCTTCTCTTGTCCATGGTGAACAACCCCAGGTCTCTCAGCCTGTCAAGTGACACACCCACAAGTGTAATGTGCAGCTGATTGGGGAAACTGGGCCTAATAATTTTGTTCTTCCCTTCCCATTTCTTAGATCGTGTTCCTTCTGTCCCTGTAAATGACAGTCAGTCCTGCTTTGTGGTAGCAGACTGTTTAATTATCTCTGTGCCACTCTCTCCAAAGATGGTGGCGTTTGCTTCTTACCTAATTACTAGGGCTGAGCATTTTGAAATGAGTAAATCAAGACGAATTAAAGAAAGAAAGGTTACAGAATTTTTTATTACAAAGGTACGGAACAAGTAGTCAATACATTGTTAGAAAGTATTCCGCAATTTATTTGGCACAGTACTTTTTAGTTGAAAGCACGCTTTGTTCTTTTTGCATTTGCTGGTGCTACAGAAGAATGCAAGTCTTACTGGATACATTTGTAGGCCAGGCACAGTTGCAGGCAGGGTTGATTTCATTTATAAGAACATCCTACTGAGGAAGTCATAGTTATACCTACCTAAAACACTGATTTATGCCTCCCCATAAGGCAACGACTAAAGGCTAGATAAAGAGACATCATTGAAACTTACACAGAATCACAGAACAACCAGGTTGGAAGGGACCCATCGGATCTTCTAGTCCAACCATTCCTATCAAACACTAAACCATGTCGCTCAATACCTCATCCACCCGTGCCTTAAACACCTCCAGGGAAGGTGAATCAACCACCTCCCTGGGCAGCCTATTCCAATGCCCAATGACCCTCTGTGTGAAAAACCTCCTCCTCCTGCATCAACTACTCCAGGAGGAGTAGTCCCCTCTAGGAGGGCTGAAGGCTCTGCTTACAGCCCATCATGCAGTCATAGTTAAACCAGATTTATCTGAAGTGTAAGGTGAGTTATTATGGAGAGACGTTTCTTCTGTTTGTAATGTATTTCCTCCTCACCAAGTTAAGCACTTTGTCCTTTATAAATAAAACACAGAGATCAAGAGAGTCCCATGGAATAACAAAGCCACATGAATCAGCATAGAAACATGGATGGACCACAAGAAATATCATTCAAGTACAAGGCTTTTTGTCCACAAGTAATACAAAATTGAAAAAAAGGGCACTAATATTAAAATAATGTATTTGTCTAAATAGAAATATTTGTAGGAGGGTAGCAAGTAGGATAAAAATTTCATGGAACTATTTTCTAGAGGCAAAATGTTGGGATTTTTTAAAGCATTTGGAGGAAATTTTCAGATGAAAACATGCAGTTGAATCAGTCTGGCTAATTAGATAATTCAGTAGTGTTGGAAAAGTAAAGTTCTGTAGGTAAGACGTTGAACTCCTAAGGCTGCATGTAAGTATTAAATAATGCTAGAGTGTACACTGGAAAGGGGCATTATCACCTGTTGTACACATCAGTTTATATTTTCTACAACTCAGAAACAGTTCTCACAGGAGTGTTGCTGAGTTGAACAATAATAATTTCTGGAAGGGTTGGGAGTTACCATCTTAAATTTGTGTGTGACAACTCCAAAAATGACTGGATGTGAATATATATTGGTAAAACAGCAAATTCTACTAAAAAATATATTTCTCCCCTAATTAGTATTTTATCAAGATAGATTTGATGTAGAATGTGGGGGGAAAAAAACACTGAAAGTGAGTTGTCCTAGGGTCACCAAAACTGCCAAAATGAAAGCTAGGGAATGCTCCACCAAGAAATAGCATTGCTACCATACTGGGGGAAAGAATGCCTCTTTCAATAGGAGCGTATATATGCTTTAAGTCTTTTAACTGTGGGTTTACAACAGGATAGATGTACAAAGAATTACTGTGATAAACTGCGATTTTATTTCTGCTTAAAGGAATTGTATTTATAAAGTTGACACTGTTCTTCCATGCTTTTCTCACAGATTTTTAAAAGAAATGTGAAAGAACTGCTCAAATACTTCCCATGAACCACAACTTAAAGGAAAGCTCCAAGTAAACCACTAGAGACAAGTACCTTTCTGGTAACGCTAAGAGAGCAAACATCATCCTGAAGGTGGTAAAACTAGAACAAAGACTTGAAAATATGACAAAGGCATAAAGTGTGATCAGAGGGATAGAAAACAGAAACTCTTGAGTCAAGATTGAAAGAACTAGCTTTCATCAGTGCATGAAAGACTGAAGGGAAGTGCAGTAACAATCCTGCAACATCTAAAAGGGTATGCAAAGGGACAGGTAATCACTTTTTTCCTCATCTGTGGGATAGGACAAGAATTAATGCGCTTGATTTACGGCAAGGAAACTTCAACGTTACAAAAAATTTTGTGTGGAAAGAACCATTACACAAAACAAACAGATCATCCCGGAGAACAATGGAATCTTAAGCGAAAGAGCCTTCTCAGAACAGGAGAGGTGAGCCTCTGTCCAGAGCAGATGAAGTACAGTAAGATTTATCTTAGGTCAGTGAAAACAAATTAACGAGTTCCCAGAGATTCTGTTCCCTTGCAATACACTTTTCTTTGCCCTATTTTGTACTGCCATACAGTTATAAGATCATATTCATCTGAATATATTAAAAGTGAAACCTGAAGATGCTGATATACTCAAGGTATTTTCTTGACATAAGTGTTTTGAAATTATGTTTGATCACTCTGAAACTTTAACTTATACACTGTAGGTAAAATTTCATTGTATCATAGCACAGAAATTATACTAGATATATAAAAATATGCAAATGTGATTTTCTGAAAAAGAGGTGGGAGATAGAAACTCAAAAAATCCCTGTTAAACTATTGTTGTTTGAGGGAGGAGGAGGGAATAAGAAATTGTACTACAGGGTCTGGAAAAAAGTTAGGGTGGCATGATTTGTATGTGTAGTATGATATCCTATCCTGTCCAAAGGAGTGCACACAAAATGACCAGTCGTACAAACCAGTGCCAAAGCTGTGTGTAAACAAACTGCTTACATTTTGCTAACGCTTTGAGGGTTTGGGACTGTTACAGGAAGGAGAGGTTGGACAGCTCACAGGAACTCCTGCTTTTGTCAGAAACACTTTTCCAGAGAAATATCCTGCTTACCTTGAAACTCCACGTAAGGGTTTTCTTGCGTTGTTTCAGAGAGACACAGTTCCACCATGACCCAGAGCAATCATATGAATCCAAATCACCAATATCTACTGGCTAATAAATATGCTGACTGGTACTTGCCTTTCTTTCCTGAGCTCCCACATCTTCTCCTTCAATAATAAAAATTGACTTTTTCTGAATTTCCTTTGAACACAAAGCATTTTCTAAGTGTTCTAGCTGGCTTTTGTGATTCCCAGTGTTTCATCTATTTGTGGATTTATCTAGTTATTTGATCATAGCTGATTTTGCATTCCTGAATAATGGAAGGTTTTTTTACCTTATCTGTTTCAAGCACTGTTCAGCATTTATTTGTTTTAAAGGGAAGCTGAATCCTGCCACCTTGTGCTCAGGAAAATTAGCACACATCTTTATTTTGGGAAGGAGAGAAAAAGGAGAAAAGAAAAATTAACTATCAGGTCTCTGAAAACCGATGAATTAAATGACAGCTTTAGGCTCTAATGGTTGGGCCCAATTGGATATTGCCTGAAATGTCTCCACGGGACCTCCTCACAAGTGCAATCCCTCTTCTAGGGGCCCTGTTCACACCACAGATTGTCACTTTCCATATGCCCACAGGACTTTGAATCTGTGGCCTTCCCCATGACCTAATGATAGCAGTGCACTTAATCAAGTCCTCTCGTCCATAGTCCGTGTCTATCTGATGGCTGGAGACATTAACCACAGAATTCCTGGTAACCTGGGGTCATGTTTGTTTGCTGTTTAGAGCAGTGCTACTTTCTTTCCATTGACAAGAAATCACATCATAGAGTGGAGGGGAGAATCTTTGAAAAATGTAAAAAATTTGGTATTTTTTGAGAGTGCAATAAAAGTGATGATTTGCAAGGACTATGGATTTCCTTTCTCTGCTGAAGTCCAAGGCAGCACTCTTTTTTTCTGGCTGACAGGATTCCACGAGTAGCTTTCCAGTAATGGCATGAGAACAAGGTGGTAATACTGGAACAAAGACCTGAAAAGGGTAACTCCCCCCACCTCATGCTTGACTGCCCATTCCCTGTGTCACTGCAGGCTCCTACCCCTGTTTCAGACTATTTTATCCACTACTCTTCTGAGTCTCTCTGCAGCCAGCCAAACAGGGCAGCTTGTTCATTTTGCACCTATCCATTTACCAAATTCTGGGTAACTTCTGACAGCAAACATAGGTGGTGTGTTTTTCAGGAAGACATCAGCAATGGGAATTCCAGAGCAACTGATCAGCTCTAATGTTTCTAATGTTCTGTTTTGCTGGTTTTGTCAAATGGTATTTGTTCAAGTTAATTTGTGTCAAATGCATGGACTTGCTCAGTTCACAAAAATTGGTCCTCCCTTGGATAACCCAGCAAACTCTGTATGCCTATTTGCCCACACATATTTTATTGTGAAAGACATGCTTGTCTTTCTGATTACAAGGGTTCAACAGGTGGAAAATGCAAACATAATAAAAATCTGACAAGCAGTTTCCTCCCAGTTTCAAAGCAGTCCAAATAGTAAGATTTTTTTGGTCGCGATTAGCTGATGATATTCTGTTTACAGTAATCAATGAAAAAGTGGGGGGGGGGGGGAGGGAGAGAATGATCAGAAATCATCTGAAAACTTAGCTTTTGGAATGTCACAAGCCTACTTCAGTTGGCAGCAGAAGTTACTGAGTTACTGTTACTGTCATTGTTTATTTTTCCCTATTCACATGGACTACATACTATGAATGTTCATTGCTCATGACTACAAGGTTAAGATAATTTCAAGTTAGAGGAAAATAAGATTTTTGACTCCTTGACCTTTTAGGCCATATCCAATACACTGACATGGAGAAAGAAAGCAAACTCTGTAGTTTATTGCTCAAAATAGGTATCATTCAATTTATGATGCAGATATTCTTGTCATGGCCCTTTCTCCAAGGGGAAAATTTACTTGTACAGTTGTGCTTATTATTGATGGCACAGGCAGGACGCAGTAATCCTATTCTGAAACTACTGATGATGTCTGGATATACCTCTTCACACAATGGCATGAGCAGCAATAAGGAGTAAAACTAGTAGAGGCTTAGAAGGTCAGAAATCAATAATTTCTGAATGATGAACTTAGGACTGGGAGATCCTGGTGGTCAGTACTGTGGCAGTAAGAGGCAATAATTCTTCCACTTGCCATATGACTGGTACTATAGATGATAATATATAAATGTAGTACTCGTTAGCAGCTCATGTTTCCTTTTTGGTTGCCTTTATCTACTGATATGCTACAGGCACTTTGACAACTTCTATACAATAGAAGACATCACGTAAGTCCATGGGGCCAGATGGGATACATCCTAGGGTTTTGAGGGAGCTGGCGGATGTATTGGTCAAACCCCTTTCCATCATCTTCCAGCAGTCCTGGAAGACTGGGGAGGTACCTCTGGACTGGAGACTGGCTGATGTAGTTCCCATTTACAAGAAGGGTAGCAGGGAGGATCCGGGGAACTACAGGCCAGTCAGTCTGACCTCGGTGCCAGGGAAAGTGACGGAACAGGTGATCTTGAGTGCTATCATGAAGCACTTGCAAGAGAACCGGGTGATCAGGCCCAGTCGACATGGGTTTACAAAAGGCAGGTCCTGCCAAACCAACCTGATCGCCTTCTATGACAAAGTGACTCGGCTGCTGGATGAGGGAAAGGCTGTGGATGTGTTCTTTCTGGACTTCAGTAAAGCCTTTGACACAGTTTCTCACAGCATTCTGCTGCGGAAACTGTCAGCCTCTGGCCTGGACAGATGCACACTCTCCTGGGTAGAAAACTGGCTGGATGGCCGTGCCCAGAGAGTGGTGGTAAATGGTGTTAAGTCCAGCTGGAGGCCAGTGACAAGTGGTGTCCCCCAGGGCTCAGTGTTGGGTCCAGCCCTGTTCAATGTCTTCATCAATGACCTGGATGAGGGCATTGAGTGTACCCTTAGCAAGTTTGCAGATGACACAAAGCTGTGTGCAAGTGTCGACCTGCTGGAGGGTAGGGAGGCTTTGCAGGGGGACCTGGACAGGTTGGACCACTGGGCAATGTCCAACGGCCAAATGCCAGGTCCTGCACTTGGGGCACAACAACCCTATGCAGTGCTACAGACTGGGAGAAGCCTGGCTGGAAAACTGTCAGGAGGAGAGAGACCTGGGGGTGTTGGTTGACAGTTGACTGAACATGAGCCAGCAGTGTGCCCAGGTGGCCAAGAAGGCCAATGGCATCCTGGCTTGTATCAGAAACGGTGTGACCAGCAGGTCTAAGGAGGTGATTCTCCCTCTGTATTCAGCACTGGTGAGGCCGATCCTTGAATATTGTGTCCAGTTCTGGGCCCCTCACCACAAGAAGGATGTTGAGGCTCTGGAGCAAGTCCAGAGAAGAGCAACGAGGCTGGTGAAGGGGCTGGAGAACAGACCCTATGAGGAGCGGCTGAGAGAGCTGGAGTTGTTTAGCCTGGAGAAGAGGAGGCTTAGAGGAGACCTCATTACTCTCTACAAGTACCTGAAAGGAGGTTGTGGAGAGGAGGTAGCTGGCCTCTTCTCCCAAGTGACAGGGGACAGGACGAGAGGGAATGGCCTCAAGCTCCGCCAGGGTAGATTTAGGCTGGAGGTTAGGAGGAGGTTTTTCACACAGAGGGTCATTGGGCATTGGAATAGGCTGCCCAGGGAGGTGGTTGATTCCCCTTCCCTGGAGGTGTTTAAGACACGGGTGGATGAGGTCTTGAGGGACTTGGTTTCGTGTTAGATAGGAATGGTTGGACTAGAAGATCTGATGGGTCCCTTCCAACCTGGTTGTTCTGTTCTGTTCTGTGATAATGTTGACTATTTTTAAGACTAAGCAAGAGGAGAACAGAATTGTTATAAAGAGCTGCTAACTTCTTTGCAGAATAGTAAAGTACTCTTAGAAAATGTCTGCCTTCCTTCCTGTTTATGAAACTGTCTTTTGATGTTGACAACATTCCTTGCTAACCTCTGGCCTGACTTGAGAAAACTTGGTGACAAATCTACCACTAAGCCACTGTGTTATCATCTGGAGAACTTCTTGTTCATCTTTAACTCAAGATTTAGTCCAGAGAGGAAGCTATGCAGATCCTTTTGATTAACACATTTTCCACCATGCCCTCTTACGCTCCTTCCCTCAACTATGGATAAAACCACTTCCTTGCTGATTATTTTCTGTGGCTCCCACAACCTTTTCTGACTACCAAGATATTGTGATCTTTTCCACTTCTCCTCTGGAGCCCTTTCCTCCCAGCAACACCCAGATGTGGTCACAGGGTGTGAGGGACCCCCTTACATAATGTTCTGCAGGTTTCTATGGTACTTCCACTCAGTTTCCCACAGCAACCACACATAGCAGGAGACATTTAAAGATGTGCCATCATCATCAGTTCTTAATCCTTTTTGCAAAATTCGGATAAAACTGGTTCTTTGTGCTGCCATGTCCAGCTAAAACAGACGTACCATTTGGTGTCAGTTTTCTGAAATTCAGTCAAGAAACATTGCCTTGTGGATTGGCGACATATGTGTCAAAGAAAGAGTTGATAGTTACCCTTCTGTTCACAGAGAATGTCATAAAAGTCCACAATCAGATAACATTTGGGGTTTGGAAGTGTTAGCATAAACTAATCTTGGTATTTTTAGTACCGTCTCCAAATCTCTAGGTAAGACAGTGTCCAGCCAGGCTTACTGTGTGAAGAACATTATGTCCAATTCAGCAGATGACACAGTGTCTGTTGTTAACTGTTAACAGTACTAATATCCATTTAACATGAATTCACCTTACAAGCCTATGTCTTAAAGCTTAAGTTGGTGAAAGGTTTCTATTGCCTCAACTGAAGCTTATCTACCCTGTACAACTTAATCTTCTGCATTTAAATGCTGTTTGTGTGGTACCTTTTTGCATTGGCTTTATGTGCCATCACTTAACATGAACTGATAATGCAGCAAATGTTTTTACCTACTTTTAGTGAAATTTATTTGAGTTTTTTGTAGAGGTTATCTTTTTTAGATGTGTGAAAATTTTTGTTAATGCACTCTATTAATGCTCAAAATCCTTGTTTATGTTCTCTTCCTGTGTTGCTTTTTTGTTCATATTTCATGTTGCCTTAACTTTCTCTAGTTTTATTTTTCCCTTGAACATATTATCCAAAAATTACAGAGCTAGAAAGCAGACAGGGAAGGAAAGGGGTAGTTTCTCCTTATTCATCATTGTCAATGCAAATTGAAGGTTAAAATTTGCTTCCTTTTGCTCTAGTTTATATATGCCAAAATCTGTATTCCAGTCACCCACATTCATTTTTTTAAGGTTGTGGTCCAAACAGGCTGGACAGCTGGGCTGAATCCAATGGCATGAGGTTTAACTAGGCCAAATGCTGGGTCCTGCACTTGGGGCACAACAACCCTATGCAGAGCTACAGACTGGGAGAAGCCTGGATGGAAAGCTACCCGGAGGAGAAGGACCTGGGGATATTGGTTGGCAGCCGACTGAACATGAGCCAGCAGTGTGCCCAGGTGGCCAAGAAAGCATCTTGGCTTGTATCAGAAACAGTGTGATCAGCAGGTCCAGGGAGGTTATTTTCCCTCTGTACTCAGCACTGTGAGACCTCTCCCTGAATCCTGTGTTCAGTTGTGGGCCCCTGACCACAAGAAGGATGTTGAGGCTCTGGAGTGAGTCCAGAGAAGAGCAACAAAGCTGGTGAAGGAGCCCTATGAGGAATGGCTGAGAGAGCTGGGGGTGTTTAGCCTGGAGAAGAGGAGGCTGAGAGGAGACCTTATTGCTCTCTACAACTAACTGAAAAGAGGTTACAGAGAGGAGGATAATGGCCTCTTCTCCCAAGTGACAGGGCACAGGACGAGAGAGAATGGCCTCAAGCTCCACCAGAGGAGGTTCAGGCTAGACATTAGGAAAAAAAATTCACAGAAAGGGTCATTGGGCACTGGAACAGGCCACCCAGGGAGGTGGTTGAGTCATCTTCCCCAGAGTTGTTTAAGGTACGGGTGGACAAGGTGCTGAAGGGCATGGTTTAGTGTTTGATAGGAATGATTGGACTCAATGATCCGGTGGGTCTCTTCCAAACTGATTCTATGAAATGTCCATCTGTCCATCATTGATATCTTCCTGAATTCATTAGTCTTTGGGTTTGACTGTAATTTCTTATGAGCCAAGAATGATGTCTCAGTGTTTCTCAGTCCACTAGCAGATTTAAATCAGTAGATTTCTGAGAATCTGCCATAAGCCAGCCCAAACTGCCCTTCTAAGCACTGCTTTCCACTTAATGACTCAGCTGCTCCAGCTCTTTGGCTGGATCCCTGCCCCTTAGGATACTTCACTCAGTTCAAATGGACCCTACAGATTTCAGTAACCTTTTTACTGGTGGCAAGATGCAGAGGAAATTCAGGACCTTCTGCTGAGGGTGCCAATATAAAGCATTTAAACTTGTTTTCTCACCAGCATTTGCAGTTCATTCTGTCTGAAGAGCACCTCCTTTCTTCAGATACTAGTGCTTTAACTTGTCATATATATAAACAATGCACTTTGGGACCTGTTGCTGTCAGAATTACTGCTTAATGGTTTCTCTTTCTTCCTGGACCTCTGCTGTCAGGTGGCATACTCCACTCACATCATAGGTCTTCTAAACTTTTTAGATAAATATGTGTATATGGATGGAGTAACTGCCAATGCCAATAACACGTCATCAGCATCTCTCAGGTGTTTGCCAGACCTTTCTCTCTGCAGCTGTTTCAGGGATTTCAACCCATCTCAGCTGAAGAAACTAGCAGATGAAATAATGGGAAGCAAACTTGCTCTGTGACAGGGAAACGTTTAATATGGATGCATTGCTCCCCACACCGAAGAGATCAAGTCTATATTATGCAGGTTTAACTTAGTCCTCATAAGTACCACTGAATAGTCCTCTTTTCCTTGCCTCTGCATTCTGAATTTTCTAATTTTCTTAGATATTGGATCCTGCACCTGGAAAAGAAGCTGAAAAAAAGCCAGCAGTTTTAAAATAGTTGATACCAAATGAACACAAGTTTTCTTAGCTCTGCCCATTTTACTCAGGTTTTGAAGACCTCTCATGAAAAACGGTCATCCATTGAAGAGGATATATTTTTCTTTAGGAACAGAGGCAGGCTTTAGTGGCAGTATTCATCTGATTACATGTAGACATTGACAGCATCACCTTATGTTCCTTTGAAATTTAATACGGAGAAATGGACAATGCCTGACATATCCTACAGTGTTTAAATAGGTCCTGAAAGTGCTTGTTTCTTGACTGTCTGCAAGAATAGATTTGGAAGTCTATAACAGATGTGTAAGTTTTTCTTCCAGATACTTATATTTAAGTGGATACTGATTTCTGCCTTTGAATCATTGACTGGAGAAATCAGTGGTCTTGTAAATATTTGGAGACTACAAGCATTACGAATTACCTTGACTCCTTGATATCACAGTCCAGGAAAAAGATATTTATAGATTATGATTCTTACTCAAATTTTATTTCTATCAATGAAATATAAAAGGCTTGGAAAGGCATTCCCAAGCAAAACAGTGAGCAAAACCCCCCTCAGTTTCAAGTGTATCATAATCTGGTATGGTCTGCATATCTACAAGGTTAAATTAATTGACTAACAGCCAGTGACTAGTTTTCATCTTGATTCATGCAGATGCTTGTTGCCTCAGTATGTCAACATATAGTGGAACTACTTTGCCAACAATGTAGCTGTTCAACAGCAACACTAAGTGTCTGTTCCCTGAGAAACACACTCTCTTTAAATTTAGCCCATTTTGGTTTTGCTTTACTATCTGCACTTGAGGGCTCTGATGCTTTTGGAGTAATTAATTGGATTTTTTCCTGCTGAATCCCACCTACTCAGGTCCTCCACCCTTTCCTAAATCAATAGCTGAAGACATTATGTACCCTCAGGATGTGATGCCAGTTCTGAAATCTATACTCAGCATCTAGCCTTAAAGCTCATACCTTTGCAATCCACTCCTGTTTGATTCACTTACCTTCTGCTGTAGCCCTTTCTTCCCTTGTACTGTCCTCACCAATGCTCAAAATCCCACAGTTCTTGCAGTGCTGCATTTTCTTATAGCTCCTAAAGTCAGGAGAAGATAACTCTTGTGCAGCATTCTTCTTCACACAGGAATGTGGCTCATCAGATTTTTGTACAGTTATATTCCCCAGGTATTTTGTAGCCAATAATAACTTTCTATATTCCTGATTCACATGGACAAACCCAGCTTATATCCTTGGTTTGCCCTGTAATGCAAGTACAGGTTACTCATAGTTGGATTTACGCTCACTTTTGACATCCTTGGTTGCTAGGGCAGTCTAGATCCTGCTGCAGACACAGGGTTTCCACTGAGCTGGGGACAGGTGTCTCTGTCTTTGCTGCTGGTGGTTATGTGACTAGGCTTGGAAGCTAGGGTGCTTATGTTCAAAAACAGCTGTGGGGTTTTTCCTATCTTTTCTTTAAGGAAAAGGGTCTCATGTCCCGTTTCATGTTGCATTGATACCTGTGTTTCCTCTTCTAGGGAGGCTTAGAAGGAGCCGCTGAGACCCAGTTTACTCTTCCATCCCATCACCCTTTGTCCAATAGCGTCTTGGCTGGATTTTTGTCATCTGATTGCTCTGGCACAGTAGCCTCTACATGTTTTTTTTTACTTGATAGGGAGCAGGGTAGTTGAACAGATTCCCAGGGCTTCACTCAAGGACAGATCATAGTAACAAGAGTCCATAGGATTGGTACAATCCCTTGCTTTGCTGTTTGAACCAAGAGCAATATTTCTTGAAAGGCAGATGGTCTGATGGTTAAAAGGTTAAAAGCTTTGTTAAACATGTGTGTGCATTGCCATTGATTGTGGATTTGATGGTATTTAAGTGTACTTTGAAAGGAAACCACTGATGTAGGGTTCTCTCCTTGTCATCCTTACTTAATCCCAGTGTGAAACAGCCTAACAGATTGTCAATTTATTAATTGACCACAGAGTGAGGGTCACATAGCTGAAGTACACTGGTGGTAATTACCGTAGTTGGATAAGTCTGGGGACGTGATAATTCACTGCAGCTTCAGTGTAACTTTCTATATGGTAAGAGAACTAAGGAAAATCTGAGGCTGAGTTTACACAACACGTGGTATTGCTGAATGCCAAAAAAATCTTTTCAGGTCATTATCATTAAAACTCTAATCTTCAGACACTGCTTCAGGAGATTATTACATTTGGCAGGCCAACTTAGACTTACCCACATGTGGAAACACAAGCAGTTGGGCTCCTGATTCCCTTCCCTTCATCCCTCCCAAGGGAAAGGGAAATGAGAGGAAGAAAGACTTGCTGGTTGGAAAATAAAACTAAAACATCTTTAATATTATAATAATAATAATAATAATAACAACAACAACAACAACAACAACAACAACAACAACAACCACAACAACAACAACCACAACAACAGCATTGTGCCGTACATGACTACATCACCACAGATGCTGGAGAGCAGGTCTGGGTAAAAGTTCCCAGGCTAGAAGGGAGCTGGACTCAGTAACTGGATTCTGGAATGCATGGATCTGAGATCAGGGGAAAAGAGACAGATGGGGTCTTCTCTGGACGTTGGCCATCAAAAAAGAGAGCTTGACAATCATGATCACTCAGTTTTGAACCAAGTATGACATAAATGGAATGGAATAATCTGTTGATCAGTCACCTCTCCCTGCAGGTGTGATGTGACCTTTTTCAACTCTTTGACTTACTGCACACCACTAGCTTGAAGATGACTTTGGTTGCTATAGGAATAAGTATAAGAAATGTCTTTTCTACACACCAGTGACTCATATTATCACTTCTAGAGAAAAAAACTGTTTGAAAAACCTGCAGTTAACATTCAGAAAATTAAGTTACTTAGATGAGACTTTGCTAGAGTTTTAAAACTGATTCTTCTTTAGCTCAAACCAGATGAGGAAAAAAGTGTCAGTGTTCTGAAAAGCAAGAAATTAAATACAGAATATATGGTTGGTAATATGATAAGCAAAGCTTGTACCATCATTAAGATGATAAGCAAATTACACGAGGTTTTAAGGTCTTGCAAGAGTGACTGGTGTTTGTTATTTTTTTGGTTTGACCTGATGATAAAAGAAGTTGTTTGCTTTGCTTTCTCAACTGCACTAGTATTTCTAAACTTTTGTTTTAATTTTAAAGGTAAGATACATAAGAAGTAAATGTAAACAGTGGTAGCACAGACGGTATATAACAATATCAGTTTGTGATTCAATTATTAATATATTATAGTTCAGATAAATACGTAAAACACAATTGTTTACAATAAGGTATATTCATAACATTATTCTTTCCAAGCATATAAATCTTTATAGTTTTAAAAGACTATGCAATGAATTTATGATATTCAGAGAGTTAGTGTGGCAATATCCCAGAAGGCACTAGTCCAGTCAGTATTTTGTAAAAATCATCTAAGATCAATTCACTAACTGTGTCATGTCTGTTGACCTAGAAATGCAGACCATAAGCGCAACGCAAACACTTTAAATCTGACAAAACAGAAATCACATGCTTCTACAAGCACAGCAGCATCCAGGAAAATGCAATTTGACTGTTCTTGCTTTTGAATTAAATTCCTGATCTTGAATATGTGACATGATTCCTGAGAATTCACAGAGGCATATGAAGACCCAGGTCTTGATTGAAAACTTGTGCTAGTGTAAAAAGTAGGCTCTCCTTATTAAAACAGATGCAATTTCATGCGCTTCCTAAGATACAATGGTTTAATGAAGTCACTACATGCATTAACATAATTGTTGGCACATCCTA
The DNA here is from genome assembly GCA_033558105.1 of Coccyzus lansbergi. Classification (NCBI taxonomy): domain Eukaryota; kingdom Metazoa; phylum Chordata; class Aves; order Cuculiformes; family Coccyzidae; genus Coccyzus; species Coccyzus lansbergi. The sequence goes on along the minus strand of JAUMJK010000741.1, from coordinate 204,499 downwards.
AGATTACCCATGCCGTCAATTCAGTTAAACTGAGCAGGTTGTTCAATTGCCACTCAAGAGGACTTTGAAAACGGTGAGTAGAGCGTGTTTTGGGGAAAAGAAAAAAAATTGGAAATGCCTCCCACTTGAGCCTAAACACAAGGGGACTTCACAAAATCAAGAGCATCTTTGAGGACCTACAAGGAGACCTGAACACAGAATACAGAGCTGACTCAAGTGCATTTCTAGATAGCATTAAGTTGGTAAGTGCAGGGAAGAGCAAAGGGACTGGTTTACCCCAGAGTGGTAATTATTAAGCCATAAAATGGTCTCCCAAGAGAAAGCTGCTGGAAGCCTTAATACTTGGCACATCTAAAATCACATTAAATGAAGTACTAGAAACTTTACTATAAGGAACTGACTTTCACTGGCATGCTAATATTCTAACCTTCTATCCTACTGATGGCCCAAAATCGTAATATGCAGTGTTCTAATTCCCAAACCTGTGATCTAATACTTCTTTTTCAAGTCATTGCCATATTCACATAAATACAGAACTGTGTGTTGGGTTGTTTGCCGTTTTGCTAAAGGAGAATTTTTCAGAATTTTTCCTGTATCTAGAAAAATTAGTATCTTTCTAGAGTGGGGGGGCGGAGGGGGGGAATGAAGTGGCAATTCCTATCTCAGTAAAGTCCACTCTCTTCCCTGTGCTTTTTCTCGGGTATCTTTCCCTTACAGAATACACATTCTTATCTCTCAAAGCATCTGTTAGCCTTTTCTTACGTGGTGTACATGGGCCCTGCTGGATTTCAGGCACTGTGAAAGTGGGTGTGCCTAACTGCAAAATTGCCCAATAAATTGTTGCAGGCACAGAGCTGACCATTTGACCTTTCAGCTCTATCTCAGTCTAAGGAAGTATCTTCTTTTGAGGTCTTTCATGCTTCTTGACTGAAGAGTGTGACAACATTGAGAAATGCAAAACTAACAAGGAAATACAGCAGTGTTTTGACCTCTGATAAAAGGCAAACAAAGTCAATAATAACAGTAGTATGCCAGCTGTAAACACAATAGTAACAGTGAAGGGTTCCTAATAGAGGCCTGAGGCACTTGAGTAAGTCAGGCTGTACTGAGCCTGCAACCTGTCTTTATCTGCAGTGTCAGTATCTCTGTCTGGCAGTAATGGTGCTAAAAACTATGCTCCTCACGAAAGATAAAGTAAGAGGAAAGATGTGACTCATACTGACACAAAAGTAGGGTAATTCATGGTTAACTCCTCTAAAAACAAGCAGTGGCAGTAAGATGTAGCTGGAGAAACAGAAGTGCTAATCTAGCTCATCTCAAGGCAAATATTTTCACTTGCTTGTTTTGTTCAGTAAAAACATCTTACTTTGCTGAAATAGAACACCACAAATTATTCCATAATATATTTTCTAGAATACACTATATTATAAATGCTAGAGCAAACAACAGGAATGTTATCCTATCCATCTTAGTTACATTTTTGTGACAGTTGTCATCATGGGCTGCTAATATGCACAATTTTCAAACTATTTTTTTTAGCCTGCAAGCAAAAGATACACTGTAACATCAAGGAAAATTCCATGTGAAGGCAGACAATGTTGGCAGAAGACTTTTTTCTTCTGAGTCAAAATGGAGACAATATCTGAAGAAAAGTTGCATCTGAAAATCGGAACAAGTATTGTTGTTGGATTGTTGAAAGAAGAGGTTTGCTATATCCATTTACTTACCTGTAGGCTAGGATGAACGTGCATGCAAAATGGATAGAATCATAGAATGGCTTGGATTGGAAGGGACTCTCTGCAGTGAGCAGGGACATGTTCAACTAGATCAAGCTGCTCAGGGCCTTGCTCAGCCTGACTGACAATGTTTCTAGGGGTGGGGCATCTACCACCTCTCTGGACAACCTGTACCAGTGTTTCACCCCCCTCAGCAAATAAAAATTCTTCTTAATCTCTTACTCCTTCCTAATATCTTACCCTTTGTCTCGTTGCTATAGGACCTGCTAAAAGTCCCTCTCCATCTTTCTTATAAGCCCTCTTTAAGTACGGAAATGTTGCAATAAGGTCTGCTTGGAGCATTCTCTTCTCCAAGCTGAACAGCCCCAAGGCTTTCAGCCAGTCCTCGTAGGTGAGATGTTCTAGACCTTTGATTATTTTTGTGACCCTTCTCTGTACCTACTCCAACAAGTCCATGTCTTTCCTGAGCTCCAGAACTGAATGCAGTATTCCAATTGTGGTCTCACAGAAGCAGAGTAGAGTGGTAGAATCACCTAACTCAACCTGCTGGCATGACTTTTGATGCAGTCCAGGACACAGTTAGCCTTCTAGTCTGTGAGAACACATTGCTGGCTCATGTTCACCTTCTTATTCCCCAGGAATCCCAGGACCTTCTCTGCAGGGCTGCTGTCAGTCTCTTCATCCCCCAGCCTATGTTGATACTGAAATGTTGACTCAATCCAGGTGCAGGACTTTGCATTTGCCTTGTGACATGCCTTGGAGTATTCCTAGGCTTTGCAAATTGTTCATTTCATCACCTGAAAGACCCTGGGTATTTGTTACTTCATAACTGAGGGGAGTTCTGGGATCACAATGAGACAAGATTGGAAGAAACAGGCAAATACATAGTCATTTAATTGTATTGGAATGACCTCCCTAGTGAAGTGGTGGATTCCCCAATATTTGGAACTTTGAAGATTCAGCTAGACAAGATGTTGGGCCATTGTGTCTGGACCATGCTTTTGTTGAGGTAGGAGCAGATGATCCTTGATGTCCGTCCCAACTTGGTGTTGTATGATTCTGTGATACTTTCTATGAAGCTGAAAAAATACTGTAGGGATTATCCTCTGTAATGAAGGGAATTACTTAAGGCACTGAGTTCCAGCACTCCTGAGGGTTCATCTCTGTAACGTTTAGTCATGTTGCTGAACGATGTGTAATCACAGCAAAAACAGGGTGATTCACAGGACGGCCTTTGTCAGGAAGAGTTGTCAATATACTAAGCATTCCCTAAAATGAACCTGGACCCTCAGAAGTCCCAGTTCCTAAATTCAGAGTGGTCGTTAAGGTACCCAAATGCAGTGCCAAATAACTTCTCAAGGAAATATAACTGAATTCAGAGCCAAGTAACAAACTCAGATCCAGCTATGTTGTTGTACTCAGATGTATGTGGTCGTTTGTTGATTGTTTGGATTTTTTTAGTTTTACTCATTTTTGCAAAAAGAAGTATTTCCTAAGAGCATCATTTTGTCCCATGAATGAAGCCTCTATCTATAAATAAAAACATGCCTACAACTCCTCCCAGACAAAAGAGAGTTGTAGTTTGCAGCCTACAAAGCCACAGAATCTACGTCCTTAATTATGCTTTATTGAGGAAATTCTGACTGTTTTGAAACCAATGAGAACATTTTCATCAACTTTTGCAGAATTAGGATCTAAGTTCTGTCACACAGGACCAGCATAAAGTCAGTGAGATTCTCCTGCAAATTTCAGGGCAGCTGATAGACTCTAATTTTTTTATGTCTTTCTTATAGGATGCACATAAACTACAAGGAATGAACTCCACCTCAAATTTCTTGTTAATTGTTAATTTTTTTCCTCCATCCCTGTACCCCATTCACCTTCAATACTTAGAAATCATTTGGGACAATTTAAATCTCATTCAGCAGAATGACTTTTCTAATGACACATGCCCATGCTTTGTGTACTCAGAATTCCGATTAACCTGTGCAGACCAGATCTTGTAACAGCAGGAAATAAAAATTCCCATAATTGTTGATTGGGTTTCTATCTTAAGAGAGTAAACTCATGGAAATTTTTATATCAAATATTGCTTGTCTATGTGATTCTCTTTCCTGGATCAGAAACCTGGAGGTTCAGCTCACTGGCCACAAGCTGGCTTCCTACACAAAGCTGACATCATATTTAATTAAAGTCACTGTACTACTTGTACACTGGTATTCTTGAGATGAGGCATTAGTGTAGCACATTCTGGACAGCATCCACTGCTACAAATTATATCAGAAATCGTTTGGCACAGGTACAAGCTCTCATCATTAAGGCAAAAGGAATGTACAAGACTGCTGTTGAGATTCCTGGTGTGGGGTAAAAACAAACAAAACCCCTCAATCATTCAGTCCTCAAGGGTGAAAAGCACAGAAATACCTAGTACCATCAGTGGGTACCTAGTGGCAAGATGTAAACTGCATGAGATTGCACCAGACTATGCTAAGAGGCAGCAGCTGCTACTAATCCCTCTCCACAAATAGGAAGGCTTTCTGTATGTCCCCTAAAGTACTTTCATTCCTCTCTTATCACCTCTCTTCTATAACATGATATGTTCATTCATTCATGTCCCATGATGAGGCCAAGTACAGCTGATGCATTCCTACTGATTAATTTATTCCTTATTTCTAGGTATCTTGTTTAACAATGATAGTAAATGGGTGAATAATACTTACTATCTCTTCTCAGCTAAGGATTCACAAATCAAACTCAATTACTTTCACAGCTGTCTGCACTCCTGTGAGTTGATCATCCCCTGATATCTGTCATTTCTTGTTTTACATTAGGGCTTCCCAGTAGGGCTGATGTCTATGACATGGCTTCTTGACTCTGTGATTCCCAGAAGATGCAGAGAATGGACACCCTAGTTACTATGACTCATGCTTGGAAGCTGATGCAGGTCCCAGCTCAGAAGCTCTCCTCTTTTGGATTGACTCATCAGCAGTGTAAAACAATCCATGGTCTCTGAACACTACTCATTACAGCCAACTGGAAAGAGGAAAGAAAAGGAAAGCAAGCTTACTTCTGTTAATAACTGTGTTTTTACACTGCAGTAGTCAGAAATATTATTATTCTCCTGTACTTCACTTTTTTTTTCCAAAAGTCTTCTCTATGTTCTGAGCTGGATATAGATTCTAATTTCTGAAAGGAATAAACATATTTCTTTAGTTGTTAGGGGATACATTTACTAAAGTAGCTCATTAAATGAGCTGTTTAAGTTTCCTTGATCTACCTTGTGTTTTTTCTAACATGCAGAGAAAAATTTTATTGCAAAAGTACACAATATTTAGGTTTTGCTCTTGGTCTTTCTCTAGTCAGTAATTTTATTAACACGGTAAGTATGGCATAGCCTTGTAACTATAATGATAGGAGCAGATCATAGGTGCATAAATTTGTAATATTTTCTCAGTGGGGTAGTAAAGGATAACTGGTACTTCTGCACAGCACACTGACTAATTAAGAACATCTATGACTCACACCCGTGCCCTTTGCTGCATCCCTTTAGGGGAATACTAGACCTCACGTGCTATCTTTTTGTTAGGAGTTGCAAGCATACTTCCTGGCCCTTCCACCAGCCTGTGCACTCCATACACTGGAGAGCACCAGACATGTCTTCCCTACTTTGCTGTTCTGGTCCCAAATTTGGGCAGTTGGAGCTCCTCCAGATTCAGCCATGAGATCTATAGAGGTAGTCAATGTTTTTCCTCAAATCCTGATGGCAGCTGACAGATGATGCAGTCCCCCAAGCCTATGATGGTAGACTGCTCTGTATTTCCCAAGGTCCTCTGTAGTTGTGTGAACCCATTAAAGACAACAAGAATGAATTGAAAAGGAAGGAGGGTAAGATTAGAAATTGCCAACTTCATCTCATATTCTTAAAGTTCTGGATTTCTACAGTTGCTTGCAGAATTAAAAGAGTTCCATAACATTTTCTTAAAAGTACGCAGGGGTTCTATAAAACTATTACTACTTCTTTGAAAGTAAATAATCTAATAGAGGTTTCATAAATTACAATGCATACTTCATACATACAATGTTTTAAGAGATTTATGTTTACAAAAGAGGTTTTAACTCTATGTTTCACTTTAGTGAGTGAAAGTTACTGTTTTGCCACATCAAATTCTTGCACCTATAGGACAGATAACATTGACACAGGAAAAAAGTATAACAATTAATAAGAAGTTATGCTTTAAACAGGGGAGGAAATCTATGGGTTTTTTCCTACATGGAAAAAATGTAACACAGTATAAACCAATTAAGGTAACCGACTTTTCACTTCTGTGTTTAAGTTGCAGACTGGCGATGAATCCAGTCAGAAATACCCAGAGAACTCAAACTGCTGATAGTCCAACCAGATTTTCATGACAATTTCTAGTACACCAGTTTGTTACAGCTTTCTGCAAGGCACAAGAGAAGAAAGATAGTATTTCAAACCATGAAAACCATTTTAGTTTCCTTTTTTTTCCTGCATTCCTCTTCAGTTTATGTCCAGTGGCTGGTTGATTGGTTGATTTGTTTGGTTGGTTTTGGGAGAGGCAGGGATTAACTACAATGTAAACTAATTAATTTGCACCTTTCATTTTCCCACTGTTTTCTACCTCTGTGAAAATCCAGTCTAAGTTTTTTGAAAGCTTCTAAAAGTACTTAGAGCACTTTGGGAATAGTGGTTGCAAAAATGTAAATCAGAAGCATCTGTGACTTGCAATAAAATGTTTAAACCAAAGTGTGAAATAGTATTAGCTTGTTTTCACATCAGATCCAGATAGTCCAGCAAAGTCCATGGTCTATGTACATTTTTATTCTTGTTAAAAATTTAAAAGGCAAGCTTTTAGCGTCTCAGCATTAACTTAAGTTGTAGTCAGTCTGTAAAACAATCAGAGTGATGCTATTAAAAGTATATTAATAATAAAACAGATGCTTTAAAGTAAGCTTAGTGTCACAGCAACCTCAATCACTTCACTTTCCATATCGAGGCCCTGACTGAGAATTACTGCAATTCAGTCAGTCTTATGCATGGAGAGTTGTGTGGAAGGTTCTAACTTTTCCCTTAAAAACCAGAGTTTTAGTAACCTGTATATGTAACTTGTGGGGGTGGAGGAGTGGGTGGAGAGGAAGCTATTACTGTGGTCTACAATTTAACTCCTGAAATCAGTTATTGTAGCCATAATTTACTTTTATGGAACTCTGAGACTGAAATAAGAAATAGCCATTAATGGAGGATCAAATAGCATATAAACTGGGCAGAGTTGGTGTTGGGTTTGGGGGTTTTTTTGTAACCAGAGAGTTATGGCAGAGGAAACAGAAGACATGATTGTTAATCCTCAGTAGTTTCAGCAGCAAGAATGTTTCCACGAGAGAGACTTGACCCCAGATGATTTAGAATCTGAATACCAAGCTGCAGCCAGACCATCCTGGTGTAGCCCATCCTAAGCAGTAGCATCCTCATGCCTGGCTACAGATCTGAATTTACTCCAGAGTCAAGACATAGGTGAAAAGTGGTTAAAGATAACTTTAGAGACAACAGATACCTACTGTATCCCTTTCATTACCAGCTTTTTAGCTGTGGTAAAGTTGCTCTATTATAAGCAACTATAAGCTCTGTTATAAGATGCAATCTTTCCTTACATCCATTGCCTCTACTACCCATTTTGTGACACCCAGCCATGTCAATACCACACATGCACACAATACTTCATTAATACATATACAGTTGTACAGATGCACAGTTAGCAATTTCTTATCCATTCTAAAGAAAATATCTGGTTACAGCAGTTCTTCTTGTACAGCTGAAACTTAAACCTAGCTTTAAAAAAATATTAATGTAAGTTTGTGATAGATATTTTTACATCTATAAATGTCTCTACTTTGTTCAGCTTGTTACAGACCTATTTTCTCTGTCTACCAGTAATACAGGCTTATCAAGCACAAGCACAGGGTAATTGTGCTTAAATACCTATGAAGCTTGTTACAAACAATGAAGCAAAAAATAATTTTGGCAGTTAAAGGCAATAAAGCCTAAATATGAATACTTCCCCTTCTAAAAGAGGTTGTATCTGTCTCACTCATTGAGGTCTAAGTTAAGAAAAGTGTAACAAGAAACAAATAAGTTACAGGGGTTCCTGGTGGCTTGTACTCAATCTCCTGAGTCGGAAGACAGACAGGAAGAGCAGAACATAGCTCCAATGATCCAAGAGGAAATGGTTAGAGGCCTGCTCAACCAATTAGACATTCACAAGTCTAGAGGGCCAGCTGGGATTCACCCAAAGGTATTGAGGGAGCAGACAAATGTGGTCCCCAAGCCCCTTTACATCATCTACCTGCAGTACTGGCTGACTGTGGGAGTTTCAATTGACTGGAGGCTGGCAAATGTTAAGCCCATTTACAGGAGAGTTTGGAGGGAGGATTTGGGGAACTACAGGCCTGTTTGTCTGACCTTGCTGCCAGGGAAGTCATGGAGCAGGTGATCTTGAATGCTGTCACACAGTGCATACAAGACAACCAGGTAGTCAGGCCCAGTCAACATGGGTTTATGAAAGGCAAGTCCTGCCAAACTAACTTCATCTCATTCTATGATAAGGTTACCCACTTAATGGATGAGAGAAAGGCTGTGGATAAGAGAGTGATGAGCACTGGAACTGGTTTCCAGGGAGGTTGTGGTTGCCCCATCCCTGGAGGTGTTCAAGGCCAGGTTGGATGGGGCCTTGGGCAGCCTGGTTGGGTGGGAGGAGTCCCTGCCCATGGCAGGGGGTTGGAACTGGATGATCTTTAAGGTCCCTTCCAACCCAAACTATTCTATGATTCTATGATATAGTGTACCTGGACTTCAGTAAAGCCTTTGATAACATTTCTCACTGTATTCTGCTTGAGAAATTAGCTGCCATTGGCCTGGACAGTTGTACTTTCTGCTAGGTATAAAACTGGCTGGATGGATAGGCCCAAAAGGAGTTGAGTCCAGTTGGAGGCTGGTCACAAGTCATGTTCCCCAGGGCTCAGTGTCTGGTCCAGTTCTGTTATCAGGTGCTGGCACAGGCTGCCCAATGAAGTGGTTGAGTAATCATGCCTGGTATTTAAGAGATGCGTAGATGAAGTGTTCAGGGATATGACTTATTAGTGGACAGTTATGGTTTGACTTGATGATCTCAAAGGTTTTTTCCAACCAAGAAATTCTGTGATTCTGAGTCCTACTTCTCAAATCATAGATGTAAGCATGCATTAAATAAGTTTTGAGCCAAACGCTCTTCAGAAAATTCTTACAAACAAGTCTCTTTCAGAACTTCATTGAAATTACTTACCATGTTTGTATAATAGTAGCACACTACCTCAGGCCTATAGGAGTGTAATACACACAGATACTGCCTTAATGAATATAGATTTATACCCTGCCTCTTTTGTAATAACTTTAAAGAGCAACAGGAACTTCAGCTAACACAGGTTTGCTGCAGTTTTAGAGTAAAAATATTCTTCAGTACTCATACTAGAAACTAGTCATAAATTGGTTCCTACTCTTCTTTCACGTCTAATATCATGCTTACTACAGAGATAAGAGTTGAAAGAAGATACATAGCACAGGCATAAGCCAAGCATCCTCCATGAAATATAGAAAAAATTCTCTTCCCTTCTTATTACATTTAAGACCTCTTCCTCCTTCCTAGATGGAGAGAGAGGCTTTTTTATCTCTAGTGAGCTCTGCACAGCAGCTTTATCTTCTGTTCCAGCACAACCTAATTTGCACAGTCTGTAGGCTAAACACTGGGGGGAAAAAAGCCCGGGAGAACAGAGATTGTTCTAAAAAAGAACGTCTTTACATTATTTTACGTTGACACAACCCATTGCACTGGACTTCTGGTTAAACAGGCACAGGACATAAGACGGGGCCCCTACTGGCATGGCCACCACCTCTATCAACTGTGTTGTCATGCCCTACTCCTGACTTACCTTAGCCAGTCCATGCTGTTATGATGTCTACCACAACATGGGACCTCATCTTCTCATAGGGTCAGGTCACAATCAGACTGACATACACTGCTGGGAAGGACAAGGTCCAGGATCCAACCATATGAGTAAAGCCAGAAAAAAGTTCTGTGACTTTGGCTGTCAGCTGGAGCTGCCTCTTTAGAGACTTTCATTTCTTGATGTTAGGTACCAGGTATGATGCATAAACTTCGGAGTGAGCCTCTGGGCTGTATATTTGAAATACAGGAGTTCTGGGAAGTCTGGATCGTGATCAGCTGTGTTAGTATCAAAAGAACTCCAAAGTCTGCCATATCTACATTTAATAATGGTAATGCAGAAAATATTTATACCTTCCACATTTGTACATTTTCAGAGAGTAACAGAAGAGATACCCCAAACTGTATTCAGACGAGTGAGCACAAGCTAGAAAAGTGAGACAGGATCCTAGCAAATCTTGTTTATAAAAATAAAATGCTGAGCATCATTATGTGGGGTTTGCAAATGGTGACAGATCAAATGATATACAGTAATCTGTGACTATCTCCGTGTACCCACTGAATGCTGTGAATTCCACAGGCAACTATGACTGGTGGCAAGGCATTCCAAGGAAGTTGTCAGAGGTAAGGTGACAGAAGCTTTGCAAATTACCTGCTGTCGCAGGATTTGCTAAATAGTTAGCTATTTATAGCTGTCTTATCTTACTATTATAATTGCAGAAGTCATCTTAGATTTCAAAAAATAAAGAAGTTACTGGACTTAAGTTAGAATCCAAATCAGAAACAAAAGTCCTGAAACGGAATTTAAAACTACAGAGGGATTACAACACTATATGATGAACTTCTTGGAGAACTAACCTAAACTTTTTGTTGATTCAAATATGAAGTTTATGTCCACCATATCTCTGTCCTCTTCTTCTCCTCAGGGATCATCTGGCTTTCTTCAGAATCTAAGTGTTCTTGGATCCCTCACTTTCCGTTATTCAGAAGGGAATGACAGGGTCTGGCCAGTATGCCATCCCTGCAGTGTATGTTTTAGACCACTTTGATTTACAGACTGATGCTGAAAACTAACATCAGCACTTGGGGCCAGTCTTAAGCACTTTAATGGGTCAAACAGAAGAACTCACATCATCTCTGGATCTGAGAACAGAGAGAATTGCTGTTTAGAGACACAGAGAGGTTTGGAGATTCAGATAATTATACAACCACACTTAGGAAAAACAAGTAAAGGGGTTCCATTTTCCACCCTTTGAAAAAAACAGAAACACTGTATAACACACAAGTACATCACGGAACTAGATTTTTTTTTTACATTGGATAGGGTTAAGCACTGTTTACATTTATATTTTTTAATCTGTATTTTTACCCTTGCTGATAGCCAAGGAAATCCAATAAGAATAAGGTGGTATTGAAGAACCCTCTTCCTCTAGGTCATACTTTCCTCCCACTCTGTCAAATGTTTATGGGCTGTGATGGAGTAGGCACAGACTTTGTTGGTAGGCTATCCAAGCAAATATGCTCCCCTTGCTCACAGACTCCTTCATATGACTTCTTTCATCTTTTTGATGAGACATCAAGACACTTTACATAAGGGCATTTTTGTAGTTGAGTTGCGGTTTGTTAGTCTTGGAAAGAGGAAGTCACAATCTCTTGAGGGTTAATCCAGCACTATTGCCATTTAAATGTAAGAACTTCAGGACATAGCATAGTCATAAGTCACCTTTCAGGAATCAGATTCTGCTTTTATAGAGGGGAAAAGAGAGAAGTGAGACATTTATACAGAAATCTATTCTGGTGAAATGCAAAACAAAAATAAGAAGCTGATCTTTTCCTGGGCTGCACTATATGCTGCTCTTTAAATGAGGATTGGAGACTATCTGCAGTTTATGTCTGTAAGAATTTCCAGTACAGTTTTCAGAGCACAAGAACGTGATAGCAAATAAATAAATAAATAAAATATTAAATTTTGGGGGTGTGCATACAGGACACTGAAAATGGTAACAGAAAAATATTTGTAGACGTGATAGCAATGCAATTGCAGTCATATAACAAACAGGTAGAATCAAGAAAGAAAAGTTGAATTTTCTTCAGCACAGTAAATAGATGAATGTGGCAGAAGTTGTCTTTCTAAGCACAAAGTACACTTGTATAAAACATTTCTAAAGCATGAATTCAATGAGGAAGACAGCCTTTGATGTTTCTAGGTAGCTGCTTTCATTTAGATATGTATATGTAAAAAAATCTGGCATGATCAGAACTCTGTATTGATTTACTGATTATTACTTGTAAGAATAACATATTCCACAACTATTTTCTTTGAAAATTATTTAATAGATATTTCATTTATATATGAGTATCCTGCAGAACAATTTTCTTCCTATTTTCTCCATATTTTCTGATTGTTTTTCTTAGTAAATCCAAGACGAACTGTTAAGATCTTAAATAATGTAGGTAGGACTTAACAGCAGGAAACACTTATACTGAACTATAAACCTCCTATAGATACAGCACTGGTGCAAGCATGTACCACAGTGGAGTGGAGGATTGTGGTTTTCAGGGGGTGTTCTGAACCAGGAGAATTCCAAGGGGAACTCAGAGACCCATGGGGTTCCACAAAGACATGATATCCATTTGCTCACCTGACCCATTCTCCAGAGAGGTATGCTGCCTACCAGGGGCTTGTATCAGGGATATCACCAAGAGGCTACCAGGTCTAGTATAGTCCATTGACTACTACATACTGCTGTTATTTCATGTGGGCACCAGTGATATAGCCAGGGGAACGGCAACAAAAAAAACTTCTACAGGTATGTTAGTAATAGAAAGAAGACTAGGGAGAATGTGGTCCCTCTCCGGAAAGAAGTGGGAGACCTGGTTACCCAGGATATGGAGAAGGCTGAGTACTCAACCACCTTTTGCCTCAGTCTTCACTGGCAAAGGCTCAGGCCACAATGTCCAAGTCATAGTCAGCAAAAACAGGGACTGAGAGATCAAAGAACCACCCACTGCAGGAGATGATGAGGTGCAAGACAATCTAAGGAACCTGGAGATGTACTAGTCCATGGGACCTGATGAGATGCATCCACAGGACCTGAGGGAACTGGTGGATGAAGTTGCTAAGCCATTATCCATCAAATTCAAGAAGTCGTGGCAGGCCAGTGAAGTTCCCACTGACACAAAAAAAAGAAACATAACTCACAATTTTAAAACTGAAAAAAAGGACAACCTGGGGAACTAGAGGTCTCTTTTCCCAGCAAGATTGTAGAGTAGATCCTTCTGAAAACTCTTCTGAGACGTATGAAATAAGGAAGATATAGGTGACAACCAAGATGGCTTCACTTAGGGTAAATGAGGGCTGACGAGTTTGGTGACCTTCTTCAACAGAGCTGCAGCAATGGTGGATAAGGGAAGAGTAACTGACTCTAAGGCTCTGGAGCGGGTACAGAGAAGAGCAACGAAGCTGGTGAAGGGGCTGGAGAACAGGCCTTATGAGGAATGGCTGAGAGAGTTGGGGTTGTTTAGCCTGGAGAAAAGGAGGCTGAGAGGAGACCTCATTGCTCTCTACAACTACCTGAAAGGAGGTTGTAGAGAGGAGGGAGCTGGCTTCTTCTCCCAAGTGACAGGGGACAGAACAAGAGGGAATGGCCACAAGCTCTGCCAGGGGAGATTTAGGCTAAACATTAGTAAGAAAATTTTCACAGAAAGGGTCATTGGGCACTGGAACAGGCTACCCAGGGAGGTGGTTGATTCACCTTCCCTGGAGGTGTTTAAGGTGCGGGTGGACAAGGTGCTGAGGGGCATGGTTAATGTTCGATAGAAATGGTTGGACTCTATGATCCGGTGGGTCTCTTCTAACCTGGCTGTTCTATGATTCTGTGATTCTATGATTCTATGACATCATCTACCTGGACTTGTGCAAAGCATTTGGCGGTGTCCCATGCAACATCCTTGCATCTAAATTAGAGAGACATGGATTTGACAGATGGACCGCTCCTTGGATAAGGAATTGGCTAGATTGTCACACTCAAAGACCTATGGTCAGTGGCACATTGTCCAAGTAGGAACCAGTGATGAGTGGTGTTCTACAGAGGTCAGTACTGGGAGTAGTGTTGTTTAATATCTTTGTTGGGGACATGGTCAATGGGATTTAGGGCACCCTCAGCAAGCTTGCTGTTAATACCAACCTGTGTTACATGGTTCACATGCTGGAGCAGAAGGGCTTTTTATCAGGGAGTGTAGTGATAGAAAAAGGAGTAATGGCTTTAAGGTGAGAGAGGGTCGATTTAGATTAGATATTAGGAAGAAATTTTTTACTGTGAGGATGGTGATACACTGGAAAAGGTTGTCCAGAAAAGTTGAGGGAGCCCCATCCCTGGAGGTGTTCAAGGCCAGGTTGGCTGGGGCCTTGAGCAGTGGCCTAGTGGAAAGTGTCTCTGTCCATAGCAGGAGTGTTGGAACTGAGTGGTCTTTAATGACCCCTCCAACCCAGACTTTTCTGAGATTCTATGATTTGAAATGTCTTTGTATTTCTTACAGTAGAAAAACAACTGAAAGTCCTGGAACTGAATCAAATAATGACAGAAGCCTGAAGATGTGCAAGATACTCCTGGAAGCCAATGAACTTATCAGTTTCACTTACACAACTCTAAACTAATGCAAAATCTCACCTTTCTCATAGATTACCCCTGTCTCTCTATGCTTCTTTGCTCCTTCTGCATCCCTCATCTCAGTTACGCTTTCCTCAGTTTCTTTAGATTGCGGATTTTCAGAGGTTGGACATTTTTATTACTGCATCTCCACAGCTCAGCCCAACTAAATTTTCATTTAAACTGGGGCCTTTGGCTACCACAGCAGGCTCAGATCATACTAGAAATATGCTTTTATTCCTCAGAAATGTTTCTAAATGGGACTACTAAGTGGTATACAAATAAAAGTAAGACTCTGCACACTAGTATCCAATCTATCACATACAAAACACATCAACACTACAGTGCTGGCACTCCAGTAACACTGATTTGACTACATGTACTCCTTTCCTCTACTCCCTGAATATTTATAATGTGACCCATCAGTCTGCAGATTGACAACCCTTCATATATTGTTATATTACATATCAATTAATTCAAAGTCTTGAGTTGAAATCTAAGAAAGAAATATATTGTATGCACAAGCAGGCATCTTTCTAATATAAAGTACCACATTTTCTGTAATTGAAACATATTTTTAGGAAGTTAACAGAGAGATTAATCTTCCAGACAAGAGGCAGTAGGGAAATTAACAGAGAGAGCAATAAGATGCTACATAATGTTCAGTGTAAAACTAGTCATAGATCCTTTCTAGTGAGTGAATGGATTATTATGTTCAACATTTCAGTTTATCACAGTACCAGAATCGGACTACAGTAATAGTGATTTTATTATACAGTTACATAAATAATGCAATATTTTTAATGATCTATAGCTTTCTGAACACCACACTGAAAACTGCCTGATACAAGAAGAAGGTACTGCGCACTGTTTAATTTTTACTGACTTTAAACTTGTAAGAAACATTAAGAAATTTCAACAGCTTTAAAGGAACAAAGTCAACAGTGTAGCAATGAAGTTGCCTAGCTATAACACAACACATATCGTAGATATATGGAACTTTGATTAGGAAAGGAATCTAGGATCACAAAAAGAAAGTAAGCACATTGTAATAATAAAGTCTGATATAATAGTCATTATACTAAGATAGTACCTAATGCATATAGAATACTTTAAAATTTAACAATGTAAACACTAAACTAATGAATCGACTCCATGTATCTCATTGTTTTCTTTAACTCTTCCAAAACCAGTTTGATTCTTCATCCTATGAAAGAACAAAAATTTTAATTAAAATATGACACTGAACTATTGGCTTTAATGCAAGGTTCTCCAGGGATGTTCAGTTCTACTCTCCATGCAAGCGGACTTTTAAAATTATTTTGCTTCTGGAAAGCAAAAGTGTGGAAAGCAAAATCTGAAAATCATGAGTGTGATGCAATGAAGTATGTCACCAAACAAGGACTGGATGTAGAGGTACAGATATGAATGGCTGTTATTTGGGAAATAAACGCATCTAACCCTACTCTTGGGCTTTCTCTGTGAATATATGCCTTTCAGATTGACACGTATTCTTGCTTCAAGCACTTCTATCTGTGCACAGAACTCTTACCACACATTAATGTACATATTGAGCTAATGTTGCCTGCTTAGCTATACATACAAGCAGAAGCTCATGTGGATGCTGCAGTACAGCCCTACCTCTCATTTCACAGTTTCTGAAAACTAAGTCACATATAAGTGCACCTATAGTACATTCACAATTCTCAGACCCTCTCTCTTGCAGTTTTCTAACCGTTCTCTGCCCAGCCACCCTTTATGGGCAGCTTGCTGGTTTATTTAAATGGCTGTACTCGTCTTCTCAACAGATCAGCCATGACCAAGTGCTTTTTAAGGTTTTTCCATACATCCTCTGCACTTCCAAAAATGACCAGTATCTGTCTGTTTTCTCTGCATATTTTCTGAGTTTGGTCTAGTCTTGTTAGACTGCTCTGTAACCAGTCAATGACTTGCCAAACCAAAACTTTCCTCACTAAGTATCCCAGGGAAACATGTTCTTTACACTATGATTGCATGGAAACTTATTCAAAAAATTAGCTAATTAGCTAATAAATTAACTAATATAGGTATATTGAAAGTACAGAATAATTTCTTTTTGATGATCACAAAAGATCTTATTTGTGAGTCAATACAACCCACCACAGATGTTTCTCAGCCACAGCTCTTCTCTTCCTTATTCTGTACATCATGACTAATTCTACAACTCTCACAAGCTCTTGACTTCACAGCAACAGATCTGATTGGCTTCAACCTACCAAAGCATTCAGATGTATTCAGTCTTAAAACTCACTGAATGAGTTTTTCTAATAAATCTTCTTCACTGTCAGAGGAGTTGCACTAAGACATAATCTAAGCCTATGTCTGATCTTGAATTTATCCATGGCTGATTTGGGTTTTTATAAATGCTGTCAAAATCAAGAAACTCTGAAATGAAAGGAAAGCAAGAAAAGTGGTCACACGCCCATGCCTTAGCCACATAAAATTTATGTTACTGAAGGATCCATCAGTATAGTATCAATTACCTGTGAATCATGTTTTTAAGCATCACCTTACTGACTACTGTGCAGCAGTGTAAATCTGGTAATGAACCGCTCCCTGGCAATGCTTGCATGCTACTAAAGTAACATCTACAGGCACCTCAAGATGACCAATGCCAGAATCAGTGGAAAACACCTGTATGGTGGTGAGATATGGCATGCGTTGGCTGCCCACTGCTGCAATGTTAACATGGGGCACAAACAGTGGATGAATAATTCTAGAGAAAAGAAGAGGATCCAACTTGGTTTTTTTGAATTCTCAGGAGTAGAGGTGGGTGGACAAATTGGGTGTTGAAGTAAGAGATCTCTCTTCTCTCTCAACCTGAGAACATCTGTAGCCTTTTGTTACTCTCCCAGAGGTCACTAAAGTGAAATGTAACTCCCAATTTTTACAATGATCCCCACAATTAATACTACATTTTCAAAGTAATATCGTTTATCATTAAACATTAAAAATTCTAATTTTTAAAAGCATAGCCCTCACAAGCCCTAGCTTTCTATTTTTGCTTACACCACTTTACTTAATAAATAAATATCTTAGTTAAATAAATAAAGATCTAAGGCCTACCATTTACCATCTAAATATTGTGATGCAGAGGCACTGAATTGTTTCTTCAGGTTGTGATATTCAATAGATTAGCAAAATTAAAATCATGATTTTTTCTGTTTCCTATCAACCCTAAAGGAATGACAGCCATATGTAGTCTGCCACAAAACTGCTTTCAGTGAGCATCATAAAAAACACAAGGACTAAACACCTCTATTTGCTTTACTTAAAAAGGTCAGAAGAAAGCCAACTTCCAAGTAGTCCCCACTCTCTTAGACTAAGGGGATTGAACAAAGTTGATACCCTATGTATAAACAATCCTTCTTACCAAATCTGCTAAATCTGTCAGCTTCTGTGCTTGTTTGGTAGGATTGTTTGAGAGACACAGAGAAGCCAAGGCAATCATACCTTTCCACAAACACTCTCTGATAATAAACACACTTGTCTTTAGCAACCTGGCTCATTGAGGACTTCAGGCACCTGATTGACTATCAGTCAGTCCACTATAGTGGACTGACTATCCACTTCGATTGTCCACTGAAGGGACAGAGCAGCTGGATAGAAGCAGTCAGGAGGTCTCTGGCAAGCTAACAAGTTCCTGGCAGCTGATTGCAGAGGCCAATGGGGTGAGAGACACTGTTTACAAAAATGGAAGAACTGAGCAGGGATGCAAAGCCTTCTAGCATCCTTGGCTGCAGTGACCATGAGATGATGACAGTCAGGATACTGGGAGAAGAAAGCAAGGCAGAATCACAGCTCTTGGTTTCAGGAAAGCAGACCTGTTCATGGGTCTGCTTAGAAGAATGGCATGGTATAGAACCTTGGAGATAAAGTGGTCAAGGAGCGTTGGTTGATTTTTCAAAGATCACATCCTCTCAGCACCTCACCAGCTTTGTCGCTCTCCTCTGATGAAGCTGGTGAAGGGGCTGGAGAACAGGCCTTATGAAGAATGTCTGAGAGAGCTAGGGTTGTTTAGCCTGGAGAAGAGGAGGCTTAGAGGAGACCTCATTGCACTCTACAACTACCTGAAAGGAGGTTGTGGAGAGGAGGGAGCTGGCCTCTTCTCCCAAGTGACAGGGGACAGGACAAGAGGGAATTACCTCAAGCTCCATCAGGGGAGATTTGGACTAGAGATTAGGAGGAAGTTTGGGGTCATTGGGCATTGGAATAGGCTGCCCAGGGAGGTGGTCAGTCCAATCTGATTTCTAGTTCAGCCTTATCCCCTCTAATTTTTTCTCTACACAACCTCACTTCCCTTCTGTAGTTCACCCAAGAGGCCTGTCCCCTCTTCCAGAGCCCATAAAGATCCCTTTTCTTCTTGCTGTCACTCAAGATCTCTCTGTTCAAACAAGCTGTTTTTTAACCCTGACTGCTTTTTTTTCTGGAACATGAGGATAGCTTTCTCCTGAGCTGCTAGGATCTCATTTTTGAAGAGCTCCCAGCCCTCATGGGCTCCCTTGCCCTTAAGGACTGTCTCCCAGGAGAATTTGCCAACCAACCTTCTAAAGAGTTCGAAGTCTGCCCTCTGGAAATTTAATGCTACTGTCCTGCTAACTACCCTCTTCACTTCACCTAGAACAGAAAACCCTATCATCTCGTGATCACTAAGTCCTAGGCGTCCTCCTACTGCCACATCCCCCACAAGGCCTTCTCTGTTGACAAACAGCAAGTCCAGGAGGGCACCTTCCCTCGCTGGTTCATTCACTAGCTGCACAAGGAAGTTGTCTTCCACACACTCCAGGAACCTCCTATACTGCTTTCTTTTTTCTCTATTGTACTTCCAGCAGATATCAGTGAGATTGAAGTCTCCCACAAGAACAAGAGGCATTGATCTAGAGATTAACCCCAGCTGTTTATAGAAGAGTTTGTCAGCTGCTTCTCCTTGGCTGGGTGGCCTGTAGCAGACTCCCATCACAAAATCTACCTTCTTAAGGGCTCCTCTGATTTTAACCCACAGGAACTCAATCACCTCATCACCACATTCCATCTCAATGGTGTCCAAATCTTCCCTTACAAAGGGGGCTACTCTACCTCCTCTCCTTCCCTTCCTATCCCTTCTGAAGAGTTTATACCCCATCACAGCTGTACTCCAGTTACATGAGTAACCACATTTCCATGATGGCAATAACATCATAGGCTCCTTGCCCTACGACAACTTCCAGTTCTTCCTTCTTATTCCCCATGTTGCGTGCATTGGTGTAAATGCACTTCAGCTGAGCTGCAGAGCCTTCGGCCCTCTTAGAGGGAACAGTGTTTGTTCCCATTTGCCTGGTAACCGGAGTAGCTTGCACCAGAGTGCCTGTATCTCCTTTACTGCTCCAAGGTGCACTCTCCCCCACTTCCTGTGCGGTGATGTGCTGGTGGTCCTCACCAGCACACGCTCTCTGAATCTCTAGTGCCCCACATCCAGGCTTGCTCTTGCCTAGCCTGGTCTCAATCCCCTCCCCCTCCACATCTAGTTTAAAGCTCGATTTATGAGCTTAGCTACGTTTTTAGCAAGGGCCTTAGCCCTGCTAAGAGACCCACGTGTTCCAACCTTAGCAACAATGTCAGGGGGTACATGAGCCACCCTATGATCAAAGAAGCCAAAGCCCCTTTCCTCACACCAGGCTCGGAGCCAGGCAATAATAGAGTTCCTCTTTGTATCTTCTGGGTCCACTCTATTTAGCCTTGGGATGGAACAGAACACTACCTGTGCCCCAGAGCCCTCCATCATTTTCCCAATGGCCCTGAAGTCTTTCTTGATGAATTTAGTCTTTCTTTTTATCAGTCTTTCTTTTTACTATCAGTCGAGTTATGGGACTGTACTAACAAGATAAATTGCTCCAATATTTATGATCATAAACCTTTATCACACCTTGAAAAGCATATGTTTGTGACACTGTTATGCTGCTCCAATCCCTTAAGGCAGTGCAACATTGTTCAAAAGTGTTAAAGTCTAAGAATATTTTCCAAAAAAAGGGACCAAAGACACCTTTTAATGTCTAATTGTTTGACTGCTATGTTGCCACTTTATAATTATAATGTATTCTACTAATCCTTTGAGGAAAAATTAGCAGTCTTTTCCTCTAAATAAGGAGACTTGAATTAATCTTAGTGAAGGTTACACTAGAGTGATAGTCTGCTCTGAAGTCTGAGCTGCAGCATTTCTTTTGCTGTTTCTACACTGGTGCCTTGCTAATACCAGGATGGTCAAGGTGCAAGATATTCAATAAATTCAACTGCCCAGTATCAAGTGGACTATTATTCATTTTTAAATAAAATCTGCTAATTCTGCAAACATTTATTCTTATAAGTAACTACACACTTCATCCTTGCTAGTGCAAGCACATATTCAAGTCTACACATTATGGCTATATTCAGAATCCATGCCAACAGCTGATGTATAAAGTTACACATACAAAACATATTCTATGTGTAAAGTATTTTAAAATGTCTTCAAGGAAGATTAAAGTCATTAATATATATTGTATTTTACTATATTAAATTTCTGTATAAAAATATATTTAAATTGTTTAGATAAATATAAGTTACACTATATGAAATGTTTAATTTCAATTCATATGATATTTACCTATTTTGTAAATTATTTTCTATGTTTTAACCCTTTCCTTCCCCAAGTATATTATTTTAATGGACAGATTTACCAAATGGTCATTCTGTAATATTAATTCTGTAATGGTACATGCCCTGCCTGATACCACATGAGTATTCTCTAATGCGCTGATATCTGATCATGTTCAGCCCATCTGAGATAAATTTGAATACACTCTAGGTATTCCAAGTCTGTGTTCCACAATAACTTTTAATTATACTCAATCATTATTGAAACCAAGAGAGCACAGGCAAAAAAAGATATATTTTACAATTAGCATGTTTTTGGAAAACAATGATTACTAATTGATTGTATATAGAAAATCTAGCCTAGCACATAGAGGCTCTGTCTAACTGGACACAGACTGCCTTTGAAGTTACCAAGATCCAGTTATAAGCATATGTAAAAATTACTTAAAAACATTGATTGTCACTGGACATGCTGCTGCTGAAGAAGAATGGAGTCTGAAGATGATTGAACACCATCTATCACAACAACACATCTAAGAAAAAGTTTTAAAGAGATATTTCTGGATCTAGTGCCAAGTGATATAATATTACAAATGATACTTATTTGAAATCCATGATTCAGAAACAATAACTTTTATTAGCATAAATTCATCAGATTTGAATGATAGTTTCTGCCTTCCTTTATAATATATTGCTATAGTTAACATTTAGAGGTTCCTATAAGCTAAAGAAATACAAACAATATCTGTCAGATAGTAGCTGGTTTTTTATCTTGTTGTCCTTGTTTCTGTTATGTCTTAGAGACTTTCAGGTAAGCAATCATTTGCAAAAAATCAAGAGATTGTACAAATATGTAAAGACAGATTTTGTTACCACCACCTACTTGATTCTCATAAAATATTTTGCATAATTTGCAGTTACTTCGCATAACTGTATATTTTACATACGTATGTGGAGATTCAGATAAAAGATAAGACAGTTTTCAGGCAAGTCATACATGTTGGTTTATACAGTTAAGTCTAGAAGATAAAAATCCCACTTCAGCCTTTAAAGGGAAGATGGCTGAGAATTGAATAGCACTGCATTATCTGTTCAAGGAGGATGTTATCCATCCATCAACTTGATACATTTTCCTAAGTCTGTCAGCAGTAGAAAAGTGATAAGATAATAGGATGCATTCATTTTAATTATCTGAAATATTTCCCCAGTGAAAATTGAAAATAGTTCCAGCTCATTTTAGTTATGAAGGGATAAAGAAACTAATCACTTTTTAGCTAGATATATTTGAGTAAACAAATGCTGCATAGTCATTTACAGAAAGATGTATTTTTTCATAAATTCACTTGGAGGTTTTTTGATTAATTGGTTGGTTTGTTTTTTTATTTTTAATCTAGACTTCCATCTTAGAAATAAGAGCCTTTTAGTAATTTTGTTACTGTGGTATTTTCCCCTCCTACAATTAACATTACTACTGCAGAATTTCAAAATTGTTTTTAAATGTATATTATCTATTTGATCCAAGATTTGAATTTTTTTGTACTCTAGAATGGTTTGATTTAATAAACTGTTATGATTTTGAGTGCAGGTTGTATACAGAGTCTATGGAGATTGTGGTATTCTGAGGACCAGCTTCACATGCTGATGAGATCCTTTATATTACAGTCCTGAATGAACAGTCAACTATAATTCACTGTGCAGTTACCATAACCATAAAGATCTGACATTTGTAGTTCCTCTGAGTAACTGAAAATACATATGAGCACAAATAAATCACAATCAAGGAGTCTTACTCCTACGTAACTCTAGCAATAAATGTATCACTGCCTGTTAAAAAACAGCAGAGACAGGAGATCTGGAAGTTTCTATTGAAAGAGATTTTGATACAATGAAAATAAATATTTTCAGGTTTTCAGTTATGGCACTTATGATAATTAATGAAATGCATTACTAACACACATGGGATATAACCTTAAATAAATGTGGACTTAGGCTTAGTAAAGGAGGCTTATAAAAGTATATGATTTTCACTTAATTCAGATTAGTGAGGTGGCTCTCCCTGACATATGTTCCCCAATTATGTTTTTAGCCCAATGTTAGACCATTAATAAATTTAACCATAATTAAGTCATAACCCCAAGGTGAGTGAGAGCCGGTTTTTTTTTTGGTCTTTCTTTTGTCAGTTGGATCAAGTATTCTCTTCATTTCAAGGCTCTCAGTGAAGCTGAGCTTTCTAGCAACAGCAAGTCTTTCCAAAGAGGACTGCTGAAACAAAATGCATACAGTGCCTGCTAGCAGCCCTCACCTTTAGCCCCTTCTCACAGAGACCATATCAAACAGCTGCAGTTAAGATCTTGATAGAAAACACTGTCTCCTCTCCCCAATAAAGCTGTCTTTGATCTTGCATAATTCCAAAAACATCAGGGAAGGAATTCTAGCTTAAAAGTGCAAAGAAGTACTTTCTCATACAGTGTGATGTATAACTGTACAAGTATTAGAAGGATGCACTGGGCATGGCAAAAGTTTTACCAATGGGTCTGTCTTGACATAAGAAAGGAATTTTTTACAGTGAGAACAATCATTCACTGGAACAACCTCACAGTCTACAGAGTTAATCTGTACAGTCCTTGTCACTGGAGATTTTCAAGATGTGATTGGAGAGCATGTTAGGTAATCTCATCTAGGTTCTCCTTTTCATGAAAGTATGTACCAAATGATCTTTCAAGATCACTTTCGACCTAGGCTGTTCTATGATCCTATGGTATTATTTATTAATTTTTCATTAATGGCTACATAAATTCTGAATTACCATTTTCTCAAGTAGAAGTACTATTCTCAGGCCTCTCACTGTAAATATTGTTACTGATGTCTACTCTAGCATACTTCTGAATTTCTCCATGGAAACAGGAAGTGCAAGGAATCTGAAATGAGAAAAAGAAGGAATTAAATGTAAGTGTCAGCTGGGAAGTGCTTTCAGCAATGATAATTCTTTCAGCATTCAGGTAATTGCTCAAGATGAGTGACTGTAAATTGAATATTACTGGTCATCTTTAAAAACCAACATAAATGTATCAACTATTTTCCAAAGAAAAAAAAATGCAGACTTGATTCTGATCTCATTTATATTGGCTTTTTATATACACATACAGTTGGAGCTGGGTCTGGTTGCAGTTACCTTATGAAAATTTTAAGTACTTCTGTTGAACTGCAGACTTCCTTAAGATTACACATGAGATCAGGATCTAGATCCTCTGTTTTAATGGGGAAACACCTAATTCAGAGCACCATAAAATTAGAATCAGGTTTTGAATGTGAAGAAACAGTGGAGTTACAGTTTTAAGATATAGAAGACTACAATATAATGAGAATAGAACACCCAGCGCACAGACTGAAACATGAAAAATGAAGCTTTATTTTCATGCTCACACCTGACAGGCAAAAGTGTAACAGATATTTAGCTGTGTCCTTTCATTCTATCAAACTCACATCCATCACAGTACAAAACTACATAACATCATAACAGAACTGATGGGAAGCCTGTGTTATACAAGTGATTGTAAGGACTTCTCCGCTGGGAGGAAGACCTTGGTCAGTCTCAGAGAGTGGAGGTAAACGGAGTTAAATCCAGCTGGAGGTCAATGACAAGTGGGGTTCTCCAGGGCTCATTGTTGGGTCCAGCCTTGTTCAATGTCTTTATCAATGACCTGGATGAAGGCATTGAGTGTACCCTTAGCAAGTTTGCAGACGACACTAAACTGGGTGGAAGTGTTGATCTGCTAGAGGGTAGGGAGTTTCTGCAAAGGGATCTGAACAGGCTGAACCACTGGGCAGAGACCAATGGCATGAGGTTTAACAATGCCAAATGCCGGGTCCTGCACTTCCTTCTTTCAGAATTTAATGACAAAAATGACTAAAATAAAGGTCACAAAAATCAGTTGTCATGGGGATTAACAATAACAGTACATCACAAAAGAGAAAACTTGCGTACAATAAACTGAAATGGTAAAGATCTTGTATCAGCAAAGACCATGGTGTAGCACTGGGATCCACACATCCTTTTCTGAGCAGCTCTTTTTGACTTCAGCCAGTTTCGGATGTATCATATTTTGAGCACAGAGGAAATTCAGGGCAATTTCTTATTGCACAGTCACACTCCCAGTAATCCTAAAGACCTAATCCCTGCATTAGATTACCAGATGCTCAGAGGTTCACTAATCTGCATTCCAGGGTTCTCATAAGAAATACTACAGCTGTGGAGTGTCTCATAAAGCAATGTCTGACTTCTGAGACAATCAGTCCCTATTCCCCAAGAACAAAGATGGACCCTCCTCCATAGTTTCATGCCACTGAAATTGATTCTGGATAACCACTGGCTGTTTAATCCCTGCAGACTCTGGGAGCACTGCAAATGTGAGTGGTGGGTAGTAGGAAATTTTTTCCTACTGAATCCTGAGAATTCTTACCCTTCAGGGCTCCCTCTTCTCCAGGTGTGTTTGTGATTTGCTGTCAAAATTTTCAGAGGACACTTGAAGGAAAATATTTTCCTTTAGGCTGAGATAAGCCCATGTCTCACAGGTGCATAAGCAGCCCAGAAAAGACTGGAGGGAGTGGGTAACTTACACATGGACCTTTCTAAGAGAAAAAGCAACTCTACTTTTGTTAAGTACAGTTACACCTGAGGAATAGCTTATACTTTTAAAACATGCTAAGCACATGAATAGTGAGGAAGTGGATTAAAATTAAATGTGGAGTTAATAAATAGCATTTACACAGTTTATGCTGCATGTTTTAAGGCAATGCATACAAAACCTAGTGAATTTGATTGTTTAAGATGTGCATGAAGCATAGCAACCACAGGCACAGCTAGTGAAGAAAATTTACTGCAAGGAATACCTAAACCGTAAGCAGGACATTCAAATAAGTTCTCCCATCTTCACTTTAAATCTTTGCCCTTTGTTCTTAAAAAAGGCTTTTATATAAAGTCTTCAAGCTTTTTTCATATTTCAGTTTGATAAAATCAAGGCAAATATGTTTTCTCTGTCTCAGAAACTAATGAAAGGTAAAGATAGGCAATATGTCTCCAGTTGAACATCTTCCTTCTGATAAAATACAAAGCATTAATTCATGCTGAAACTTTGATCCACAGTCAGGTGAGTTGCATTCAAACCTGAGTGTCTATAACAAGTTGTATTTTGTCCTGAAGAACACAGCAGGCCATGTTATTTTTGGCCTTCAGAGGAAGAACCCAACTTTTTCTTTTCATTATATACCTGTACCAAATGAAAGCAGAAACACAAGTCAAGGGTTCCAAGTCCCAGAATTCTCTACACTATAGTCCAGTATACAATCCAACTTGAAAATGAAATTGAGCAAATAAGGCCGATGACATATCCATGTATTCTCCTGGAACATGTACCAGTGGATAACTACTGTTATAAAAATTGTTTTCAATCTGGTACCTTCTGGATCATTGGCAAAACATTTAGAATTTAAGGTCCCCATTAAGATTATCCCTTGACCTTGAGAATATTGACAGTACTTTCTACTGTGATGTTTCTTCATTGTGTCGTGTCAGCAAAGGAGTCAGAAGAAAATGACAGAAGGGAGAGGATTAATTAAAATGTTGTTTCTGGACAACATAGCAAGTAATTAAGTGTCAGAACAGATACGCTGAAAACAAGTGCTAAGGTTGTTTGATGATCATGTAACACGTATGAAAAGAAGTGCCCTCCCAAAGCAACATAATTCGTTTTAATGGTGAGCTCAGTAATTCAACATCATGTTTCATATGTCTAGATATTTTGCCTTTAGTTGCATCATTCTTAGTTACATTGAATAGAGATACTTTTAGCTTGCATTATATCACTGAATTCAACAGCAGGATGGCAAATGAAAAAAAGACACCACTTATGTGGTTCTCACCCATAACAAATTTCCCAGAGAAGCAGGAGATATCACTTGTTTGTTTAGACTCAGCTGCCAAATACATTTGTTTATGTTAGCTTATGTTATTTCTAAAATATTTAAGATATATCTACAAAGAATAAGATATTTTCTTGTTAGATGAAGCTGCATGCTTGCAGTGTTGAAGGATGAAATAAAATTACTTAGAGCAATATATGTTAGTCTAAAGTAATATACATCAGTTTATTTCTGTAAAACATTCAGGCTATTTCCTCTTGCTTAACTGACACTCTAGAGCAAAGAACACAAGGTAAAGAGATAAGATGTGACCATAGAAGAAAATATCATGACAATATTAAACTATTAAATGAAAACTGGTGCTGTGAAGTTTACATATAAAAGACACAGGGTTTTCAGAAACAAGTATATGAGACCTTTCCAGCACTATAGTTAGATATCCATCTATAAGCTACATAGACTCATTTTTAAAGCTGTTGTCTATCCAGATGCACTCTGGGTTTCTGTCTATATACTTAAAAAGTTTCCAAATTGTAGTAGCTTCTGATATTTTTACCTACACTGCAGGAAGGTTATCCTATCAGAATCATTTTCAAAAGCTTTACTAGTATAAATGGGACAAGCACGTCATCTGCTTAGTAATACCAAACTGTATCAATTGTTCCCTCAACAGGGTCTGTTAATAGATGAATGCACTAACCCTTCAAGTGAGATACCAGAAACTACATGGTGGACAACAGTGTTCGAAATAGTAAGAGCCCACATTTGTTGCTATCATAGCTTTACAACAGTCTGCTCTTTTACTTAGGAGACTGTGGGATCAAGTTGGGTAAGGGCACAAGAGAAGCAGGTACATTTTCTCTACTGATGATGGAAAAGAAGTAAGAGCACCTGATGAGTGGCCAGAAAAGACATATCAGTGTTTGCTAATAGAAAAGATTACTCCAACCAGATAAAAAGCATGGAAGAAGTTTTTTGACAATTAAGACATGTAGTTATGGAGCAGGAGAAGATTTGCTTAGGCCAACAGTAATACAAATTTTTGTTCAGGTGAATATTCCATTAATGTTATCTTATCAGTTTAGTTTGACAGTTCAGGATAAAAGCATTCATTTACAGCAATAGCTAGCACCAGGAAAAATGCTTGGCATTATTGCTCCCACACCTATCGATGTAGTCCCTCCCAAATAAAAATCATATATATGAACTTTCTGTAGCAACAAACACTATTACTGCTAATTATCCACATTTATATTCTCTAAAATGTAACTCTATTTATAGAAAACTCATGTATTTGACAAAGTACATGGATGCTTATTATTGTATCAAATAGTAAAACATAAAGTAGAGGCTAAGACAGAAGGGAAAACTGAGGAACTTTTAAGGCATTGACGAGCCCTTAGAATTAGGATTTAACTGCAGCATAAAAATTTATGAGAACAAGGGATATAAGGAAAGTATCCTACTTGTATCAAACCTTTTTATTTTACTTCAGTAAAAAGTTCTCCCACAAACTAGGCCAGACCCCCACAGCAGTTTGTGAGACGACTGTTACTGAATATCCTTCACCCTCATGGCTGTGATGATGACAGAATCCCTCATGGAAAAATTCCTTCCATGAGGAGCAGTTCAGGACCTTAAGGCAACATAATCCATTCTGGATTCCTTTGGGTTTTGAAGAATGCAATTGACTTTGCAGTCAATAAATCTACACTTCAGCTCATGTTTTTACAAATTCTCCTGCATCTTTGTGTTTCAAATTGAAACACAAGCATTCTTACTGAGTCCATAAAGTGTGTGCCAAAAAATCTAATGGTAAGTGTGAAAACAGTTCTGAACAGATTAAACTCTCACCCTCTATACTATAGGCCTGAGAATTTACCCTAGATCTTTAATTTTATCTTCTAGATTAAAAATTCAAAGAAGAAAAAAATCCAGAATAGATACTGGAATGGAAGGAACTATTTGGCATTTTCAGTACTGAAAGAAATCGTATTTCTTTGATACCTCAACTGGTCAAATTGTGGACCACTTCTGTAAGCAGAGAACCTGAAGAGTTTATCCATCTAGAACAAACTATGCACAGTTCAGAAGATAAACAAAAGATTTTTCTGTACTCATGGCAATTTCATAGACGTGCATAAGAAAGGTTTCCAAAACTATTCCCAATTGTAAGCAATTTAAACTGTCTGAGGCAGTTTCTTCTAGCCAGCTTATGAAGATCTCTTACTAAGCTCTTATAATTGGTTTAGTAATTCCACTGACACTAGATGAATCACATCAATAATGCAGGCTCCCTAAATATAAACTGCCGAACTTCCCCCACCTCCCACTTTGAGACTGTATTTTCGGAATTATATATGCTTTCCCAGATATCTACCCTCAGTGAAGCCTATCTTTGCCAGGAGTAAAAAGACTAACAAGTAATCTGTACTGGTAGAGTGGTGTCTTGTAAACCAGCTATACTAATTTATCTGATTGCCTTCCAAGGGTGATGTGGGGAAAAACAGCTGACATTAACCCGTTGTCCAACTGAGATTCAGAGAAACAGTCTGGCATGTGACTACTCATTTAGAAAAAAAGGTATTGGGAAAGGAGAGGTTCCTGTTTTCTGAATCCTCCTGTTATGAATACATCTGACTTTGAACATCACAGAGCATTACTGATGGCAGCACAGTGGGATGGGAATTGACTTACCTCTGTGAATGGTGACAGGCACCCTGAAGCTGAACGAAGTGTGGACCCACAGTTTAACGGGAGGCATAACAGGTAAAAAATGTTTTAGTTTGTTCCTTACGTGACATGTAGTAAAACTAAGTTCTGCCCATGACAACTTGTACTGAGGTCTGGATCCTGGGAAGCATTTGTTTCAGTCCTAGAAATGCTAGGCTGGAGGTGGTTTGAAAAAGAACCTCCTCTTCTTGGGATCCAGTCAACTCTTCCCGGTTCTGCCACTACTACTCCTAAGAGCAACTCAGTGGACATCCTGGTTTGAAATGCCTACAAAGGGGGTTTTGCTAATTTGTTAGTAGATGATGCTATCGAAGAAGGACCTTAAAGACCATTTGATTGCAGCAGTGCTGAGAGGACAGCCAGCCTGATGCAGTTTAAGGTTTATACTTGGCAGTTAATAAAAACAATTGACCATCTCTGACAGCAAATGTTTCCTTAAGGGTACATAAACAACCTTTTAGCACAGTCATTCAGTTCAGCCGTGATAGCTTTCCTGTAAGTGACAAAACCAGATGTGACAATAATAACATAGTGAATCACTAACTCAGGATCTCACATTTCAGAACTATGTAGAGCAAAGTCCTGGTTTTGACTACAATAGAATGTTTTATTCTTCCTATTATCAGTATAGTGCTATCATTTGGATTTAGTATGTGAATAATGTTGATTATCTTGGTTGTTGCTAAGTAGTCTTTATATGAAGTCAAGGACTTTTCAGCTTCCAATGCTTGGCCATCAGAGATGTGCACTACAATCTGAGAAGGAGTACAACTAGGACAGCTGACCCAAGCTGGCCAAAGGGATATCCCATACCATATACTATCACGCTTGGTATATAAACTGGGAGGTTGGCTGCCTGGAGGAACACTGCTCAGGCATCAGCCACTAGGCGGTGAGCAACTGCATTGTGCATCACTTATTTTGTTTGGTTTGTATATTCTATAATTATTATTTAATTTTTATCATATCTTCCTTTGCTGTCCCACTAGACTGTATTTATCTCAATGCACAAGTTTCACCTTTTTTTCCAGTTATCATCCTCACTTCCACTGGTGCAGGGGAAGGACTGAGCAAGCAGCTACGTGACAGTTGCCAGCTGGTCTTAAACCACGGGTGCAAATTTCTGCACATAAAGTTAGGAATAGGTCAGTGCATTTTAAGTGTCTCTTAAATGCATGTAAACATAAAATCCAAAGGGTTTTATTTTTGAGGCATTGCAGGGTTTTGGTAATTCTTGGCATAGCTTCACTGTCAAAGGGCTTTTAGGTAACTACCATCCATTTATATGGATTTCTAGCTTAAGCAGGTGACATCTAGAGGACAGTTATCCCCACCTTTCCTATTAATGCCTCTATTCATTTTTTCTGAAATAGTTAGTTTTATTGGTGTTTCAAGAAGAAACTGTTCCTTTACACATTGAGTCGCTTGCCAACAATTTAATGTTACAGAATTCACATGATTGAAAATCTCAACAAACCTGAGGATTTACATTAAAAAAAACCAATTTACTAAACTTGTGTAATAACTCAATGCCAGTCACCTTAGTAATGTAACACTTACTGTAATCAGCTGAAAATAAAACTTGCTTAGTATTCCTGATAAGTGTCTTTCAGTTTAAAGCCAAAGCTATCTTTCCATACCCTGTCTCCAAGAGATTTAGTTGGAAAAAGTTCCTTTTTCAATTTACATTATGTTTCTGATAGACTGAAGTATTTTTTCCTGGACTCTGCCATTTTATTTTGCTTTTTTATACCTGAATAGTCTTTTAATTAATAGATCCTATGTTTTAATTTTTTGTTGGGGTTTTTTTCATATGTACTGATAACTTACTGCACTCCAAGGGGAAAAGAATTCAAAGGAAGGGAGAAAACACAAACACCAAAAACTTAGTATATACAAACTGTCCACTCACTTTATTGGGAGACATATCAAGAACCATAGATGCTTTAGAGTAACGAAAATGAATGGGATTATTCATATGAATTGCTGGTGTTATTTGATACACATGTAACCAACAATAATATTATCTATTACTCCTCTTAAAAATAGGACTTAATTTGTGCCCAGAGAAATGGTATCTTTATGAATTTTTTAACACTAAACTCCTATTTTCCCATTTACCCTGAGTTTTCACTACTTCCTTGCCAAAACAGAATGTAGGTGTAAGTATATACTTGCTGAGCATGTTGGGGTTAAACGTGTCTTCTACTATGATATGAAGAACCCTGTTTTTGTCTCCTAGGATAATTCTTATGTATTAAAATAGGTGTTCTCTGTGTTATTACCAAATAGGGTGATGATATGTGAATAAACCTGTGAGTTTAAGTTCTTTGGAATGGATGTAACTTTTAAAACTGTTGGATAAGTGAAGAGGTTTGCATTCAAGAATGCTAACTCCTTTCTAAATACACACTCCTTTGAACATTTGTTAAAGATTCTGTGCCCA
Source organism: Coccyzus lansbergi (assembly GCA_033558105.1). Taxonomy (NCBI): domain Eukaryota; kingdom Metazoa; phylum Chordata; class Aves; order Cuculiformes; family Coccyzidae; genus Coccyzus; species Coccyzus lansbergi. The sequence continues at coordinate 172,374 of JAUMJK010000741.1, read as the reverse complement.
AGAGGGAAGGCAAATGTAGACAATTTTGACTGGTATTTTTAGAAACCCTAAAGGACAGCACATCTACCACAAATGCAAGTACAGCCAATCATAGCTTTTGGTATCTCCTTTGATAAGGAGTGTGAGCAACTTGGTAGACTGGATTAGGTAGCTCCAAACCTCTCAATGTGGTTAACGTTATCAGATGTTTGCTGTCTTTCTTCCTTTACTCCTGTACAAAGTCACTCTACAACTGAATTTTGTGTCACTAAAATGTACATGTTTCACCTCTTACTAGCAGAATGGCCTGGAGAATCTTTAGGATAATAAACAATGTTGCAACAAACTGAATGAGACATCCTGAGACACAATCACTATATCTCTAAGTGTAGCACGTTGTCATAACCAACAGGAATCAGTGAGAAAATTCTTCCATCCTTCCAGTAGTACCTAAGTCTACCGAAGCTTTTGATGTTCTGCAAAAGGAAAACACCTCCTTTCCAACAAAAGTGTTTTGGAAATGTTTAGTAATGAAATCATATCTATTGAAAAAGCTTCTGACACCAAAGAAGGATACAGCTGATCTGTAGATCAAAGGATTTACCTTTTGATTCTAGTGAGCTTTACAGCACAGAGAAATATGTTAATAGAGTATATACCTTCCCTATGATATAGTGCCAGATATATGAATTCACAGTCCCAAAAACTGGGGGGTTTTTGCTTTTAAGTGTCGAGCTGTTGCCTATAAAACATTTTGACAGCAAGATTAGAGGGCAAGCCCTTAACTGCACAAAAGCAGGAAAAGCAAAGGATAGCTGAGGGTTGGTTAGGTTTCATTTGGTTTGTGGTAGGGTTTGCAGGTGAGTATCTGCAGCACAAGGTGGGTGTGCCTAATTGTACTGGCTGCAGTAGCCTTCTGTGACAGTATCTTGGAGACCCCCATGTTCATTTGATTAATAAACTTCCATATCACACTACTCAGAGCACAAAATGAATTAAGATGCCCTTAGGAGATGGCTCAAGTTTTACTAAACTCTTCTATGAGTTAAAAATCACCTCCAAATTAACATGACTTTAGACAGAACATTCTCAAGTCTCAGTTTTACTGTTGAGGTAAGACGAGGCTTTCCATATGCCTCATCATGGAAATATAACCTGAGTGTGTTTTTATCCACTCACATGAAAACTGATGGAATTGGGCACTGGCTCTTATACTGAATTACTTCAATGAAGCTGTACAAAAACACAGCAAAATTATACATTTCAATCACGTTTTGATAATACATAGGAAAGGAAAAATGTAACAGAAGCAAAAGATTCTGTAAGATAAAAGACACTAGTTTAAGGTTTCCATAGTAATTTCCTTTCTTGGACTATGTTCTTTTCCATGGGGCATAGAATAAAGCCAATTTAATACAAATACTTTTTAGAAAAGGAATAATGATATCCTGGTGATTTTTTGAGTGAATGTAATGTGTAGTAGAATTACAGCTTTCTTTGACTTCCGAAAACTTGTATTTAACAACTCAAACAATTTTCATTTCACTAGAAATGACTTTAAGAGGAAAGTGCTGAATTCAGAACTGATCTTAAGAAGTCACATTACTCAGAACATAGAATTTAAGGTCCTCACTCCTTGAAAAAACAGTACACAGTTGCAGTAAAAGTAAAGTCTGAATTCAGATTTTATGTGTAAAAATATCACTATTGTTTCAATATTGCATATAGAGCTTTTAGTTTATGAATGAATGTGATCACTTAAGTTACATCTGCTTCTGTACTGGGTATATTGCAACTCATTGGTGACTCATGATAACTTAATTTTATTTCATGTTTTATTTGTATTAAAATAGCTCCCTAATGATTCCTTCATAAGCAAGTATGGAGACCTTCACTTTGTCATGTTACCAACAGGGAAGAATACAGAGCCCTATCACAGTGTTGTTTTTTACTCTGTTTACCACAATGCAAGTGTCTGAGCACAGTTACAAGTCACATGCTTCCTAACATAAAGTAAAATACCAGTGGTTCATGAACATACATACAACTTGGACCAATAAACTACTGGCATGTTACCACTTTGCTTTGGTCTTTACTCCCTACAATAGTACTAGAGTACTTTTTAAATGCACCAGTCTCTGGCCTCCTCCAACTTGCAGTCAAAACTTATGAAGAAGGAGGAAGAAACCTTCCTTAATTCTTAGTTGAATTGACAATAATTAATTAATTCCCTGAAAAGGAGGACAAGATTTTATCCAAATCAGAGATCCCTTCATTGCCCAAAACTGGTATTTTTAAATAGAGAGCTGGGATGCCTCTCACAAAAACAAATACAGTTCCTTCAACAAAAAAAGAGGGTGGGAATTGTTGTAAAGGCCTCACATTTTTCTAAGCTTCCTTATCAGACATAGTTACTCATTTCCTCTGCTCATTTTTTCCAGACAATTCCCTATAGCCCTCCCCGACAGAATCAAGATCTACTCTGTTGTGTAAGGACTTCCCTAGTTATCATCCATCCAGAGAACAGAAACATGGTATTGCAGTTTAGGCAATCAATCAGCAATAACTTTGCAGGGTGGGATGTTTTATGCAGGACAAAGTGCTTTTGATTATTAATGCTTTTGCCTTTCAACTACAAAAGTACATTCCAGGATAAGACAAAATTTTTCTAATGAGGAATGAGTTATGGCAGACTGATAACAGCAGACAACTATTGTAGTTCAGGCACCAAATGCATACTTTACTACGCATGAGAGAAGGGGATCATAACAGAATTACTCAATTCAAAGCAATATCACCTTCTGCATACGCTAGAAGATCCAGAAGAAACTGCAGCTGCACCAATTCCATGGAAAATGCTGACAAATTTATGTTGTAACTTAGCTTACTTCTGAAACCTGGGGGTGGAGGAGCAAAAAGAGCATTACACTTTTTGCCATTAGGTCAGCAAAAGGATTTATGATTTTCATGCTACAGTGAGTTACTACCTGGGCTTAAGGAGGATATCAAGTTTTCCAGCTACCTGGGTGCATCTGAATATACATTTTCTTAGCATATCGACCAACACACCTGAAAATATTTCTTATAGCATTGTTCATGTAATCAAAGATAAAGGAGTGTCTTATCTACTTATCTAACACTGCAGCATTCAGTTGGACAGCTTTCCTCCATCACACAGAATTCTACCATCCTCGAAAACTTAGAAGGATTTAAGCTTGAGGTTACCCAAATGTCTTCAGGGGGTGGTATTTCATGGAGGCAATTCCCTTCTGGTGTGGAGAGAAAGGGAGAGAAAATTTCTAAAGTATACCATGACTTCAAGAGGCATTTAAAGTGTTCATCTGTAGTATTTCTTATGAAAACCCTGGAATGTAGATGTAATAGCTAGTGGATTACTGAACCACTGAGCATCTGGTTATATAATGCTGGGATTAGGCCTTTATGGATTGCTGGGATCACAACTGCATCAAAGAGGTGCCCTGCATTTCCTCCTTCTTCATGAAGCCACAGCATTTATCTAAACAAGGCAAATCACTCTGTGAGCTGATTTTCAACTCCTCCTTAATTCTGTAATGTCTTTCTTCTTGCCTGTTGAGATTCTTTGCACCAGCTGTAGCTTCCGTAGGATCTTCAAGGTTAACTCCATGTGGAGGATATTACAATAACCCATAGAGAAATAGGGGTTCTGAGCCTAGAGCATCAGCCTGGCATGCTAATTTTTTTTTTTTTTTTTTTTTTTCGCTTCTTCCTCTGGATTGGAGTCTGCGCTGAGCTGACCTTTCTCTGTAGTGGGTCCTCCAGTGCATGAAACTCAAAGCTGCTGAAGTTGATTGGTTTTTATTTTTCAGATCAGTGGTGAGCTCTGCCTGACCCATGCAGTGCCACTGGCAGGGAAGCTTCTGACTTCCAGCCAGCACCATTACGGATTTGGTGGGGAGCAGTACATGAACAGCACTGGTATTTCAAGAAGCACTTGCTGGCTGCTTCATGGGTATAATGGGCCATGGTCCAGCATGTCCAGCAGCCAGGACTGTACCACCACCCCAGCCAGGGAGCTGAAGGACAGCCCCAGCCCTTGGCATCTGCTTAAAATCATCTCCCAGCTGACAGGGACGGACTTTGGCCACTGCCTCTTGGCAGGGTACTTGGGAGTCTCTTCTGACAGCACTAGCAGGGCAGAGCTCCTCTCTGAGTTGGTCTTAAATTCTAGTAGCCAAAATTCCTGGAGAGAGACAGTGTCTCCAGAACTGACATTAAGTTCATGAGGTGTAAAGCCCATAGGCCTAATCTTTGCACTGAACAACAGAGACAGCACCACTGAAATCATCAGTTCAGATACCCTCTAAAAATCCACTTATCTTTCAAAAAATATTCTGTGTGCTCCTATGTGCATTTTAAGTATCATGACATTACAAGTCATAATCTAGACTTCTTGAGGCTTTTAGGTGTTAATCAGAGCATGATTTGTCTTTGGCTAAGATACAAAATCAATAATAAAGCAATTTTTTTTAACTATTTTTCAGGATAACTGTAGTTTTGAAAGTTCCAAGAAAAAAAATATGATCTTTTGAATCCTCAAAGTCTTGCTTTATTTTATTTTTTTTCTCAGAAACAGAATAAGCAGCAAAGTGAATAAAGAAGGAAAGGAAAGTCCTAGGCATTTAAGATTTCAAAAGCAAAACTTTCCTTAGCATGTCCTGTCCATTGCAAAGAGACTGAAAAAGAAATTTCTCCCTTTATCTTCAGCACAGTTAAGTTCACAGGTTACTCTAAGATTTCTGGCACACAGGACATAAACCCAGTGAGGTAGGGGAAGATATATGCAACCCTTCAGAGACCTACTCAATAACTTCTCAAAGCAGGCAAGAAATTATAAAGGAAAATTATGTTAAAGGCAAGATTCAGCAGCTCTTCTGTGACACCTGAGTACTTACATAAATGTGGGCTTTCTGTGGATTGCACTGCAGAGCTTTAAACCTTGTTGTACTCTGACCCAAAAATGGTGTTCAGGCACCTCGTTACTTTGCATCTGTTATGTGTTTACTTTTCAAGATTCCCCAGGAAAATAAAAATGTCAATTTGCATCTTGCATGGCATATGGTTCAGGCATTTTAGATCTGGCAGCTTAATCTCACTGATCTGGCAGTTTAGTCTCACCATGTTGTTTTTCACTTTTAAAACAAAGCCCTCCTCTTTAATACACAATACGGTACTAAACAAAAATCTCCATGTAGTATCTAGTATGGTCTCAATTATAAATGTTGGCACAGGGATGTAAGCTGAAGTAACGGACTCCTGGGTTCTTAGGCAGAACACACCTACAATTCACTCAGAGATCATAACATAAGGGATGCATCTCTATCTCTTTATCACTCTCCTCAGTCAAGAGCATCCCCTCTTAACATGTAAACTCCTGGGACCTCTGATGCTTTTGCATTATGCATTCAGACACATCTTTGCACAGCAGGACCATGACCTACCCTGAGTGCCATGAAGGTAAAACTGACAACAATCCTAGATCTTTAATTCCAATAGCTTCAACATCTTTCCCTTAGATGTCACACAGTCAGCTAAGGGAAAACTTTCCTGGTTTTGGTATTGACTGATGTCTATGGAGAGCTGTGTATTTATCTGAACCAAGTCCATCCTGGAAGACAATTAATGCTTTGCTGTGCTGAACTCATAAGGTCCATAGACCAGTAACAATGAGACTTAAGCTTAGATGCACATTCTTGTCTGCATGTTATTATATAAATTTTCTCCTACTCATAGAAAGAACAAAGGCCAAAAGACAAATTTTTTATCTGTGTCTCTTCATTTCAAGCCTGTATGTAAATGTAAACATAAAGTTGCAATCTTCCTCAGCTAGTTGTTTGCTAATGTGCTAAACTTAATGTCTTTGTAGCATTTTCCTAAAGAAACTGGCAGATTGTGGCTGAGACAGGTGTAAGCCTCACTGGGTTAAAAACTGGCTGGATGGCCAATCTCAGAGAGTAGTGGTGAGTGGAGTTACATCAGGTTGGCAGACGGTCACAAGTGGTGTTGCCCAAGGCTTACTGTTGGAGCCTGTACTATTGAATATTTTTATCAATGATATGGATGAGGGGATTGAGTAGTCCCTCAGTAAATTTGCATATGACACTAAGTTGTGTGGGAGTGTAAATCTGCTTAAGGGTAGGAGGGCTCTGCAGAGGAATCTGGACACAGATGAAGAAATGCCACTATACATGAGTGGTTTTGTGTCTGATCCTCAGGTCTTTCCTTTGTATCTTGATTTTTCTTTTGTGTTTTGTTGGTTGTTTGGTTTTTTTTGCTTTAGATCCGTACTGAATTGTCCAATACATATGTGCTGCTCCTCTCTCACAACTATAAGGTCTGCAGTCACTTTGCTCTTAGTCTTCTGCAAAATAGTAACATGTAATTACGTTGTATTACAAAGCAGGTATTTAAGACAGCTCCTGCAAAGCAAAGCATCTTAAGCCAATGCTTAACTATTAACATCTTATTAGTTAAATTATGAACCCTATAAAAAATTTTCAAATTGTCTTATTAAAGGTATTACAAAGCTGCACAACCCCTTAGTTTAAAAGCCTTGTCGATATGTCATCTTGGGATTTCATGTCCATCAATCTTATCTCTGAAACATGTTATGTTCAGAACAATCAATGAAATGTCCTGTCTATAAGAAAGTAATAGCTTCTAGAAATCTGAGACTGCTATTATAGATAGTGGTTGCTAAAACTAACAAAATAAATGCAAGGAGAACAAGAAGCTCAGAAGAACTCATAGGAAAAGGATGAAATAAAACAAAACAAAATCTTGTTAGGCAAAAAGTAGAAATAAAATAGTTTAAGTAAGAGAAAATAGTCACAATGTGTACATGCAGTGTGATATAAAAGCATACAATTGAAAGACAATATGAAATATAGGTAGTAAAAGGAACAGCATACAGACTTCTTGTAGGTGCTCGTGCTTTACAGTTTCGGTTTTTTGTGACTGGAAATTAATTAGGTTTGTGACACAGCTCTCAGGACTCTGAAATTCACAAAACAATTGAAAAATGAGAAAATAATACCATTTCGTGAAAGCTTTTGCTCTTTCTTTAGCATACTAAATCTTTGATTAACATTAACATTGTGTTAAAGTTTGTGCAATGAATTACAGCAGATGGATGACAGAAAACTGAAGTCACTTTTTACTTACTAATGAGATTTTGTGGGCTTTCTTAAATACGAAAAAGTGGAACTGGCATGAGTGAGTCAAGTCAGTCATGAAAGATAATCAGTCATTGCATTTTACTATTAATAATTAAAGAAACACTTGATTAGTACAAGTCATAGGTGGCTCAGTATTTCTAAGAAAGTACCATAAATAACTACCAGCATTAATACTTATAGTCTTTCCTCATTTAACAAGCACAGCTGGCTTTATGTTTGCATGGAAACAGTCATAATTTGGGACTTGCTTTTCATCAGTGAGATGAATCAGTGATCCAACAAGAGGTCCTGTTCCTATTAATTGCTTACTTCTGCAATTACCAAAGAAGATTCCTACCAGCACACATAGTATTTAGAAGTAGTTACTGTTAACCACCAGTAAGAATTAAATTTTTAATAAGCATCCATGCCTCAGAATTTTAATTTCTACAAAATAACTAATGATGATTGCCCCTCTAAATAAGACTGATGACCTTGCAGATATTCCTTTGGAGTCTTAAAATCACATTTAGCACTTAGAATATTGCATATAAATTGTAGAGGAGGACACAGTGATGTATTTGCTTCATCTCTTATGTATTATCAACTGATAAAATCAGATGTTATTGTACACTGTTACTAGGAACCTTTACAACAGAGATGCTGTAATATGGGAATCCCCTTTGGCTTTGATTAACTCAATACAAATCTGAAATCTGCAGATTCAGCAAGGTTGCCTGTGGTAATTTAACTGGCCTTGCAGGGCAAGAGCATTGATTTGTTTCACTTGGATAAAGACAGGAACACCACAAGAGCAGGTTTTGTGTTTGGAGGTCAATGACATCCAGTCAAAGGCTAGCATGCAAGGAAATATTATTCCCATCATGTCTGGGAAAAAAAAAAGACAGTTGTCCAATACACATTAAACGATCCCTCTAACTGCTATGTGCTTACCAGGAGATGTTACAAAGTCAGCAAAAGGACTCATGAACACTGAAAGAATTTAACAGGCAAATAGCATAAATAATACACATAAATAGCAGTATGCCAAATAAAAGTTTATTTCCAGTTGTGAAAAGCCTAGCAAGTGTTTTCAGCTGGTAATGACAGCTTCTTCATATCTCATCATATGAAAAATTAGAACAGATGCAGGGAACTCTTAAAAACCACATACAAAGAGCATTCATACTTTAGAAGAGCAATAATTAAGTAACAAAGTAATTATTGAACCTGATTTACTGCCTCCTAATTCTCTATGGAAAGCAGTTTTGCACAGTCTTAGTTTGTTTAATTCTTTTTTAGAAAAATGGGCTTGATAACTTTCTGCCTCATAATCAAAGACATGCACTGTGTGCTGCCATTGATGTGGTGTGTGGTAGCACTCAGGTTTGCACAATCTAAGTAGTAGCAGAGAAAACTTCCTGCTCAGGTCAGCCACAAAAGGAGGTGTCTAGCAAGGAGGTTTTGATAGTTTTAGAGGGCCACCTAAGCATCCTTCTCCCAGATATTTTTCTCTAAGCTCAAATCTCAATGTCAAAAATAAAAATTTAAAAAAAGAATAAGCAGATCAAACAGTCTCCAGCATATATTTTAAATGAAGTTACACCTGCCTAGATCAAGGGGGTTGTATGAGATATGACTACATGGCAGATATGTCTGTATGTTTTATATGGGATACATCCCCTGCAGAGAAGAGTGGATGAAAAACTGAATATGAGTCAGCACTGTGTGCTCACAGCCTGGAAGACCAACCATTTCCTGGGCTGTATCAAAAGAAGTGTGCCAAAGAAAGAGATGATTCTGCCCCTCTACTTTGCTCCTGTGAGACTCCATATGGAGCACTGCATCCAGCTCTGGAGCCACCAGCATAAGAAAAACATAGTCTTCCTTGAGTAGTTCCAAGGGAATGCCATAAAGACAATCATGGGGTTGGAACACATCTCCTATGAGGACAGAATCACAGGATGACAGTATCATATGGGTTGGAAGGGACCTCTGAACATCATCTAGTCCAAATCCTTTGCTAAAGCAGGATGCACAGAAATGCATCCAGGCAGGTTTCCAGAGGAGGAGATTCCACAACCTCTCTGGGGAGCCTGTTCCAGTGCTCTGTCACCCTGAAAGTAAACAAGTTTTTCTTCATGTTCAGGTGGAAATTCCTGTGGTCCACTTTGTGCCTGTTCCCCTTATGTCCTGCCACTGGGCATTATGCAAATTCTCGCCCCATCCTTTTAACACCCGCTCTTTAAGATGTTTTTAAGCACTTAGAAGATCTCCCCTCAGTCTTTACTTCTCCAGGCTAAACAGAGCCAGGCCTTTCAGCCTTTCCTCATAAAAGAGATGCTCATGTCCCCTTATCAATTTTGTAGAGCTACACTGGACTGTCTCTGTAATTTCTTGACTTTCTTGAGCTGGGGAGCCCAGAACAGAACACAGGACTCCAGATGAAGAGTGTCAAAAAGTGTCAAAAGCCTGGCTGAAGTCAAGGCAAACAACATCCACTGCTCATCTACCTGGACAGCCATTGACATTGTAGAAGGTAATAAGATTGGCCCAGCATGATTTCCCGTTGGTGAATGGATGTTTGCCACTTGTAACAACCTTCTTTTTTCCCCACATACTTGCAGATGACGTCCAGAATGAGCTTTTCTATCACCTTCCCAGGGATGGACGTGAGGCTGGCTGATCTATAGTTCCTGGCTCTTCTTACCCTTTTGGAAGGTCGGAGCGACATTAACTTTTCTCCAGTCCTCAGACACCTCTCCTGATCTCCATGATTTTTCACAGTAAATAGAGAGTGGTTCAGCAATAATTTCTGCCAGCTTTCTTAGCAATCATGGCTGCATCACATCAGGGCCCATGGATTTGTGGGTGGCCAGTTTGCCTAAATGTCTTCTAGCATGATGCTCCTTGGTCAAGGGACTGTCTTCCTTTCTCCAAACTTTCTGTCTTTCCTCCAGGGCCTGGGGTTCCTGAGGGCTGGCCTTAGCAGAAAACACTGAAACAAAGAAAGCATTCAGCAGCTTCACCTTCTCTGCAACTTCACTTTCAGCAACCTCACCTTCTCCTTCATGAGGGTTTTCACCTCATTTAGCAGCAAGCCAACACTGATGTACTTCAAGAAGCCTGTTCCATTGTCCTTGACATCTAAATGCCCATTTACAAAAAGGGCTGGAAGGAGGATCTGGGAACTACAGGCCTGTCAGTCTGACTTCAGTACGAAGGAAGATTACAGAGCAGTTCATCTTGATTGCACTCACCAGGCGTTTGCAGGACAATCAGAGGATCAGGCCCAGCTAGCACAGGTTCATGAAATACAGGTCCTGCTTCACCAATCCGATGTCATTCCATGACCAAGTGACCCACCTAGTGGATTAAGGAAGGCTGTGGATGCTATTTACCTTGACTTCAGTAACACCTTTGACACTGTTTCCAACAACATTGTCTTAGAGAAGCTGGAAGTTCAAGCTTTAGACAAATGTTCTATTCACTGGGTTAAAAATTGGCTGTATGGCCAAGGTTGTGGTAAATGAAGCTGAATCCAGTTCACGGACAGTCACAAGCATTGTTCCCCAGGGCTCGATGCCAAAGCCGGCTTTTTTTCATATCTTTATCAATTATCTGTATGAGGGGTTCCAGTGCTCAGTGAGTTTGCAGATGACATCAAATTAGGTGGGAATGTTGATCTGCTTGAGGGTAGGAAGGTTTTACAGTGAGATTTGGACAGGCTGGATTAATGGGTCAAGGCCAAGTCTATGAAGTTCAATAAGGTCAAGTGCTGGGTCCTGCACTTTGGTCCCAACCCCATGCAATGCAATAGGCTTGAGGAAGAGAAGCTGGAAAGATCCCCAGTGGAAAATGACCTGGGGGTGCTGGTTGGCAGCCATGAGCCAGCATGTGCCCAGGTGGCCAAAAAGGCCAACAGCACCCTGGCTTGTACCAGAAACAGTATGGCCAGCAGCAATAGGGAAGTGAACATTCCCTTGTACGTTGTGCTGGGAACACACAGCCTCACCTTGAATACTGTGTTCAGTTTTGGAGCCTGCACTACAAGGAGAACATAGAGCTGCTTGAGCATGTCCAGAGAAGGGCAATGAAGCTGTTGAAGGGTCTGGAGCACAAGAGTTACAAGAAGTCTGAGAAGTGGCTGAGAGAACTGGGATTATTTAGTCTGGAGAAGAGGATGCCAAGGGGAGACTTTATAGCTCTCTACAGCTACCTGAAAGGAGGTTACAGTGAGGTGCGTATTGGTTTCTTCTACCAAGCAATAAGAGGTAGGATGAGAAGAAATGGCTTCAAGTTCCATTAGGAGAAGTTTTGATTGAATATTAGGAAAAATATCTTCTGTGAAAGAGTGGTGAAGCATTGGATTAAGCTGTCCTGACCATGCTGCCCAGGGAAGTGGTAGAGTCACTATTCCTGGAGATGTTCAAAAAACATGTGGATGTGGCACTTCAGGATATAGTTTAGTAGTCGTGGTGGTGTAGGGCTGATGGTTGTACATGATGATCTTATAGGTCTTTTCAATGTCTAACAATTGTATGATTCTATGATTCCTTGCCAGATTTAATTCTAAGTGTGCCTTAGCTTTCCTTGTTGTATTCTAGTTACACTGACAGGGTTCTCAGTGCACTTTTCTACATTCCATGAAGTTCCTTCTCTCATTTGAGGTTTTCCCTGAGCTCATAGAAGACTCATCCTTGCAGGCCTCCTGCCTCCTTTGCTTGATTTCTTAGTCCTAAGGATGCATAGATGTTGAGCTTGGAGGGAAAAGTGCTTGAACATTGACCTCTTGAACCCCTTACTTTCTCTTGAACCTCCTACTTTCTAAAGCCCTAATCTATAGGATTCTTCTGAGTATGTCTTTAAAGAGGCTAAAGTCAGTTCTCCTGAAGTCTAGGGTTGTAAACCTGCCTCTTCCATGCAGGATCAGGGTGACTGAGGTTCCCCATGACAACAAAGGCCTGTGATCGTGAGGCTAGTACCACCTGCGTGGTACTCATCAACCTCCTCTGCCTTATCAGGTGGCCTATAGTAAACACTCACAACAGTGTCACCTGTATTAACCTGCACCTTAATTCTTATCCACAGGTTTTCAACTCACATGAAGAGCAACTCCACCACCTTGAACTGCTGGCCTGTCTTTTCTAAAAATCACATAGCCATCCATGACAGCATTTCAGTCATGTGAACTAACCCACCATATTTCTGTAATTGCAATTAATTCACAGCCCTGCAACTGACAGGCTGAGAGAGTTAGTGTTATTCAGCCAGAGAAGAGAAGAGAAGGCTCTGAGGAGACCTTAGAGTGACCTTCCAATATTTAAAGTGGGCCTACAGGAGAGATGGGGAAGGGCTCTTTACTGGCAAGTGTAGTGATAGGCTCAGGTGTGACAGCATTAAACTGAAAGAGGTTAGGTTTACATTAGATATAGGGAAGAAATTCTTAATGATGAGGGTGCTGAGACAAAACAAGTTGCCCAGAGAAGTTGTGGGCGCCCTCTCCCTGAAAGTGTTCAAGGACACCTCAAGGGATGAGGTCTTAGGCAACTTGATCTAGTGAAAACTGTCCCTGCCCAGGGCAGGATGATGGAACTAGATGATCTTTAAAGTCCCTTCCAACCCAAACCATTCAGTTATTCTATGATTCTATATTGGAAGTGGAAGTGTGATGCCTAACACAGAGGTATTCCCAAGCCAAATTTAACCTATACGGGCCTACCAGGAGCACTGAACATATGTTTTAGATTTCATAGGATCATAGAATAACCAGGTTGAAAGAGACTCACCGGATCAGCGAGTCCAAACATTCCTATCAATCACTAAACCATGCCCCTCAGCACCTTGTTCATCTGTGCCTTAAACACCTCCAAGGAAGGTGACTCAACCACCTCCCTGGGCAGCATGTTCCAGTGCCAAATGACCCTTTCTGTGAAAATTTTTTTCCTAATGTCCAGACTAAACCTCCCCTGGCAGGGCATGTGTTTAAGATTTAGTACCACATTTTCCTCCAGTCAGAAAATCCAGTCTGAGGATTGCATAAGGTGATAGTATTACCTCTTCTGAAGGTTTGGTTTCCACTCATCAGACTCCAAAATTGTAAATAATTAGCAGAAAGACAAACAAAGTTTAGTCCAAGTCTGTTTCCATAAGCAGTTCAGCCTACCACCTGCCTCTTGGTTATCTACACATAGTTCTTTTTAGACCATCACAGAACCAAATCCTTCTTCTTTCTCCCAGTACACCTGACTGACACACTCACCTTCCAAGCATGGTATTTCTGTCAGGTTTTGACAGAAAGGACAGCTATTGTCTACCCCAAGAGCTAACCACTCTCACTGTTCACCATGTCCTCTCCAACAAAGTAAGGGATCAACCTTCCACTTAGTGAGTGAAAGATCCATATGCCCACATCTCTGACAACTGTATTTCTTCAAACATAGGTTCTTGAAAATGTTGGTATGCATGGCACCAACCTTAGCAAGAAGTAGCACAGACCTCTCCTTTGGAAATATGTTTTACTATTTTTTTTATCATAAAAATCACTGCATGGAAGAACCATGCTGCAGGATATCTTTGCTACAAGTTTATGGCTGCATGACTGTGAAATGCACAGCATTTATACAAGCACATTCAACTGTGTCTAGGAGAGTAGGTAGCATGGTACCAGTGGACCTTTGCAATAAAACTTTTCCCGTATGGATTCGGGCAGTTTTTCTAAACAGAAGTGCATCTTTTTTAGCACGTGTTTGTGTGCAAATACAGTAGCACGGACTGAAAACTCAACCCTTGATGAGGTCTGACCAAGGTGTTTTCTACTGGTCTGACACAGAAGGAATGATCTGGTCTTTATAGGGTTTAATTAAGTCTCTGTCCATTTATTTCTACTCTGATCAAATTATTTTCTTGGTGTCCTGTTAATCAAGATGTTTTCATTTCTTTGATTATCCAGCATAATGAATTTCTTTTAATATCCTTCTGCATACACATGACTATCTTGTGCTGCTAAAATACCGGAGGGTTGTTACTGTAAAACATACAAATTAGGACTTCTTTTTAATTATGCTACACAAGGACCTAGGGATTTTCATAATTTATGCGGTAGCAACTTGCAAGGGTCTAAAAACCAGACCCCCAGATTCAAGAAATGAAAAACAGCTTTTCACACAAGGCTGTTACCAATAGGTCCTGTCTAAGAACTTGTTTAAAATTGTACACAAGCAGAGAAATAGAATTATGTTTCACCAGTTACTTTGAATTTTACAGTGGAAGTCTAGAAGTCTAGCACAACATGGGAGTTTATCTACAAAGCATAAAGAAGAGTTTTTTGTACTAAGACTATTTTAGGTCTCTTCTAGCACAGAACACAGACTCTGATAGAACCTGTTTATGTAACTTCGAAAGGTTTACGTCTCATCTAAGAAAAACATGCTGGAAACTTCTGAACAGGCAGCTTGAGAATACTTATGAAATTTTTAATTTGACTTCTAAATTAAAAAATTCCAAAACTCAAAATCTGAGGATATTTAGTACATCTAGGCTAGGCTGCTTGCACAACTCTATGAAGACCAAAGGAAAAGGAACAACAGGAAACAAAAATAAAGCAAAGGAAGAGGATTTTGCTTTGGTGTGTATTCTGTAAAGCACAAGAATGAAATATGATGGCTTCAGCTGTTTCAACACTCCTATTCCCACATGGTAAAAAAAATGCATTGCAGGAATCTCATTATTTTTTCACCTCTACATTAGTCAAAAAGCAATTTCCAACTCAAATTGAAGAATGGTTGTACTACTACTTTTGCTGGTTAGGAACAGTAACAAACCTTGTCCCTTACCTTCCCTGCAGGCAGAACAAAAAAAAATAAATAAACAACCAAACAAAAGATTGGAATTTATTTTTTTTAGAAGCATTATCTATTCAGTGTAAGGAAGCTACAGTTCTGCAGTTTTCACTCTAATGCAGCAGGGCTCCTATCCCCACTCTGCCTAGCTCTGATTTAAAGGCTACTGCTACAAATTTTAAAGAAAAATACAGAGGACTCCTTCATTGGGAGCAGTCACTTAATGTACAATCAGTGGTAAAGACAAGATTTATTCTAGGTAAGTATTAAAGAAAAAAAAACCCAAACCTTTTGTTTTCCAATTTCTGAATCTCCAAAGCCAGTAGAGGAGAATTAGGAGTCGGTAGGTACAAACAATTAATTTTCTTTCTGTTCACACTGGAGCAATATGGCTTTATTGACTGGCAGGTTCCCCTCACTAACCTACTTGTTCCAGAAGTGTATAGATTAAACTCCCAGCTGGTGCACATCACAGAGTCCTCATGACTTTATTGGAGCTGCATCAATCTGCACTTTTTAAGAGTAAAACTATTCTATTTTCTGCTTTCTAAATGGTAAAATTGCAAGGCAGTGAAATCCACATTTGTTTGCCAGTGACTGCACTGGGACCATGTTGTTCACACACTGCAGAAATTGTGAGTTGGAGCTAAATTCTTCCAATTTACAAATAATTTTATAGCTTGTGAGATTACATTTTAAAATAATCTGCATGTATTAGATATTATTCTGATTTTCATGGAAAATTCATGACTCTACAAGTGAAATTAATGTCTATTGTAAGTACTATTTAGTAGTTTTTTTACTTGCAGCTAATTTTCTCTTGGTAATGATGTACTAGATATATGCAGATGACTTTATAAATTAAGACCATGTCAAAATAACTCTGCACTTAAAATATTAACTTCCTATTTTCTTTAAAATTATTTACTATCTTACCACTTTTCTTATTGATTCAAGTGTAGTATGAATTAAACAGTAATGCTTTTATTCATGTATATAGTTTCGTTTCTAATGTAGTTATTAAGGAAATGCTTTGTTAAAGAGCTTGCATTATTTATCTGAAAGAATAATGAAATTATAATTAATGTGTACTTGTAGTACCATATGAATTTAAAACTGAGAAGTACTCCTATTCCTCCCTGAGATACAGGGACATTCCTGGATCAGTAAGCTAAATGATTGGTATTATTGCATTAGTAAGTTACCCTCCAACTAGTGACACTGGGCACAGATAAAATTTCAGGAAAAACACTAATATATTGCATGAAATATATTTACAAAGCTTACTTCCTTTCACTAACCCCTAGATTTCCAGTCATTCCAGTCTTAACATAAGTGAGTTCACATGTTCATACATTCCCATTCAGTATAATTCCAGAAGAGCCTAACACCTGAAGTCTACCTCCCTCAGACCAGTCAGAGGTAAAAGAATAAAACAATATGCCTGCAATCTTTCTGAAATCCAAGTAAGAAACCTTTACCAGAGGAGAGAGAAGTAGATATTTAGCCAGAGCATTATCTTCAGAGAACATTAGGGACACTAATGAGCTTCATTTCTCTTTTGATCAACAGGCACTTAGCTCTCCATCTGATCTGAAGCCCAGTTCTGTTTGAAATTAATCTTACTGCTGATGGTGATTATGGCTAAGTCTTTTCTGAATGGATTTAACAAGAATACCATAGATTAAAGTTACCTTTCAAGAAGATATTCTGATGTTGGCATGGCTGAAGACATCAGAATCACTTATTTAATTGTTTTTTCAGACTGAATTTCCTCCTTTCCAATCCTTCCCTGTGATTCCAGTGCTCAATGATGCAAAAAGAACTCAAGAGTTTGTTCTGTGAGTCCAAGGAACAGCATACAATTGCAAAGTCTGAGAAGCTTTGACAACTCAGTTTCATGGGCTGCAAAAGCTCATGCTGTGATGTCTCAGAAGATTCCTACATTCCACTCTTACTGCAGAGATGATTGTATCTTCTCATGGAACAGCAACCAACTCACTGGGAATTGCTGTCTGCACTATTCAAAAACAGATCCGTAGTGGTAATTTCCTTTATGGTGCTCATCTATCTGTGTACTGTAAAGGTTCAGTAGAGGGTACCACTGCAATTGCCCGATCCATCCTACTCTGGGCACTTTATGTAGTACGTTTTTGAAGTATTGTTTTTTGCTTTATTGCAGTAGATTAAAATCATGTAAGGTGCATTACTGTATTCTGAGTGCTTTATATACAGGTCCAAATGTTCTCTTTGACTGAAGAAGGTTTAACAGGGATTTCCCCTTCTGAAAGCAAAACATTTAGGACATTTAGGCTCTGATTCAGCAAAGCCCTCATTAAAAAGAGGTCCATTTCAAAGGTATGATACTTAACAGATTGAAAGTATTTTACAGAATTAAGGCTTGAGTGAGAATTGTCTGTCAAATCTAGAAACTTGTTTTGTCTGAAAAACATATATTTTTACAGAGATGTTCTATACAGTATCAGTTTATAATGGAGGAAAACAACAACTGCTTGAACATCTTGTGTAAACAGAGGCTATACATTTGTAGCCCTTCCTGTCTTTTTTTTATTTAATTCAGCTCTTATTATTCACAATGCAAGTTGTAAGTAAATTTTCAATTCATTTGATATGTATGAAATTATACAGCTTGACACATTCTACTCCAAGCAGTTTAAGAGACAGCTACACTTAACCATATTTCGTATTAACCTCCTAAAGTAAGTGTTTGGTCATACATGGTTTCCAAATCATTCTGTTAAGCTTCTGCTTTACAGATTACAATTTATTCATATCTTGTTAGCTTTCTTAGATCAAACTGATATTATGGAATGTAATGAGATACGGATAAGTATACTCATCGACCTGTCAGCCTCATCTACTGACCTATCAGCCTCACCTCTGTGCCTGGGAAGATCACGGAACAGATCCTCCTGGAAGTTATGCTGAAGCACATGGAGGACATGGAGGTGATTAATGACAGCCAACAAGGCTTCACTGGGGACAAATTCTGTATGACCAACCTAGTGTCTTTCTATGATGGAGTAACACAGCAGTGGACAAGGGTAAACCACTGGATGTGACCTATCTAGACTTCTGCAAAGCCTTTGACACAGTCCCCCACAACATCCTCCTCTCTAAAGGATATCTACTGGAGTGATATGGATTTGATGGGTCAACGATAAATTGGATAAGAGACTGTTTGGTTGGTGTATTCAGAGAGTAGTGGTTAATGGCTCGAAGTCCACATGGAGATCTGTGACAAATGGTGTCCCATAGGGCTGGCAAAATGTCCATACTGGGACTGATGCTGTTTAATATCTTCATCAATGTTATTGACGGAGAAATTGAGTGCACCCTTAGCAAGTTTGCAGATGACACGAAGATCAGCGGTGTAGTTGCCGCACTGGAAGAATGGGATGTCAGCCAGAGGGACCTGGACAAGCTTGAGAAGTGGGCCTGTGAGAACCTCAAGAGGTTCAACAGGTCCAGCTGCAAAGTCCTGCACCTGGGTCAGGGCAATCTGCAGTGGATGATGTGACTGTGAAATGCTCTGCAGAGAAGTAATTAGGGATGCCATTCGATGAGAAGCTCAACATGAGCTGGCAATGTGCACTCACAGCCCAGAAGGCCTAATGTATACTGGACTGAAGCATAGCCAGCACATCAAGGGAGGTGATTCTGCCCCTTTATTCCTCTCTTGTGAGACCTCATCTGGAGTATTGTGTCCAGTTCTGGGACCCTCAAAGTAAGAAGGATATGGATCCAGAGGAGGGCTAAAAAGATGATCAGAGGGCTGGAGCACCTTCCATCCAAGGACAGGCTGAGAGAGTTGGGGTTGTTCAACCCGGAAAAAAGAAGGCTACAAGGAGATCTTATAGCAACCTGCCAGTACCTGAAAGGAGCTTACAATAAAGCTGGAGAGGGACTATTCATAAAGGCTTGAAGTGACAGGAACAGGGGGAATATGCATAAACTGGAGGACAAATTTAGTCTAGGCATTAGGAAGAATTCCTTCACCATGAGAGTGGGGAGGCACTGGCACAGGTTGCCCAGGGAAGCTGTGGCTACCCCATCCCTGGAGGTGTTCAAGGCCAGGTTGGATGGCGCCTTGGGCAGCCTGATCTAGTGGGTTGTCACTGCCCACAGCAGGGGGGCTGGAACTGGATGATCTTTAAGTTCCCTTCCAAACCTAACTAGTCTATGAGTCTATAATTTATCCCCACCTGAAGGGAGGTTGTGCAGAGGAGGGGGCTGGCCTCTTCTCCCTAGTGACAGGGGACAGCAAAATAGGGAATGTCCTCAAGCACCGCCAAGGGAGATTCAGGCTAGACATAAAGAAAAAATTCTCCACTGAAAGGATCATTAGGCAATGGGACAGTCTGCCCAGGGAGGTGGTTGACTCACCTTCCCTGGAGGTGTTTAAGGTTCAGGTGGATGAGGTACTGAGGGGCAGGGTTTAGAGATTGGTGGGAATGGTTGGACTTGATGATCCAGTGTGTATCTTCCAACCTGGTGATTCTATGATTCCATGATTGTTGGTATATCTATGCAAGCAGAGGTTTGATACTCCTTTTACACAAGTTCTACATTGCTAATTCCTCCAGTTTCAGTAGTTTCTCCTAGCACTCATTCACAGAAGTAACATGATAGTGAGGAGTATTTTCCCTCTTAAATGTATAAGAAGCTGGTCTCCAGCATACTTTTTCTGAGATTGTGGTATGGTGGCATCTAAAATTAGAAAGGCCTGAAATTAAATCCCGTTTTAAGGATCTGAAAGTTGTTCATAAACCTTTCACTCTTGAAACTCTACAGTAAAAACTAAGTGGTGGGAAAAAATCCAACAAAAATACGAAAATCTGCTTGTATGTTGCTTCTTTTTAAAAAATTGTCTTCTCCTAAAACAAATAACATTATTGCCATAAGCAGAGTTCAGCATCAGGGATTTCCACTATCCCCCAGTTCCCATTATAACAGCTCTTCCACTTTAGCCAGCACAAGCTGATGCTGGTTTCTTGTGAAACAAGCAACCCTTAACACTTCATGTGTTACACTGGGTATTTGGTCCCCTGTGCCTTACAAGTAATATACAGCACTTGGTCTTGATTAATTTGCTCCTGTTCTTTTCAGAGGTCCGAGTTAAGCTAAGCAGATCTATCAGGGAGGTGGTTTTCTTGTTCTAGCACTTGGTTAACTAAGTCCAACTAAAACTACTAATATGAATAAACTCAGGATTACATTTGCTTCTGCAAGACTTCATTAAATACCAACATTTCGTTTAACTTCCATGCTCTATACTATCATTTTGATTAACTGAATGTAGGAATCACAATTGTAAGATTTTACTAAGTTTTTTTGAGAAATTCTTTAGTCTTGTATGGGCATTTCATTTATGATCACAGTTTAGAGGTGAAGGTGCATATGGGGAGCAACAAGCAACATGAAACCTTAAAAAATAATCAGAACAGAAATAATTCTACATGGCATTAACACTTCATGGATTTGCCTAAGGCAGACAAAAGCTATGTAAGTTCCTAAAGGAATCTATCATCATCAAACTCTTATCACAGGTAAGATACAATCCAGAGGTTAAATGGTCAGTTATATGCTGCAATTGTGCACCGAGCAGTTTTCCATTCAGATACATCCACAGCCACCACTGCTGAAGCTCAGTGGTATCTGAAATATACACCACAGCTGCAAGAAATCTCAAGGAAATTAAAACCGATTACCAAACCAGGATTGCCCATGGCTTTCTCTGCAGAGTCATGTGACATTTGTGTCATTCAAATTTGCAGCCAAATTGTATCATTTGTTTGATATAAACTTGATATAAATGATTGCTCAAAGAATTAGCGAATACGACCCTCTGGAAACCACCCTCAGGGACTGAGGTGCTGAACAGAGCTGGCAACTTTTTAAGGACATTATCCTCAGGGCACAAGAGCTCTTATTTCTCACACTGAAGAAGCTGGGCAAAGAGGGTGGGATACTGGCATGGGTAAGTAAGGACCTCTCGGTCAAACTAAAGTGGAAGAACAAAAAGCACAGGCAGTGGAACAAAGGACAGTATGTCCTAGGAAGAATATAGGATGGTATCTAGATGTGTAGGTGTGGGATCAGAAATACACTGTTGGAGTTGAATTTGTCAGATGATACAAAAAATACTAAGAAAGACTTCTGCAGGTTCATTGGACAGGAAAGGAATATTAAAGAAACTGTACCCTCCCTGACAAATAAGACAAAGAAGAGAGATGGTGATGATTGATATGGAGAAGGCCAAGGTGTTCAACAATATTTTTTCCTCAGTTTTCACGGGTAATCTGTCTTCCTACATCTCTCAAGACCCTGAACCTCAAGGCAGAGGCTCAGGGAATGAAGTACCTCCCATCGCAAGAGACAGGTTTGAGACTACCTGAAATACCTGGAGTGCAAGGAGATGCACCCCAGAGTCCTGAGTGAATGGGCTGATGTAGTTGTCAAGCCATTCTTCATTACATTTGAAAAGTCATGGCAGTTAGGCAAAGTCCCCAGTGATGGGAAAAAGGGAAATACCCCATATATTTTTAAAAAGGAAGACCCTGGGAACTATCAACTAGTCAGTCTCACCTCTGTGCCTGACCATGAAACCAATGGAATACAGGAAGGTGGTTAGAGATAGCCAGTATGTCTTCCCCAAGGGCAGATCATGCCTAGCTAATCTCATGACCTGCCATAATGGAAAAGCTGCACCAGAGAACAAGTGAAGGACTATAGATGCCATCTACCCAGACTTCTGAAGGCTTTTGATATTATTTTTATGATTGACATATGATATGAGTTTGATGGATGGACTGTCAGATGGCCAAGGAACTGGCTAGATAGCTATGTCTACAGTTAGCTACTCAACATTCCTGTAGAAACCAGTAAAGAATGGTGTTCCTCAAGGACATTTTTCCTGTAGTGGGACAAATACTGTTTCTTATCTTCATTGTTGACACAGACAGTGGGATTTAGTGTATCTTCAGCAAGGCTGCAGATTACACAAAGGTGAACAGTGCAGTTGTTTGACTAGAGGGATGGGATGCCATCCAGAGGGACCTTGACAGGCTTGAAAAGAGAGTTCATGGAACCCTCATGAAGTTCAACAACGCCAAGTCCTGCAAATAGAGGCAATCCCCAGTATCAATATAGAGCAGAGAATTAATGGATTGAGAACAGCCCTCTAGGAAAGGACTTAGGGATACTGGTGGATGAAACATTGGACATTAGCTGTCAATGTGTTCATGCAACCCATGAAGGCAATCACATCCTGGGCTGCATCAAAAGAAATGTGGCCGGCAGGCTGACAGAGGAGATTCTCCCTGTCAAGGCTGCTCTGGTGATACCTCACCTAGAGTATTGCACCTCGCTCTGAGGTCACCAGTACAAGAAGGACATGGAACTGCTATCACAGGACCAGAGGAGGGCCATAAAATTAGTCAGAGGCCTGTGATATTAAGTACTTGTCTTCTCTGTGATGAAAGGCTGAAATGAGTTGGGGTAGTTCTGATTTGGGGCCTAGGGGAAGTACTAACAGGATAACCATTGTTTAGTAGCCCCAGATGAAAACAAAGAAAGGACTAACACTGCAGGATAAGTAGAATAGTAATATTTCAGATAAGTAGAATAGTAATATTTTAGCAAAGCAACTGACACTTGAAGGATAGCGGAATATAAACTGCTTACACCTACAGAATACACCAGGATGACAGTTAAAACAACATATCTTTATAAGCCTTATGTAGGAAGGGGGCCTATTGTTAAAAGATTTCTGAGAAGCAGGACAAGTCCTCTGGACATGTGATAAGGGCGGAGTCATCTGGACCTGTGATAAGAGCGGCCTGAGAGCACAGATGCAGAAGGAAGATAACTGCCCCTATCCCTGGCAAAAAGCAGGGAGAGGTCTCTTCTCAAACTCATTAATATGTTGAGCATAATAATATTAATAATATTAAGCATTAATAATAGTAAGCATTTTAGGAATATGTAACAGTTTACTGTATAAAGGTAAGAGGAATTGTCATGATGGGTACGCACATTGTTTTGGATTCTCCCATGTGTCTCAGCGCTGAATAAACATACCTACTTTATAACTTTATAAGTTATGGAGTCTTGATTCCACGTGTCAGTTCAGCCTGAAGGAGAAAACTCAAGGGAGACCTTCTCATGGCCTTTCAATATCATGAATTTTAAGAAAGATGAAGAGAGATTTTTTACCAAGGCCTGTGGTGGCAGAACAAGAAGAAATTGTTTTAAACCAAAGAGGGTAGATTTAGGCTGGGTATAAAGAAGAAATGTTTATGAGGATGGTGGTGAGGCATGGAAACAGGCTGCCTAGAGAAGTTGCATGTGCCCCAACATTTCAGTATGAGTTCTACTTTTTCTTTCTGGAATTTATGATTTACTGTCTTGGGAAGCATAAGACTTGTTTTAATGTTCACTTACACTAAGTAAGGAAGTACTTCATTAGTATGTGTTTCCTACCTACAATATCTTATCTATGAAAGCAATTAAAAAAGCCGATATTGTATATATGTACATAAAGAAAGAAACTATTTAGGAGATGCACTACATTTTCCATGAATACCAATAGCCCATGCTCTGCACAACTCAGTTTCCAGCTCCACTCATTGTGTCATGGCTAGCATTTATCTTTCAGTCATGTTTACACTGGCGTGATATAATCTCTACTATTATCACACAACACACGCACACCAAGCATTTATAGTGGTAATGCAGGCCCATGACAACTCAGATGTCAACTTATTGTCTGCTCATAAGGTGAAATCTGTCATCTTTATTTGGTCCTTCCCTATTAACAATCAGTCTATAGTAAAATAACACCACAGGAAAATGAAAAGTTAATTTGAGGTGATTTAGGATTTATTTTTCTTAAAGTCATGTTTCAGTATTTTTCCTTTTTTGAGAAGGAAAATCTTCTGAGATAGTCAGGATTCCCTCAGAGATCAGTGAGCCAGGCAAATACAGAAACTCGGTTTCACAAATTGGTTAGAAGAGTACGGTGCTGCAGACTCTGAGCTTGCAAGTGTTCAATGTTTTATTTTTTGCTCTCTTGAGTCTCCATAAATAAGATTCTAGAAACCCATTTTCTTCATTTGAAATATTTTAACAGAACATTGAACAAAGCATTAGCTCCTCAAAGAGAACAACTGCATAGTATATTTATGGATTCAGATTGTATGGATTCATGTGCTTAAGGAAAAAACTACCTACTGGATGTAATTTATAGTAAATATGTGAGATTGATACCCTTGTTTATTGATGGCAATAATTTATTAATAACTGAAATACAATTCCATTCCTATTATTTATACATAATCTACAACATTATTCATATTTATTTTGTGATGATTTGTCAATATCATCTACACATTTCTACTATGTTTGTACAGGATTTTTTTTTAGGGTTATAGTCTGCATTTGCCTCCAACTTAGAAATCCTTGGGCAACCATAAATTAAGAAGTATAATGCAGTGGGTTTTTTTCTTAAGAGAGCAGAGTGTGTGTAGTTGTGGGAAACCACCAATTCAAAAAAGGCAAATAAATGTGAAGTAAGGAATTAAAGGATTAAAAATCACACCAAACAGTCCGGCGGGGGGGAAGAAAAAAGAGGAAAATATAGAAAATATACATTCCAGCTCTAAATTTATCTTTGGGACAAGATATCTGCACAACTTTCCTCATCTTGATCAGTTCAAACTGCATGAAAACAGTATAAAATAACATCAAACTCTTTGTTAGACTATCTTTCTTATGAATATGCTTAAGCAGGATTTTTACCAGGCTCTGGAGTAAGCAA
The DNA here is from genome assembly GCA_033558105.1 of Coccyzus lansbergi. Taxonomy (NCBI): domain Eukaryota; kingdom Metazoa; phylum Chordata; class Aves; order Cuculiformes; family Coccyzidae; genus Coccyzus; species Coccyzus lansbergi. The sequence goes on along the minus strand of JAUMJK010000741.1, from coordinate 147,517 downwards.
ATTCACATCTGAATTTTCATTCAGGTGGAAAAATAAGGCAAGTAAAGGTATGTTAACTATCAAATCCTGTTTGACCTGAGACATTGTAAAACATCAGTAGTTCTGCTTCTAAACTTGATGAGAACTAATTTAGACTGAATAGCTAGGTGTAAAAGTACGCAGGAAAAAGTGGAGGGATTTTTAAGTTCTTTGATAAGCCTAGTCCAGCTGGATGTTGTGAGTAATCTTACACGCAGACTCCAACCAAAGTTTTTTAGCTGCTTTGTCTCAAATGCAGTTAAGAGAGCTAAAATGAGCTAAGAGTTTCCTTTTACATAACAATCCAGCAAACAAACCAGTTACATAGGCAATTAATGAGTTTCTAGCTCTCCTCTGATGAGGTTCAAGCCATAAAACCACTCTAAACACCAGGCTACAGGTCATCAGAAAACACAGAGGAAAACAAGGAATACACACCGTCATCCGTTTCTCCTAACCACTTAATGAGTACACTACCTCCTTTGGTCCCAAAATGTTTCATACACCTCTATACAATCACAAAATATACACAGGAGATGAACTTGAATATAAACACAAAGTTGAGGAGAAAATGTTGAGGACCTGTACAATCTAAACCTTTGATATTGAAGAGTTCTTTAACAGCACTGAGGAAACTCTAACATGTTAAAAGATGGCCCCTACCAACTCCATAGCCCCTCCTCAAAGAGGTAAGGTTTCACCACATCACTGTTTTCTGCTGTTTCCTATTGACTTGGTCATGATATTGACTTTCTGGAGCACTGATCTGAAATACACACTGTCCTGAAACACACATTTTCTTTATAGACTACAAAATGACAGAAGGGCCTTCAGCTCTGGGTTTTATATTCCCTTCCCCCACCACACATTTGACTTCCAGGTATTCATGTTCATTGGTTTGAATTCTTAGTCTTTAGTGACATCAGGTCAGCTTTTCTATATATTCCCACAGAATATGCCAGAAAAAGCATTAAAAAGCCTATCCTTCAATCACAATCTGCTGTGACCATTACAATAATTACTTTACTACCTAATTTCATACTGATTCAGTTTTTAGCTCACTTACAACTTGCCTTTAATGAGGTGCTAAGTCTTTCAGTCAAAGACAAAAGCTGCACAGAGACCTTTGCTCTTCACAGATGTGCTACTTAACAGATTTCCCTTTCTCCACTTCCCAGCTGTTAGCCTGATGGAGGTTGTTACCCTTGCAGAACAATATGTGTGAGTGATGCCACTCACCAGCAAAACAGCTGCTTTAATTTAAACAGTTCATATAATCATTTGAATTAACTTGGTTTGTTTGCCTGATCTGGATTTGGGAGTATTTCAGAATCGCTTTAACCAGTCACAACCGTAGGAGTAGAAATTTCAAACTAGCCAAGAAAGACATCCATAGAGAGCAGGCAATAATATCTTCAGCTGATGCTGGTGCACTCAAAAGAGAACATCTGTCCATAAAATAAAATGTTCTTTCAGGAACAGTAGTACTGAAGATTTTCACTACTGAATTACCAGATATTGTGACTTTTACCTGAATAAGATGCGAACATATAATTGCATTTTTTATCAAATAAGCCATAATAAGCAATCTCTGATCCAATCGCAAGTTGAAGAAGTATAATAAATTATGTTTGATCCAAAAGAAAACTGGCCTGGAAAACCAAAGACAAAATATATTAAAACCACTGTGGGCACAGAAAGTGAATTAATATTGTTTTGGTGATTTTTATCACAGCAATGAAGCATTTCTAATTCATGTGCATGTTCTCCCAATCAAATTTACCATCCTTTGGAAGCACAACTTGGCAGAAGCTTATTCTAGTATGTTTTGGGTTTGGGCTTTTATTGAGGAAGGGGTCCTTCTTTCATGACTTATCATAAAAGAATTGATGCTTCCTACATTTTTTAAGGGCTCAGAGTTCCACTTCTGTTGGAACAAAGGTAACTCCACAGAACAAACAGGGAAGAGGCAGCCCATGTTAGTTTGTGTAGCTGTGGAGTCAATAGGATAGATTAGAGTCTCAGTTGTAGGAAAATCTGCAACAGTCTTCTTTGTACGAAATGCTGTTTTATTTCATAAGTAAGCCCATGATAATTAAATGTCTTGACATCACTGGGACCACAACTGGAGTTACAAGCATCTTAAGATAGGCAAAAGGACAACAACCTGACACAACATTCACACCTCAATGCAGCTATTGATTTGCTCTGTATGGAAATCTTTGCATGTTGCTTTGAATTTTATATTCTTTTGAAATATTCTGACTCACTATCCTCAGTCCACCCCCACAAAGCCCAAGCCAAGAGTAAATACTGCCATTGTTGATGTCTTTGTGAGCTTCACTATTGATCATACCTGGCAGTAAGTGAGTGGATTGAGAAAGAATCTCTTTTTTAAATTACATCTTGAAGATCAAATATATCAAAACTTCTCTTAAGAAAAATAATAATGCTCTTTGGGGCAGATGATTGCAGGGAAGACTTAGATTTCCCTTAAATATTGCTCGTCTTAACTATTATGCCTTAACTAACATAGCTAACTGAAGGATGAGCCAAAATCAAAGTGACTGATTCAATCATTCTTGAAGGAGAAAGGAAAGCAAACCCAGATTACAATTTTTAATTGATGGCTATAAAGTTCAAAACCAAAATATAAAACCAACCCCAAAACATCTAGGAAGACCATCTCCTAAACTATGTGGGATAAAAACCCTGGTCCAGTTTTCCAGTTTCAGATTAGAATCCCAACCCTTGGACCAGAGTCTCAGCTATGCTGCAGATTCTTTAAATACTGAAGATTAAAAAAAAAAATCATAAAACTCCATTAACCAGCCTAAAAAGGATGCTGTTAGACAACAGAAGTAAATGTATGCAAGTCCTGCCTTGCAAGTTGTATGGACGTGCAAAAATACAACTTGTCTCTGGTGATCCAGATATTTTTTTTTCTCAGCGAGTAGCTTTGTCTTTTCTATGATTTGGAGTTTTCAGGAGAGGGAGTTGGTGTTTCAGTAGCAAAGAGGAGAAGCTGACTAAATCACAAGAAGATTCATAGAATTTCCAGCCCCCATCAGCATATGCATCATGCAGCTATCTTTTTTTACAGCTCAGTCTTAAAAATGACCCCCTATCTCAGAATGAACCAGACAGCTCAGAAGCTGTAACAACCCAGCTTTAAAGGCAGCCCATGGCAACAGGGGCTTAGCTATGGAGACTCACTTGGGAGGACAGGAATCAAAGATCAAGTGAGATACCAGAGCATAAATGTGGAATAGGATCTTAATACTATGTAAGTTTCTCTCACAATGTCCATTGTCATTACCGATCCAGGATGCAGAAATAATCTACTCTCCAGAAGCAGTGCGTAGGGATACAAAGGGCACCACTGTTACTGTGTTGTCCTTCCAGTCTTTCGAAATTCGACCTGCCTATTGAACACAGTTGGCTGGGCGTTTCTATCTGAAATGGCTTACATAAAATATTTTAAAATGCAGGCAGCGAAAACTTGCCTGATCATAATCCAGCCAACAGGCAGGATTTTATTTTTCTGGGCTATTCCAGCCAGCTCAGGAGACTGCCTAAGGCATTGGAGCAGCAGTTCCACAGTCATACTATTACCCTTCAAGGCAGCTGGATCTAAAGAGAGTGTCAACTATATTCGGGACAATTAGCCTTCTCCGTGTGTCCTGGTTTTGGCTGACATAATTTTCTTCCTAGTAGCTGGTACTGTGCTGTGTTTTGGGTGTCAAATGAGACTGATGGTGATAATATACTGAGGGGACACTGCCAGGACAGCTGACCCAAACTGGACAAAGGAATTATTGCATTGTGCTCAGTGTAAAATAGTAAAGGAGAATGGCTGGGGGAATCATAGAATCATCAGGTTGGAAGAGACCCACTGGATCATCGAGTCCAATGATTCCTATCAAACACTAAACCATGTCCTTCAGGACCTCGTCTACCCGTGCCTTAAACACCTCCAGGGAAGGTGAATCAACCACCTCCCTGGGTGACATACTCCAATGCCCAATGACCCTTTCCATGAAAAACTTCCTCCTAATCTCTAGCTTAAATTTCCCCTGGCAAAGCTTGAGGCCAATCCCTCTTGTCCTGTCCCCTGTCAATTGGGAGAAGAGGCCAGCTCCCTCCTCTCCACAACCTCCTTTCAGGTAGTTACAGAGAGCGATTATGGCCTCCTCTCAGCCTTCTTTTCTCCAGGCTAAACAACCCCAGCTCTCTCAGCCATTCCTCATAAGGCCTGTTCTCCAGACCCTTCACCAGCTTTGTTACTCTTCTCTGGACTCGCTCCAGACCCTCAACATTATTCTTGTGGTGAGAGGCCCAGAACTGAACACAATATTCAAGGAGCAGTCTCACCAGTGCCAAGTACAGAGGGAGAATCACCTCCCTGGACCTGCTGGTCACACCATTTGTGATACAAGCCAAGATGCCATTGGCCTTCTTGGCCATCTGGACACACTGCTGGCTCATGTTCCATTGGATGTCGACCAACACCCCCAGGTCCCTCTCCTCCTGGCAGCTTTCTAGACAGACTTTTCCCAATCTGCAGCTCTGCACAGGGTTGTTGTGCCCCAAGTGCAGGACCCGGCATTTGGCCGTGTTAAACCTCATGCCATTGGTCTCTGCCCAGTGGTCCATCCAGCCCGTTCAGATCCCTTTGCAGAGACTCCTTACCCTCCAGCAGATCAACACTTCCAACCAGCTTAGTGTCATCTGCAAACTTGCTAAGGGAGCACTCAATGCCTTCATCCAGGTCATTGATGAAGACATTGAACAGGGCTGGACCCAACACTGAGCCCTGGGGAACACCACTTGTCACTGGCCTCCAGCTGGATTTAACACCATTTACCACCACTCTCTGGGCATGGCCATCCAACCAGTTTTCCACCCAGGAGAGTGTGCCCCTCTCCAGGCCAGAGGTTGAGAGTTTCCATAGCAGAATGCTGTGAGAAAGTGTGTAAAAGGCTTTGCTGAAGTCCAGGAAGACCATATCCACAGCCTTTCCCTCATCCAGCAGCCGAGTCACTTTGTCATAGAAGGCGATCAGGGTAGTTTGGCAAGACCCGCCTTTTGTTAACCCATGTTGGCTGGGCCTGATCACCCGGTTCTCTTGCAAGTGCTTCAAGATAGCACTCAAGATCACCTCTTCCATGACTTTCCCAGCACTGAGGTCAGACTGACAGGCCTATATTTCCCTAGATACTCCCTGCGACCCTTCTTGTAGATGGGCACAACATCAGTCAGCCTCCAGTCCAGTGGTACCTCTCCAGTCTTTCAGGACTGCTAGAAGATGATGGAAAGAGGTTTGGCCAGCACATCCGCCAGGTCCCTCAATACCCTTGGGTGAATCCTGTCTGGCCCCATAGACTTTTGGGTGTCCAGTTGGGCAAGCAAGGCTCTGACCACCTCCTCTTGGATCATGGGAGGCTTGTATTGCTCCTCTAGTTCCGGGGTTTGTACACAGGGGGAACAACTTTCTTTACAATTAAAGACTGAGGAAAAGAAGGCATTAAGTGCCTCAGCCTTCTCCTCATCCCCTGTCACTGTTGTTCCCTCTGTGTCCAAAAGGGACTGTATGGTCTCCCTAGTTCTCCTTTTGCTATTTATATATCTATAGAAAGATTTTTTTATTATCTTTCACAGACTTTGCTGACCTGATTTCTAGTTGAGCCTTAGCCCCTCTGATTTTTTCCCTACACAACCTCACTTCCCTCCTGTAGCCCACCCAAGAGGCCTGTCCCCTCTTCCAGAGCCTATAAAAATCCTAATGTCACTTGAGATCTCTCTACTCAACCAAGCTGTTTTTTTCCCCTGACAGCTTTTCTTCCCGAATATGGGGAAAGTTTTCTCCTGAGCTGCTAGGATCTCATTTTTGAAGAGCTCCCAGCCCTCATGGGCAAAGTTGCCCTCAAGTACTGTCTCCCAGGAGACTTTGCCAACCAACCTTCTGAAGAGTTTAAAGTCTGCCCTCTGGAAATTTAATGCTACTGTCCTGCTAACTACCCTCTTCACTTCCCCTAGAACAGAAAACCCTATCATCTCACAATCACTTAGTCCTAGGTGTCCCCCTACTGCCACATCCCCCACAAGGCCTTCTCTGTTGACAAACAGCAAGTCCAGGAGGGCACCTTCCCTCGCTGGTTCATTCACTAGCTGCACAAGGAAGTTGTCTTCCACACATTCCAGGAACCTCCTAGACTGCTTCCTTTTTGCTCTATTGCACTTCCAGTAGATATCAGGGAAATTGAAGTCTCCCACAAGAACAAGAGGTATTGATCTAGAGATTAACCCCAGTTGTTTATAGAAGAGCTCATCAGCTGCTTCTCCTTGGCAGGGTGGCCTGTACCACACTCCCATCACAAAATCTACCTTCTTATGGGCTCTTCTGATTTTAACCCACAGGCCCTCAATCATCCTCATCACCACAATCCATCTGCAGCTGGGCAGATGTAGATGAACTGGAAACTGCAGTTTGGGAACCAGCCGGGCATGGATATATACTTTTATATACTTTTATCACTACTGTTGTTATCTTCCTTTTCTGTATTAAACTGTTTTCACCTCAATCCACAAGTTTTATCCTTGTTCTTTTTGTTTCCCAGTTCTCTCTTCCCTTCCACTGTGGGGGCAGTGAGTGAGCAGCTGTGTGGGTGTTTCATCTGCCTTCCTGGTTAAAAGTTAACACCCCAGGAAAGACATAGCCTAGTCAAAAACTTCAGAACATAGATTCTCAAAGGAAATAATAAAAAATTTCACAACTACACCCTAAATCCCCACAACTATATCCTAAGTAAATTACTTTAAGCATTGCTAAATAAAGTTCCTCAATTTCTTCATCACAGTGAAAATTCTTGATTTTTTTTAACCTTTTCTAAGCACAGAGAACGTTTTTAGAAATTTCCATGGGGGGGATTTCAGTTTCCAAATGGTTCTGGCACTGAGCAAGATTGCTCTGTGCATTGCTGTGTTCCTAAATCCTGCCATTGCTAGTCATTCCTTTGGGAAAGAAAAGGGACCAAAGCTTTCTTCTCTCTCTCTCCCCAAACACCACACACAGGCATCTTAATACCTCCTGGAGCCATAGTGGTTTCAGCAAATATTTTCGATGGGCCCTGCAACTCATGAATTTTTATTAGTTCAACTCCCAACTCCCAGCAGTATTGCTTCACTTAGCATAAATTATTAATTTATTACAGAGCATTTCAAGGGGACAGAGGGATAATTCAGCTGGATAAAGACAGCAGCTTTAACAAGGAGAGTGAGACTCCTGTGTAGAGAAAGAGGAAAATTTCTGTTCATAGCTTTTCAAATGAAAACAGGTAGAAAAGTGACTCAGCTGGACACAATACTCCCCAGCTGCATCCCTAAATTAATTACCCAGTGGATAAGATTATCAGTTGGTAAAAAAAAAAAGCCATATTAAATCTATGCTACCTAACTCCACCAGAGGACATCTTTCAGCATTTGAAGGGGACTGAGCTGGTTTCTTGTGTGATTTTCTTTTACTTCCTGATGTTATTTTTCAGAATAAAAATCCAGAATTGTGAGCATCACAAGGAAAGATATACTATAATGTGATTTTATTGCATATCCAAAGCTGTGAAAACCACCTCACGAGACCAATGGATGCTCTTCCCTGAAACAAGCAGGAAATGCCTGGCATTTCATAGTTTTACCAGAGAAACAGAATGTAGCTTTTCCTGTTTGCACCACAAAGACTTGCATCTGCTGTTCACACATGCAAAAAAACTCCTTTCAAACCTTTCCACAATAAGCAGTGGATTACTTCAGTCATCTGTATGGGCCAGGTACTTCCAAATATATCACCAGTGGCAAGTCAGCAGTAAGGGGACTGCTTTCACCTGCTCACTTGTTTAAAGGTATTTTGCAGCACAAGCAAGTTGGCAAGTGCTTTGGCTGCTTCTGAAACATTGTAGCCCCTTACAGGCAATAATTTTTGGAGGGTGATGCTGTAGTAACAACCCTACCTTCCCTCTTAATCAAGACAACCCAAATCAATGTTCTCAGCTCTACTGTGATAGATTTCAAATGTTCACTTAATTTTTGTCCTGAGATTGAGCAGATAGGGTGAGTGAGACCTCCCAAGGCAGCAAGTCAACAATAGCCAGGAAAGTGAAATATTTAAAGCATAATTGTATCTGACTACTGTGACATGAGAATTTAAATGAGTACATCATGTTCACTCTCTTTCCACTCCTCTTTCTCTGTGATTCTCTTCCCTTTCCTCCCTGCCCCATCAAAACCGCACACAGTTCACCATAAACTGCTCTGGAAACCACACAGGTAATGTTGTTACTGGTGCAAAAACCCAAAGCAAACACTGCCATCAAGTGCCCAACAGACCTGTTTGCAGTGCAGACAAGAATTGTCTGCAACTACGTGCAGAGATGTGGATGTTAATACATCATCGTACAGCATCAGTCGTAAATGCTCAGGTACAAGTCTTTCGGGTAGTGTCAACCAATTAACAAATCTGATTGCACAGCCATTATCCTGGAGACAGCAAAGCTGCATTAGATTTTAAAAAAGTTTAGCCAGGATGAGAAATCATTCTCCTCATGGGCTGACTTTTGTTTCCATAAGACCTATTCCATTTCCTGGCATGCCCCAAAATTAAATTTAAACTCTCTGTCTTGACTCAGCACTTACTTAAGTATGCCAGTAAGGGCTTCAGGGGGAAGCACACTTAAATCACACAGGATTGTGGCCAGCACCTGCATGGGTTGGTCTGAACATGGGTATCTGTCAGCAGGTACACCGACCCACAGTGCAAGGTGGTCCTGCAATGCCTGGGGAACACCTGCAGTTCTCAGTGACTCTCAGGGCATAGTTCATCTGAAAGACCAATTTCTAGGCCTTATCATTGCTTCCCACCCTGCTTGCAAGGGAAATGAGACTCCTACTATCTGCCTGCCCCTCTAGATCACTGGCATTGAACAGCTTTCCCTTAATTAACTTTCAGGCTTTCAAGTTAAACTTTTTACTCTTGGCAGGAAAACTGATCCAAATGTCCACTAAGCAATGCATCCATCTGTATGTATGGCCAGATATTTTTGTTCTGTTTTTTGGTCAGGAAATGAGGGCATATGTATGGATATACATCTAATAGGAAGAACACTGCTTATACTCACCTTGCAGACATCACGCAAAGCCTTTGGCACAGTTTCTCACCGCATTCTGCTACGGAAACTCTCAACCTCTGGCCTGGAGAGGGGCACACTCTCCTGGGTGGAAAACTGGTTGCATGGCCATGCCCAGAGAGTGGTGGTAAATGGTGTTAAATCCAGCTGGAGGCCAGTGACAAGTGGTGTTCCCCAGGGCTCAGTGTTGGGTCCAGCCCTGTTCAATGTCTTCATCAATGACCTGGATGAAGGCATTGAGTGCTCCCTTAGCAAGTTTGCAGATGACACTAAGCTGGTTGGAAGTGTTGATCTGCTGGAGGGTAAGGAGTCTCTGCAAAGGGATCTGAACGGGCTGGATGGACCACTGGGCAGAGACCAATGGCATGAGGTTTAACACGGCCAAATGCCGGGTCCTGCACTTGGGGCACAACAACCCTGTGCAGAGCTGCAGATTGGGATAAGTCTGTCTAGAAAGCTGCCAGGAGGAGAGGGACCTGGGGGTGTTGGTCGACATCCAATGGAACATGAGCCAGCAGTGTGTCCAGGTGGCCAAGAAGGCCAATGGCATCCTGGCTTGTATCAGAAACGGTGTGACCAGCAGGTCCAGGGAGGTGATTCTCCCTCTGTACTTGGCACTGGTGAGACTGCTCCTTGAATATTGTGTTCAGTTCTGGGCCTCTCACCACAAGAATAATGTTGAGGGTCTGGAGCGAGTCCAGAGAAGAGTAACAAAGCTGGTGAAGGGTCTGGAGAACATGCCCTATGAGGAGCGGCTGAGAGAGCTGGGGTTGTTTAGCCTGGAGAAGAGGAGGCTGAGAGGAGACCTCATTGCTCTCTACAACTACCTGAAGGGAGGTTGTAGAGAGGAGGGAGCTGGCCTCTTCTCCCAATTGACAGGGGACAGGACAAGAGGGAATGGCCACAAGCTCTACTAGGGGAGATTTAGGCTAAATATTAGGGAAAAAAAAATTTCACAGAAGAGGTCATTGGAACAGGCTACCCAGGGAGATGGTTAAGTCACGTTCCCTGGAGGTGTTTAAGGTGCGGGTGGACAAGGTGCTGAGGGACATGGGTTAGTGATTGATGGGAATGATTGGACTCAATGATCCGGTGGGTCTCTTCCAACCCAGTTGTTCTATGATTCTATGATTCTATGATTCTATGATCAAAGACAGCTCAAAAGACCAGTACTAAGAGGATACACTGTAGAATAATCAGAGGCTTCCTGCTCTCTGAAAAGTACCACATATATACTTAATTTCTGTTACCAACAAATGTTACTCCTCTGCTTGGAATAGGATGATTTATTGAGCTTGTTCCCTCTCCAAGGAAAGAGATCAGGAAGTGCACCTGACCTTTCCAATTGCTTCACATCAATCACTGCTAGGCTATGCAAGGTAATCTGCTTCCAGTGGCATTTTCGAATATACTTTAAAATACTTAAGTGTATCACTTTGTAAAATGAATAATCCATCACAAATAATTAGAGTTGCCCCTAGACGAGTTGGATACTCAGTCAGAAACAGATGCATCATACATTTAACTCACTGGTTATCCATGGCCTAGAGAGTCAGCTTTTCTGGCAGAGGTCCCAGTTTCAATGGAAGGTAGCAATTCCAGAGGGTGTCAATGAGCAATTTGTTTATGTGAGAAAAGGCCAGAAAGGATGACAAGAATGGAAAATAATTCAAAAACATTTTTACAGTGATTATATGGAAATGTGCCATACTGTCTGCTTATGTGCTTATCTTTGTGTGGCACTCACTATTCAGCTGGTGTTTGGTAGTTTTCTGGCACACAAGATTTTTTATCTCATTACGTTCTGCACCCAGTTCTATATTTAAGTAGAAACTCTTGCTGAGCAACATGGTTACAATTCCTTCATGCTTTTAAACTAACACTTCACTTTTGGTACAAGAGTAAATAATTACATTTTTCACTCTATGCTTCTTTCAAGCAAGGTATAATTCCTCATACTTACTGACTCACCCAATTATGATTTGCTTGGGTATACAGTACAGGATTGGAAACAGAGCCAGGAAGGATTTGAGTTTAACTTTTTTTACAGTACTCTCATTCCTCAGCTAATTCTTGTAAATGTCTTATTTATTCACCAGCAACTCTCAAAGATCCCTAGACCTATGCAGGACAAAACACTTGGAATTTAAAGACATACAGAGAGACAGCAACTTGTAATGAGATATTCCAAAATTAAATGCAACTATTTAAGCATGTAAGTATGCATATAAATATGGCCAGCAGAAGACTAAAGTGAACAAAACATTTCTCTATATAGTTTTGTGCGGTGTTTATCAGTAAATTACAAAAGTCTTTCAGTGTAAGGTATATCACAGAATCACAGAACAACCAGGTTAGAAGGGACCCATCGGATCATCAAGTCCAACCATTCCTATCAAACACTAAACCAAGTCCCTCAATACCTCATCCACCCGTGCCTTAAACACCTCCACGGAAGGTGAATCAACCACCTCCCTGGGCAGCCTATTCCAATGCCCAATGACCCTCTGTGTGAAAAACCTCCTCCTAATCTCCAGCCTAAATCTCCCCTGGCAGAGCTTGAGGCCATTCCCTCTTGTCCTGTCCCCTGTCACTTGGGAGAAGAGGCCAGCTCTCTCCTCTCTACAACCTCCTTTCAGGTAGTTGTAGAGAGTAATGAGGTCTCCTCTCAGCCTCCTCTTCTCCAGGCTAAACAACCCCAGCTCTCTCAGCCGCTCCTCATAGGGCATGTTCTCCAGCCCCTTCACCAGCCTCGTTGCTCTTCTCTGGACTTGCTCCAGAGCCTCAACATCCTTCTTGTGGTGAGGGGCCCAGAACTGGACACAGGATTCAAGGAGCGGCCTCACCAGTGCTGAGTACAGAGGGAGAATCACCTCCCTGGACCTGCTGGTCACACCGTTTCTGATACAAGCCAGGATGCCATTGGCCTTCTTGGCCACCTGGGCACACTGCTGGCTCATGTTCAGTCGGCTGTCGACCAACACCCCCAGGTCCCTCTCCTCCTGGCAGTTTTCCAGTCAGGCTTCTCCCAGTCTGTAGCTCTGCAGAGGGTTGTTGTGCCCCAAGTGCAGGACCCAGCATTTGGCCATGTTAAACCTCATGCCATTGGACACTGCCCAGTGGTCCAGCCTGTTTATGTCCCTTTGCAGAGCCTCCCTACCCTCCAGCAGATCGACACTTCCACACAGCTTTGTGTCATCTACAAACTTGCTAAGGGTACCCTCAATGCCCTCATCCAGGTCGTTGATGAAGACATTGAACAGGACTGGACCCAGCACTGAGCCCTGGGGAACACCACTTGTCACTGGCCTCCAGCTGGACTTAACACCATTTACCACCACTCTCTGGGCCTGGCCATCCAGCCAGTTTTCTACCCAGGAGAGTGTGCGTCTGTCCAGGCCAGAGGCTGACAGTTTCCATAGCAGAATGATGTGAGAAACTGTGTCAAAGGCTTTACTGAAGTCCAGAAAGACCACATCCACAGCCTTTCCCTCATCCAGCAGCCGAGTCACTTTGTCATAGAAGGCGATCAGGTTGGTTTGGCAGGACCTGCCTCTGGTAAACCCATGTTGACTGGGCCTGATCACCCGGTTCTCTTGAAAGTGCTTCATGATAGCATTCAAGATCACCTGTTCCATGACTTTCCCTGGCACTGAGGTCAGACTGACTGGCCTGTAGTTCCCTGGATCCTCCCTGCTACCCTTCTTGTAAATGGGAACTACATCAGCCAGCCTCCAGTCCAGAGGTACCTCCCCAGTCTTCCAGGACTGCTGGAAGATGATGGAAAGGGGTTTGGCCAACACATCCGCCAGCTCCCTCAATACCCTAGGATGTATCCCATCTGGCCCCATAGACTTGTGGGTGTCCAGTTGGCCAAGCAGGGCTCTGACCACCTCCTCTTGGACTATGGGAGCCTCGTATTGCTCCTCTGTTTCCCGGGTATCTACACAGGGGGAACAGCTTTCTTTACAATTAAAGACCGAAGCAAAGAAGGCATTAAGTACCTCAGCCTTCTCCTCGTCCCCTGTCACTGCTGTTCCCTCTGAGTCCAAAAGGGACTGTATGGTCTCCCTTGTCCTCCTTTTACTGTTAATATACTTATAAAAAGATTTTTTATTGTCTTTTGCAGACTTAGCTAATCTGATCTCTAGCTCAGCCTTAGCCCCTCTGATTTTTTCCCTACATAGCCTCGCTTCCCTCCTGTAGTCCCTCCAAGAGGCCTGTCCCCCCTTCCAGAGCCTATAAATATTCCTATAATATCAATATAATATCATCAATAATATCAATATAATATAATATAAATTCCTATAATATCAACGTGGAGCTACTAATGCTTTTGCAATGATTCTGTATGTCATCAGTCCTTGGATCTAGGTGGCATGAATTAGCTATCTAGAGTTCTGTTGTTGAAAATGGTAGGAGAAAATATGCACTAGTAATATGATTTAGTGGGACAGATAATGTTTTTCTCTGTCAGAAACATAAGGAAACATTGTCTTCAGGTTATGTTGTCTTAGTTTTATGAGTATGTTGTTTTGTCTAGCAGTATATTTAAGAAATTCATAAAGGTCATTAGGTCATCAAATTCTTAGCTGAAAGTGTACTTCTAAATCATCAGTCCACACACCCTGAGTATGGAAATATTATAATAAACATGCAAGGTAGGAGATTTGGATTTTTTTGAACTACAGTTAGACAAGATCTGCAAAAAAGGGACAGCAGATATAAACTCTTCACTAACAGGTTAGATGTGTCAACATGGGAACTGTTGGCTGAAGTAGATATCCTTTGGGTGATTGTGGTATTGGTAGTCCAAATCCACTTACATCCTGTTAAATTCTTTACCTTGACAGACAAGTCATATTATTGTGCTTACTGGAAATTAAATAGGTGTACCCTGAAGTCCTTAGTGTGGAGAGAGGGTTGCAGCTCCTTATACTAAACAGTGCTTGGAATATGTATTTTTTAATTTTAGACATAAGGTTTGGCTATTGCAAGACTAGTTTAACTATTTTCCAGACAAAGAACACTTAGTACTGGGGAGGGGTGAAATGATTCTGCTGGGATGACCAAGGACATCTCCAAGCACCAATATAGGGTTCATTTCAACTGGAAAAACAGGTCTGGGCAACACTATAGTGATGCTTTGGCAACCTCCAGGCTTCCCTAAATGTGCTCTAGGCCAAACCCTCCCTCAAAGCTATTGGAGATGGTAACAGCTTTAGCAGAGTTAACAGCAGTATGTTAAGAATGGTGTTTAGCCATTGTTGCCCTCTTCATCGTCTTAGCTACACAAAGGTGCCCTGTCTCTCTCTCTCTCTCTCTCTCTCTCTCTCTCTCTCTCTCTCTCTCTCTCTCTCTCTCTCCAGCAGCTTAAAAAATGCCCTGGAGTTCAAACTGAGTGCAAGTGTTGCCCTTGGCTGGTGTAGTATTTCACAACCAAAGGAATTATTTTCTCTTCTGAGGCGTATTTTATTTCAGCTTCTGCATCTGGTCAATAAATGTAAAATATACGGTTACAGAAAGTACCAAAGGATGTTTAATTGTTTAAGTATTTCAATGAATTGACTTCCTGATATTCAAAGAAGAGGGTTCTTTCTTTCTTTGAAAGGGTTTTGATGTTCCTGTTTCTTTCAGGTTACAGAGAGGTGACCTTTCATAGAATCACACTGAGTGATCCATTGCATCAAGCAGAAAGACACTATATCATATCCAATACACCTAGGGAACCTGCATGGGGGAAGAGATTTAACCCAGTCACTTGAAGTTAATAGGTTATATTCAAGCTCGTTTGTCTTCTAGAGTTGCTGTTTCATACCAACCTTGGCTTTGAAATTTTATTCTTGCTGTAGACCTCTGGAATATTTATTCAAAACTACAGTGTGTGTGCTTGCCATGCTTCAAAGCAATTCATTCCACCAAACCTGAGAAATGTAATTAAAGTAGAATTGTGTACATGCAGTGTATTTTCCTACCCCTCAGAGCAGTGTCAGTATCAGCCAAGCAAAAGAAAATCAACCCAACAACAAAACATACAAAGACGTTCACCCCTAAAAAAGCCTGGTATTAGTACAGTCGTTTAGCCTGATTAGATCTACTTGGTTTACTTCCTTTTGAAAGTGTACACACATCCTTGGATAGGTCTTGTAATGCATACCAGATAAAATATACTTCTATTACTGGTATACTAGATATGAAAGATACCTGAGTAGCATGCACTCCAGTCCTCTTCCTCTGAGTCTATGGAATGAAAGCTGGGGGTACTGGTCAAAACAATGAATTAGGACACAATCTTTAGCTCTCTTATTTTGAAAATATAAGCCTACTGAATATTATATCTCTCAACAGTGCTGCTGGTTATCAGATCCAGGTAATGTGGACTGCAGGCAGTTTTGCAATTCTATGCAAAAATGTTTAATCTCACTTTGATGGTGCCCGCCCAGGGACTACAGACTGCAAAGTACTATAAGTAGCATAAGCCACACTAGTTGTGATTTTTACAGCAGTGAAGCTTTGTTGCCTGTATAATGAGTGACTCCACAGGGAAACACATTGAGCACAGTATATTCACATTGCTTCTAAATTACCCTAGATTCCAGTAATATCCATGAGTGATTTACCATTAAACGTAAGGAGTATAAGCACAGAGGTTTTTTTGTGATGTCCTCTTCATTCCTCAACTGTGGATTCCCGCTGGCTGGTTTAGGCTCCTGCTTATAAACATCCTCCTGCAGCTCCAAGCTCCAGAAACACTGTTAAGTGCATCAGGGAAGCAATAATCACACAGATGAATAAGCGTTGTGTTATATGTGCAGGTTTTCATTGTTGATAGACATCTAAATACTTTCAGGACTTTTGGTCAAGTTCTTCACATTTCCAACTGATAATTGTCCTCTTTTCAGTCTTTTTGAAATACTTAATCATGAGAAAAACATTTAAGTGTGCTGCTGGAAAGTAGCAATGAGTCCCACATATACTGCACTAGCAGTTCAAAGCAGGGCACTACTATTTACTCAGGTAAAAAACTCTTCAGGAAGTAGGTAAGTATCATTGTTTAGGTCATAACAGGAACAAATCTGTCATAACAAATACTGAAATATTCAAAACTTGTCAGATTCTGATCACACTTTTAAACAAGTAGAAATAATAGACATTGTTTTATAGCAGACAAGAATGCTTCAGGAGATAGACTTTCTGAGCTGTACAGAGATTTGCAGACAGAATGCTAGTTACATAAACAATTTATTATAATATTTTGCCTAGATAGGGTGATGTTCCTGTGGGGAACAGAATCTTTCAGTCACTATGCAGATGGTACAGGACTCTCGATTGCAAGTGCTGCACGGCTTCTTAATTGGATCATATGAAACTTCTTGAACTGTATTTGAGCTTAATTTTTATAGCCCTAGTGATCCTATTAGGATTACAAGTGCCCTGCTCAGTCCTGTTAGCAAGCCAGCAAGTGCATGATTCATTGCCATAGGCTATTTTTAAGTACCAACAAAACATATCCTAACTCTCCTAGCTCTGCACAAAGGATTATCTATCCCACCTGTGCAGGAACAGTTTCAATTGACCATTCAAACTCTATTATCTATGCCCATTTCGGTAAACACCTTTCCCTGCAGCTGGAACTTCCCCGGGGGGAGCACCCAGGAGGAGTCAGTATCTCCACAGAGTGGTAATCGACACATCTCAATAGTGTCATCAGCTGGTCTCAGCCCCGCAGGGGTTGCCAGGCCCGCTGGGAATGCTGCACAGGACATCCAGTGCCGATTAGGCAGTTGCTTCGAGGCAAAGCAAGCCAGGAATTCAGTCGCAGGATTTGTCCCAAATGAGTCCACTCCCTCCTCTGTATAGAGACAAGCTAGGGAGTCCCTGCCAGTAAGCACTCTAGGCATGCACATTTGTAGACACAGCCCTTGCACATGCCAGACACACCAGAAAAAACCACAAAAAAGACTTGAATGTCCTCCTTATATCAAAATTATAAATTAATTTCCATGCTTTTGCCACACTCACTTTGACAGAATGCATAATAGGCATGCATTACTGAGTGGCTCAGAGGTCTGATTTTCACAACAGTGGCAACAGGCTACCTCATTGACTCTCAGTAGCATTTGAACCCACTGAACAGAAAGGCAAAATTATTACAAAGTAAAAATCAACTGAGTCTGCACCCATGCCCAAAGTAAAATGACATCCTCCATGGCTTTAAATTGGAAATGGCTTTAAATTGGAAGGGGGAAGATTTAGATTAAACATTAAGAAGAAATTCTTCACAATGCAGTTTTTGAAAGAATGTCAAAGTCCTTACAATGCACCAGTTCTACCAGTAAGCAAACATAGGCTTGATGAAGATGGGGATCCTCGATATAGATTTGTTCAGGATTTACAAGACATAAATAACGTGTAATAGCACTGCACCCTGTAGTACATTATCGCAATTTAATTTTGACACAACCCTCAGTTTGGGGGTTTTACTGTATTAGATCTAACAGTTACTTTCTTCAGTATACCTGTTGTCAAAAAAATCCAAAAACATTTTGCATTCACATGGAAAGGGAAACAGCTAACCTGGACTAGGATGCCACGGGGGTTTACAAGCTTGCTCACAATTTTTTCTCAGATTTTTAAGTATGACTTGAGAGATTTAAGTTTTCTAAGTAAATCAGTATTGGTTCAATATGTAGATGATTTTTTATTGGTAAGCCAAACTGAAGATGATTGTATAAGAGACGCCGAATATTTGCATGTTCAATTGTTAAAAAAAGGACAATTTCGTAAAGAAGAGGTGAAATATTTGGGTTTTTTTCCTAAAACCTGTGAAGCGGGAGGTGCACCCTGAGAGAGTAAAAGCAATGCAAGAAATAACAAGACCAGTGACTAAAAAACAATTAAGGGGATTTTTAGGACGAATAGGGTTCTGCCATCTCTGGGTCCCAGGATTTAGTAAAATGGCAAGACCCCTGCATGAGGCTACTCTGAATAAAGAAGTTGATCCAATTGCTTGAGGGACTGAAAGAGAAAAGGCTTTTAGAACCAAAAGCAGTGCTTCTGTCTGCCTCAGCATTAGGAATTCCTGACTATTCAAAACCTTTCAAATTATTTTGTGGTAGGACAAAAGGCACAGCAAATGGAGTGTTGGTCCAAACTTTGGGGTGGCATGAGAGACCATGAAGCTTCTCCATAAGCTTCTTCTTCCAAAAAGATGTTTATTGCTGATTAAGCAGTGGCATCATGACAAAACTCATGGAAGACCAGAGAATTCAGAATTCAGAGACTTTGAACAGCTCAAGGAATTTATGCCACAGCAAAAAGAACCTGTGAAGGGTGCAAGCTGTATAAGCAGTATGCATTGATCAGATTAAAACCTCCTGTGGTGAAGAGACCACCAGTCACCTTTCCTTTTCAAAATCACCAAACTGACTAAGCAGATATACCAAAATCCATGGGGTATTCTTAGTATTCATGACAGTTGATCAGTTATCAGGGTGGATGGAATCATTTCCTACTAGGAAGAATGATTCCAAAGCAGTAGTAAAAATGTTATTAAAATAAATAATCCCTTGGTATGGGATTCCAGAAGTGATTAATTGTGAACAAGGAAGTCATTTTTACCTCCACAATATTAGTCCAAGTTTATAATGCAACAAATACAAAAGGATGACACTTCTTGGGGTTTTACTGAAACTTTTTTGTGGTTGACTTCTTAGTTTCCAGATTTAACCTGGCTGAAGAAGTTACTTGTAATTGGATTGGTGATAATACTGATTATAGTTTGTACGACTGTATTTGTACAGTGTTGTATTACGTGTTATAGTAAGATGATTAGTAAGGTGCAGATATGTCTGAGGTTCTATTATATGAGAAATCACAGGGATACCATGAAAAAAACAAAAGGAGGGAGTTGTTAAGGATAAATAGAGCATTGTGTTAAGAGTACAATCAGAACCAGTGTTGGGGAAGTAATATTTGTGGCAATTGTAAGAACATTGTTCAATTATGCATAACCTTTTCTATGGCTGGTTTAAAGCCCAGTCCAGCTGAATGAACAGGTTGTGCAAGGAATGTCAGACCTAGAATAAGTATTAGATTTAATGATAATTAATGATTAAAAGGTTGAACTACTTTGATTATAGGCATAGATTAAATACAAATATAAGTTAATGGAACTGCTTGAGTTTTTCTTTAAAGTTTTAAATATTAAACAGAAATGTCTCAAGAAAGAAGATAAGCCATTTTTATTACTGACGGAGAAACATGAAGCATCGCTTTTGAGGGAGAACTGAAACCAGACAGCAGAGGTGAATTGTAGAGGTGGAATTGAGAGTGACTTCAAAGAAGAGTAATGAACAACAGAGAACTGGGAGCTCATGGAAAAACACCATGGAAAAACATCAAGAAATTTTAAAAGAATAAAAAAATATATACCTATTGTACCAGGTATATAAATATTTGCTGATTTTGTGTGGGCTTTGCCACTCCCTGAAGTGGTGGTCCAACTCTGAGTTGTTAATAAAGCAAGCCTAGAGTTACCTGCAGTGTATTGAAAAATCCTTTAACACTCTGCCCATGGCAGGGACAGTTGGAACTAGATGACCTTTAAGGCCCCTTCCAGTCCAAACCATTCTATGACTTTATGAAGCAGATTGACACAAATGTCCCACTAAAACCAGTTGTCTTTACATCATTTATAGGTTATCTTCAGAAGTAGTGTTGGAAAGAATTAAACAAACAAGTCTAAAATGACCAAACCCACTGCCCAAAGGAAATATGATATGCTAACCTTTCAGCTCATCTTTGCATGTGGTGTTAGCTATATTTCTGTGTATGAAAGGTTAGTAGAAACAGTCCAAGTGACAGATAACCAATAAGTATACTGGTCAGATTGAGAAAGTTATATCTAAATATCACCTGTTGATGAAGATATTTTAGACTAATAAGACATTAAAAAACAGCCTTGTAAGCATAATTGTGTTTCTCTGTCATTGAGCTTGTGTTTACACAGGGGTTCCCATCTGCAGGTGGCCAAACCCTTTCTCAAGAATATCATGGAACCAAAATGAGGTTTCTACATTAATTAAGTAATTTCCCTAGTAGCATTCTTCAAAGCAATCCTTACTGTTACCTGTAAGTATATACATTTCTTCTTTTACTTGGGTTTTGGTTTTTGGTATTTTATTCTCATTCTGTATTCACATGAACATTTTACAGAAGCAACTATGTGATGCTGTTTTCTTTCACCTAGTCTATGTGGTATGATCAAGATGTCACACTAAATTGTTTTCTCTGTTTCTCTGAAGGTCTGCTCCTTTTAGGATGATCTCTTAGAACTCTCCTTAAGTTGCTGCTAATGTCTGGGTATCATCAGTTCTAGGATTCCTGCTGTTCAGCCTTACACGGGTATTTGTCACAAGGTAAAACACAATAGCCCTCAAAGGCCCTTAATTTTCTTCCAAGAAGTCTTTCCTCCCTAATTCATTGAGTTTGTTAATCATGAATTCCTTTTACATTAATGTTTCCCTCCTGTCAAGGGGCAAATTTTCTCAAGCTGAGAAGCATGAAAAAGTTTCATTTCTACTGCCACGGAAAACCGAGGAAGTAAATAATTTTCTCAGCAGTTAGTCTGATCAAATGTTTCAAACGCATCTCGAAGACAGATAGAGTTGGGAGCCAGAGTAGGAGCTGGAGATTTACGGGGCAAGCAGCTGGGACTAGAGTAGATAAAACACTGAAACTGCAACAGAAACCGGGAGAGAAGAAGGCAGCACCTGGCCACTCAGCTACATTGTAACTAAGAGAGCAGTATATTTTCCTAAAGTCCACCTGACGGGAAGTTAAAATTATTCTGAAAACACTGATGGTCTCTCTTCCCAACCCCCCATACTTTATCTCCAACGTGTGTTAAGTAAGAATTCAAAGCGCTCCAGACAGGCTAGATGTCACGTCAGATGCTCTGGACTGTCCAGCCTTTACTCTTCCCCAATACTTCCATTAGCTTACTTAATTTAAAAAAAAAAAAAAAAAAAATTCAATAATTTCTTTTCTGTTCTAGAAAAAAAAATCAGATTAATTCTGACCCTGAGCAAACCAGTATAAACTGCTGTGTACTATGCAGTGTCTCTACTAATACTTAATCCAATCTTGGGAACTGGTAAACAATGAAGTCCTTTCCTTCTGTAATATTTGAAGAACAGAACAAAAGGAAAAGGTAATGAGGACTGCACAAACCTGGCATCTGGCCAGTACTTCAGAAGCCAAAAAAAAAAAAAAGATGGGAGATCAAGATAATCCTGATTTTTAACCTTATAGGGAAACTTCAGAGAGGGACAGGCACCAAGAAACACAAAATACAGGTGTATAAGTTAATTGTGTAAATAGCTGCTACTCATAATCATTAGCATACATGTATGTGGATCACTCCCCCATGTACCGGGTACTGAATTAACAGGATGCCTTGCTTCTTAAAATCACATTGGTGTTAAGAATTTTCTTTCCTGATTTCCATGACAAAGGGAACAGAAAAATTTGATCAAAACTAATGCCTTACAAGGTATACAAAACATATGTTTGTACAAAAAATGGCTGCAAAAACATTTAATGTTTCCTTAATAGTACTTACTGTCACCTTGTACAGATGTAAAAGATTTTTTTTATTGGAGATTCAGGGGTTTGTGTCCACATTTCCTCAAACTTGGCACCATTTTGCTTTTTTTCAAAACTGTATTTATCTTGGTAAGCTGCTTTTCCTCTCAGAATGGAAGACCAGTAGCTGGGAATTTGGAAAAAAATACAAACAACCTTCTCCTTTGATAAAGAAGTGTCCCAAAATCACATTTTCCAAGAAACTGTGTGTTGAGGGATGATTTTTCAACACATAAAATTGTGTTTCATTCTGAGATTATAGTAATCTCTTCCTCTTGTCCTTTATTCTTATGATACTGTGGAGTTTTAGAGTTTAAAACTTCTAAAAACTAAATAGGTCATAGTGTGAAGACCTGCAGCTTGAAGAATATAGAAATTAATGAAGAATGATCCAATTTTTTTTAAACACAGAAAGTACTTTTCTCACTTAGGTAAGTCAGTAGAGGTACACACTGAGAGTAGTCAGTAGAGCAGGACTGTCTATATAAATGTTAGCATAAAAAGGAAAAACTAAAGCAACTGTTCTATTTGCCAATCATTTGTGAATTATAACCATATTTTCTGTTCCTGATTTTTTCTTTGAGGAACAAAAAAGAGGCAGTAATACGGAATAATCTTCAAAATACTTGTCCCTCTACAGCTTCAATCTAACTCACTCTTCCCACAACACGTCTTCTGGCTTTGGGTTTGGGGTTTTTTCCCAGCTTTCATCACAGAGATATCAGTAGCTCTAGCAAAAATTTGTGTATAAAAGCACAGTCACTGACTGCCAGAATAACAGTATCTCTGGAAAATCTAGCTTCATTTAATCAGGATTGAAGCTGCTTTGCCCAAATCATGGCCTGGACTGTTTTTTTCTTTGTTTGAAGTCACAGATTACCCAGGTATGTGAGAGATTGTTAAAGACTTTATTATTTCAAAGCTTTTGATTTTTTTCACCAAAATGTTCCAGAAAACGCAGCCAAGTAAAATTAGCGAGATTATACATACTCAATATGACCACTTAAATATGTAAAACTTATGAATTTTTGAACAATTGCACAAGTCCTAACTACAAGCTTGCATCCTGTGGCTTATTTGCTGTAATACTCAATTTTTTTACTCTTCTACACAAAACTTTTTTTAAAAAAGTTCATTTCTCGCATTTATTAAGTTTCTGTATTTCAGTCATTAGGTGATACAAAAGTGGTTCATTGTGCTAGCTGCCTGCAAAGTTGAAAGATGCAAAATACATCGAAATTCAGTTTTGCTTAGTCATTATCAAAAAGTAGTTTTGTATACTTATTGTGCTATTGTGTTCCTTTTCCAGATTGCTGTTTTAGTACAATATAATGTTTCCTTTCCTAGTTTCTCAGGCCTGGTAACCAAAACAGCAGTGTCCTTTCAAGAAATTCATAAACTTAAAACACTTAAAAATGGAAGTGAAAAGTACTTAGGAGAATTATATTTATGTCTTCAAATGAGAATTAACTTCCTCCATGTATTATCATTCGTACCAAGAAAAATATAAATCTCATTTATAGATGAAACTGATACCAGAAACACCAGCAAATAAAAGTCACTAAGAGTTGTTTAGGAGTTTTAGAAAGCAAGCACCCTTCATCAGGGCTGGGCAACATGCAGGAGTAATCTCCATCCATCACTTGCAACAAGACAAAAGCTGGTTACAGAAGAGATTTCTCAATGCACCTTCTATTGCTTTCCAAGGTCTCTTATTTTGTTACTGTGAAACTTTGCAACAGTCAGAACTCTGGCTAATTTGGAGCTGGCTCAGCTCTCTGCTTGACCTTGCCTTTGAGATAAGAGAATACTGCAAATCGGTGATTGTAGAAGAGACATTTGTTCAGCACAGATCACACTTCACACAAGACGTTATCACCTTCAAAAATGAACAGTGTCTGAAGAAACACAGTTTTAAAGTAAACAGGCTATCAGAGGGACATTCTGTCTAGCTTTCAAAGAACACAATTACTTAGATGAATCTTCACTTTAGCTTAAAACACAATATTCTGCTTTTTGTAATAGTTACTACTTCTTGTATCAAATCCTTCCTTTTCTTTTGGATTTTTGATTCTCATCTAAAGGTCCACAACACCCTTCTTCCCACAGAATTACAAGCAAGGTAGAATAACATCAATGTAGTTTGCCTGCATCTATTCTAGAAACGTGATCCATTTTCAAAATTATGTATTTTTCACAACTTAATGCTAGGAAGACTATCCCTATTATGACAGTGATTAACACTAAAGTTTGTGACAAGGAAGCCAGCCATCCAGTCAGCTATGCTCCACATATATGAGTTAAAAAATTATTCAGCCAATTGTTTTCTGCATCCTCTCTCTCAGATTCTGAGCTTGTCAGGCAACAGTTTAAATTTCTTCTATCTACTTATTAAGATCCTCCATTAGATTTGGGATATGGTTGGAACAATAATCTGTGTCCGATTTCAGATCCCCAAAGACTCCATGCTCTTTGGCCAGCAATAAATCTGAAACTAGATAGTGTTTTAATACTGTCTTTCTATTGGTCTGTACCTGCTGACTAATCAATTAAAATTCTTTGGCAACCAAACTAGTCAGAGTTTCCACTTGCCAGGTAAGATTTTCAATTAGAATACAGTTTTCCAGTGCAGTCAATCTCCATCCTACCTCAGTGGATGTGCTTGGCCCTTGCTAATTATCTTCAGCATTGGCTGGTTTGTTTTTCCCCCAATAATGAGCATTTATAAGGTTTCATTTCACTTCCAGATAGGGCACAGTGTCAGGAGGTCTAGGGTTACATATGTATTTTCTTCAATAAAAGACAATTTGGTAGTCCAAGGCACACTTACCAATGCCGATATGCTGTACCCAAGGGCTGGCACTTCAGCCTGTGAACAGCAGGAAGTGTTGATACAGATTACTCATAATTCTCATGCTCTTTTTATAATAAAGGTAAGGCTGCTATTATTACATCTGTCTCTGGCAAAGTTACCTGTGATATTCTGTATACCACTCCAGGTCATCTTACGGAAATCAAATTTATCTTTTTTTTTAACCTAACTAAAGCACCACTCCAGGGGAGAAATGTATCTGCAATCTCCTTGTAACTTTTAATCCCAAATGCTAGAGCTTTTTCTCCAGATATCACATTATGACAATTCAGTCACATCACCACTGCAGTTGGTAACATATAGGATCATTAATCCAGCAGCAACTTGTGTCTCACTGTATCCTGCAACCAATCTAAGAAATGGACCCCTTCATGCAAAGAGTGTTAGTATGATAGCCAAAAAAAGTCCTGCTACTTCCCAGCCTTCAAAGTGTTTCATCCTGCAGTACGTCACTCCCACTTTGTATGCACTGGTTTTCACTATCTAAATCATAGCTCCCATTAGCCTGTTTTAGCACTTTGGTGACGTTATCCAATTTTTGAAGATCCATAAGACTTAGCGGAATAATTCCCCAGGGTATGGGGTCTGAGGTGGATGAAGTGGAATGTGGCATGGGGAGGAAAGCTGTCACACTAGAGCTATTCATTTTACTGAAAGCTTTTATCACCTCCAATATGCTGTTGTCATTCCAATCCACTCCTTTACCCAAAATTATAGTTGTAATGACTGTCATTTGAAACATAACCACAAAATTCATCGTGATCTAATTCTTTGAATTCTTATCTTTAGTGGGTTCCCTGAGTCCCACTGTATTATCCACTCAGGCTTCAGTACCCACTCAATTCCCATGTGGTGAGCAGTTGGGGACCATCATTCTGTGGTTCATGAAGCAGGAACCTTCTTAATCTCTGAATCCATGGTCCTTTTCCAGCTACCTTCATGGCTGTGTATGTAGTTTAAAGTACCTGATATGGTCCTTTCCACTTAGATTTAATAGTTATGAGTCCCAAGACTTGATATGAACCTAGTCTCCAAACTGAAACAGTTGTGCTGGTGTATCAAGCTCTAAGGATTTCTTAACTGTCACAAACTTCTGCAATTCCTGGAGAGCCTTTCTTAAAGATACCTAATAGTTTTTTAAGTCCAAATTCCCTTAAAAAGCAATATGTCCTGGGACATGTGGCATCTGATAAGGCCTCCCATACAATATCTCATATGGGCTAGGGCCTCCTTGTCAGGGTTAAGTCTGAATTTTTAATAATACCAAAGGTGCTTTTACTCAGGTCATATAGGTTTTCTGGCATATTTCACCCATCTGCAGCTTCAAAGTATAATTCATTCTCTCTACTTTCTCAGTAGACTGAGGCCTATAAGGTGTATGCAAATCCCAAGATATTCACAGAACACTGCTTAGTAGTTTGATTACTTCTGCCACAAAATGAAAACCTCTTTCCAAAGACATTCGTAAAGGCTACCCAAACATCAGAATAATTTCTTCTAGGAAAATTTAATTAATTTTCTTGCCTGATTTGTGTAAGCAGGGAAAGCCTCTGGCTAGTCTGTAAAGTTATCTACTAAAACTAGAATATATCTCTATCCTTTTTTGGAATAACTCAGTAAAATCTATTTGCCAATAATTTCTAAGGAAATGTAAGGAAGGAAATTGCCAAGTATAATCCCACACTTTTCTGCAACAGAACAAACAATTTCTGTCATGGCTCTTCCTATAACTATTTTCTTTAATTGTTTTAAAAGATTTTCTGTTCCTCAATGTACTTTATCATGTCCCCTTTTGGCCAGTTCCCTTAAAAGAAAAGGAGGTACTACCATCTACCCGGTCAGTGTGACAAATCACCCACTATTTTGTTCTTTCCTCTGCAATGTCATAATCAATCTAAGGTCCTTATTATCATATCTAGGAGCTGTTTTCTGGTAGTCTTCTTTCTTTCTCTGGTGCCAAAGTCATGATGCCTGTTTCTGCAGCCTCTTTAGCAGCCTTATCAGCCAATTGATTTCACAATCCAATATTAGGTTATCTCCAACTGATGTGCCTTGCAATGCATAGTAGCCACTTCTGTAGTTTTCTGAATACTGCCTAGTAATTTTTTATTTTGTTCTGTATACTGTTCAAAGCCCCCCTCTCTTTCCATATGGCTCCATTGGTATGCATGACTCCAAAGGCGTAGTTAGAGTCTACCCAAGGCCCTGGTTAAGGTCATGAATTTGGCTTTCTGGACAGAGGTTGTTGATTGCAAAGCACAAGCTTCCACAATGGAGCTTCTTGTGGTAACTGCATACCCCAACAACCTTTTTTCTCTTCGCAAAAAACTGCTCCTCTCTGTAGCCAACAGTGTGCCACCATCCCAAGAAAAGTTAATTCACTGACTATCTGGGGTTCTGGTAGCTTGCAAGTTGCTCCTTTTCTTTCTGTGGTCAGTTGTTGCCACCCTTGTTGTATCTCAAATCCAAGATAAGTCATGGCTCTTCATGCAACCTGAGCCTTCTCTCTGCAAACTCTATATCCACTTAGTTCTCAAATGTTTTAAAGGCTTATAGTCAGTTACAATCTTCTCTAACAGCTGTAGCAATAAGGATGTCACCTACATACTCTAATATTATTCTCCCATGTTTTTTTTTTTTCCTGTATTTCTAGTTATTTGGCTAATTGTTTCCCAAGAATGGTTGAACTGTTTTTAAATCCTTGGGACAGAATATTTCATGTATACTGAGCTCTTCTACCAGTTTCAGAATTTTCCCATTTAAGAGCAAAAAGCTCTCGACTTTCCCTTTTCAAGAGGAAGGCAGAAAAGGGCATCTTTTATGTCTAGTACAGTAAACCAAACCTACTTTTCAGTTAAAGCTGTTTTTTCAAAGAGTATAGGGATTCACAGCCACTGGATGTATGTCCTAAACAATCTGATTCACTGCTCTAAGACCCTATAGTAAATGGTAACCCTTATCATTTGCCTTTTAACCAGCAAAATCAGGATATTATATTTTGACTCATATTCCACTAATAATTTATATTTCAAGAATTTCGAATTACTGATACTAACCCAAGCTTAGCTTCCAACTTTAAAGCGTATTGTTTAATTCCTACCAGAGTCAGTCCTAGTTTCAGAACATCTCCTACAAATTATGCTGACTCAGACTTCCCATGTATCTCTCCTGCCCACACTGTTGGGACCACAGCATCTCCAAACTCTTCAGGGATTATTTTCTTTGAATGTTGACATCTTGTAATAATACAGCTGTTACTTCAATACATTTAGATTCTGGTATATAAACTTGAACTTCCCCTTATCAAATAACATTTATGTTATTTGAGTTTCTAATTTTTCAAGAAAATCCTTTCCTAACAACAGAATCATAGAATCACAGAATCACCAGGTTGGAAGAGACCCACCAGAACATTGAGTCCAACCATTCCTATCAAACAGTAAACCATGTTCCTCAGTACCTCATCCACCGCTGCCTTAAACATCGCCAGGGAAGATGAATCAACCACCTCCCTAGACAGCCTGTTCCAATGCCCAATGACTCTTTCTGTGAAAAACTTCCTCCTGATGTCTAGCCTAAATCTCTCCTGGCAGAGCTTGAGGCCATTCCCTCTTGTCCTGTGCCCTGTCAATTGGGAGAAGAGGCCAGCTCCCTCCTCTCCACAACCTCCTTTCAGGAAGCTATAGAGAGCAATGAGGACTCCTCTCAGCCTCCTCTTCTCCAGGCTAAACAACCCCAGCTCTCTCAGCCATTCCTCATAAGGCCTGTTCTCCAGACCATTCACCAACTTTGTTACTCTTCTCTGGACTCACTTGAGAGCCTCAACATCCTTCTTGTGGTGAGGGACCCAGAGCTGAACACAATATTCAAGGAGCAGCCTCACCAATGCTGAGTACAGAGGGAGAATAACCTCCCTGGATCTACTGATCACACCATTTATGATACAAGCCAAGATGCCATTGGCCTTCTTGGCCACCTGGACACACTGCTGGCTCATGTTCAATCAGGTGTCAAACAACACCCCCAGGTCCTTCTCCAGGCAGACTTCTAGACAGACTTCTCCTAGTGTGTAACTCTGCACAGGGTTGTTGTGCCCCAAGTGCAGGACCAGGCATTTGGCCGTGTTAAACCTCATGCCATTGGTCTCTGCCCAGTGGTCCAGCCTGTTCAGATCCCTTTGCAGAGACTCCCTTCCCTCCAGTAGATTCACCCTTCAACCAGCTTAGTATCATCTGCAAACTTGCTAAGGGAGCACTCAATGCCTTCATCCAAGTCATTGATGAAGACATTGAACAGGGCTGGACCCAACACTGAGCCCTGGGGAACACCACTTGTCACTGGCCTCCAGCTGGATTTAACACCATTTACCACCACTCTCTGGGCCTGGCCATCCAACCAGTTTTCCACCCAGGAGAGTGTGCCCCTCTCCAGGCCAGAGGTTGAGAGTTTCCGTAGCAGAATGCTGTGAGAAAGTGTGTCAAAGGCTTTGCTGAAGTCCAGGAAGACCACATCCACAGCCTTTCCCTCATCCAGCAGCTGAGTCACTTTGTCATAGAAAGCTATCAGGGTAGTTTGGCAAGACCTGCCTTTTGTGAACACATTGGCTGGGCCTTATCATCCAGTTCTCTTGCATGTGCTTCATGATAGCACTCAAGATCACCTGTTCTATGACTTTCCCTGGCACTGGGGTTAGACTGACAGGCCTGTAGTTCCCTGCATCCTCCCTGTGACCCTTCTTGTAGATGGACACAGCTTTCGGGAGCCTGGGAAATACAAAACCCGATAAGTTATATACTGTTTTCCTAATTTAAATTTCAAATATTTTAAGAAATGGTTGACTTTCCCTGACTCCCATCACACCAATAATGCTTACATTATTGTTATTACTTCTTCAAAGTATTCAATACAGAATATGAAGCCCTCATGTCTACCACAAGTTCAATTTTCACTTCCCCCAGCCCGATTTTAACCAGAGATTCTGCAAAACATTTCTCTGGTCTCCTTTAATCCTGTTCTAGAGAGAACAGTGGATTCAAAAGAGTACCTTAATCCAAAAGAAGGCATTTCTGCTTCCAGAGCATTAATTGCAATGAAGAATTATAATTCAGTGATGCATTAGCAGGCCATCCTTCTCTAGAAAAACCACAGTTTTAAAGAAAACATGCTGTCAGAGGGACATGGTCTCTAACTTTCAAAGAACACTATTACTTAGATGAAACTTAACTCTACTTCAGTTTAAATCACAATATTCTGCTTTTTGTAATAGTTACTACTTGTCATATCAAAACACAGTGGGAAAAAAAAAAAGCTTTTTGATTGGTCTTTCTTTAACTACGAGAAAGAGTCCAGAGTTAATCTGGAAATACTGGAATGGAACATAAAATTTTCCTAGTGCTATTCTCAGGAAGCAACTCTTCAGTTATTGCCAGTTTCCTCACTATTGGACAGTAGAATTTTGACATTTATTTTCTCAAGCCTAGCACTGTAAGTCTTTGTAAGAATGCCCCAAAAATTAAGAATCCAAGACTTTAATGCCTTCTTGTAGCTGCAGGACTCATGTAAGTAGAAAACAGATATCCAACCACATTATGAGTTCAAATGACAGGACATGATATCCTTCAGACATCTAAAATTCCTTGAAAGTCCATGTCTTCATGTAAGTATTTAAACTAAGCAGAAACAGGAAGGGGTTGGCTGTAGATCAAACATTAAGCAGACTGCTGAGCTATCCTATAAAAGAATGTCAGGGAATTCTCAGCTTTGGTTTAACAACACGGTCCTTTTTCCACAGGGAAATTACATATTTAATGATTTTTATAGCATTTCAGGATTTCTCTTGGATATGTGAGATTGTTTGCTTTTAGTATTCTGTTTAGTATTCTGTTTTACTAACATAAAATATAATTCAGAGGAGGGAACTTTGCACTGAAATAATTGTCAGTGTCACTCTGACACTTTTTTGAGAAAATCAGTCTTAAATATAACATGATGAGTTGCCAGAAGAAGAGGAACTATAGCAGAAAATACTTGTGTCTTGCCATAGTTACCAGGGTATAACTGTTTTCAAACTATGCAAGTGCAGACTAAGGATTTTAGGATTGTAGGGGCTGGGTTTGAAATTGATCCACAGATTTGTTTCCTCAGCACTATTCCCTGTGATAGTAAAAGCATATCCAAAACTGTCAGGAAAAGAAAGAATTAAACAGCTGAGGTCTACAGTAATCAGCAAGCAATTATATCAAACTTAGAGATATTTGCAGCTATTTTTGCTGGTGATCAGTGTGCAGAGGGATGCAATTAGCCACGAATTGGTCTACTCACAGGGTAAATACAAATAGTAACACATATGCTGATTTCAAAACCTGGGGTGTCAGAAAAGATTCTTAATACTGAAATATATCAGAACACAGAATATATCATTAAACATCATGTGCTCCTTACTGAAAAAAAAAAAAAGAAAGAAAAAACAATTGGTCTTTCTTTTTAAGTAATAGTTACAAGATTCAGAGAGCATAAAATGCAGCTGTATGATTTATAATATAATTAGAACATAGTTGCAAGATTCCTTAGAAAGATGCGTCATCTTATTTTTAATGTAACTATTCTTTATTTCCAGGAATATATTCAATCACAGTAGTCTATTTCTAAAAGAAGGACATAATTTTTTGCTCTTTCACAGGATGAGGAAAAACTCATGACATTTTCAGTCCTCATGTAGAAAGTTATGAGTTTAAGGCACCTAACAAGTGCATAAATATACATTGCTGTATTTCAAAGAAACAAACACTACCTAATTTTTGTTATCCTTAAAGATAAAAGGTTACATTCATTCAAATCCTCTCTGGTATTAGCATTTCTAATAATGTTACTATTTTCAGTGAACTTACACAGACCAGGTTGTAAATACAAAGTCCATAGGCAAAAAAAAGACATGGATAATAGACCTTATTGGTAGTTTTAAGACAATAACTTTGCCGCACTGCAAATAGCAAGCCTGAAAAACGTTTTAGAAAACTCTTCCATTAAATATGAGTAGTCTGAGGACAGATAACCATATAAAACCATGCCATAACATTTGATATGCCAACTGCAAATGTGTAACTAACATCTGTTGGAGGTTTGGGAGTTGTTCTGTTTCCCTTTCTTTCTCTTGCTAGCTGAAGCCCTTAACCACTATGAAACTAGAGCCATGATAACATCACAGAAACAGTGACTTGAGAGTAGCCGTGAAAAAGACAGAAACTGTGATGACCTGCGAAAGAACTAGGTGAGCAAAATTTTCCCCCAAGTGAGAAAAGCCAGAAGTCATGTTAAGTACCCGCATTGGGACTTCAGAGACCTTGGCCTCTTGGGGCTCGCAGGATACTCCTTCCTTTCCTTAAGAAACATTGAATACAGTTTCCCACGCAGGCCAAAAGGGGGGTTGTGCTATGGGAGCGAGAAGGAGGAGCTATTGAGTAAGAGCAACCTCGAAGTGCCTCCAGCTAACTAAAGTTAAAGAGGTACTCACCAGTCCTGAGGATGGATTAAACAGGTGGTGGCTGCTATTGCTCTATGCTGCAAATAGCTTTCAGCATTTACTCAAAAGTCTCCTGCCTGTTCTAGGCAAATGGCGCTGAAGGATACCGCCCGTGGTCACTCAGGAGTTCACAATCTGACCTTCCAGGTAGGCATAGTTTCCTTTGCTTTGTGGGGAAGAGGAGAGGCTTAAAAACCATGAACAATGCTTACTTCAGTCCCTGAACAAAGAAAATGCCATTTTGACTCTCCGTGGCAGATAATTTACAAGAACTCGCATGCTTTGCCCTGATACCCTGCCAAAGCATCAGGCTCTTGTATGAAAAGGTAGAGCACAATCTGCACATTCAGGAATAGGCTCGGGGTTTTGCCTTCACCTGCTCCCTGATATCTTTGAAAACTCTCTTGACTCAGTAGTATTTCATAGCTGATGGATCTCACAACTCATCCACCTCTCCCATCTGCTGCATCAGATGCTGCTTTTTCTTGAGGGTAGGTAGTTCTAAGTTCTTTTGAAGAGGTCATCATTATGCAGCAGACACATATCTTATCAAAGCAATGTAATAATATGAGATAAATAATCCTGTAATCACAGTGGGGCACATCTTGTTTCTTCCACACATAAAATAAGTGTAATTGTCTTGGTCTGCTCCCAAGAGCAGGGAGAGGAGGCCAACCCAGAAGGTTCTGTGTATGATGGCCTTAATGAAACGTTGACATTTGAAAAAAATGGAGGTTTAAGGAGAAGCACCAAAACCCCACTCCTTATTAACCAGTTCGTTATTATTTCTTATTGTCCAGCATCCCTGCACTTTCACAGGAGCTAGAGCAGGACAAACTCACAGTCAGGACTGTTTACTGTACTTGTTACTGAAATAGGCCAGTGAGAGACAGTGACTAAAGACTGCTACGATGGGCCTTGCTCTCCTCTGCAGCTTTCGACCCTTATGCTGGCCCTGAGCTCAGCCAGCAGGAAGGGTAGCACGTAGTGAGGTGTGAATATCAGCCAACACTATACAAATAACACAGAAAAGTCTTTATTAAACTTGTGGAACATCATGCAACACCACTGATATCCAACCATTGTATATTAATCTGCTGGGTAAGAGAGACAGACAAGCAACAGATTATTTTTATAATCTGCCAAATATTTGTGGAGTGGAAAGAAGTTAAGAGTAAAGTCCCTGCTTCAGTCAATAGTTAATCACTCTGAGTGGGAGCAGCTTCAAGAGGAGATAGAGAAGTAACTCTTTTAAAACATGATAGTCCAGTGGTTAGGTCTTTCTTCTGGGTAGTCAGCACACTGTCAATGCAACTGTGCTGCACAGCAGACAGGCAGGCAATTTGGACTTGGGCCTCCCTCAAGTTCTAGTGAATGAGAGCATTCTCCTAGTGAAAACAGGGCTTCATCCTGGCTGCATTCTTACACAAAATGTGTGCCTAAGGTAGTGGAATCTGCTTACAAAATGTGTTTACAAACCCATCCAGGAAAGAAGTCTCTCCTCAGCTGCAGAATCTTAGTGCCAAACCCTCTTGGATGACCTGAACTAAAAATCATTTCTTTCCTCTGCAGTCTCCATGGAACACAGTACAGTGACCCAGGATAATCCTTTGTCTGATGAAGCTAGCTGACCAGGGCAATGTGCAGGGAATCCAGGTGCTTCCTTTCCTTTCTGTTGCAGAGGTTCACAAGAACCTGCAAATCTCCTCTGATTTAAATAACCCAAGTGCCAGATCTCAGAGACTGTCTAACAATGAAGTCTGGGTCCTGAGTCAAGTTTTCTAGTTGCTTTTTTTCCTTCAAACACCAGCAGGTGTTTACATTTACACCATCTCTGACTCAACTGATAAGTCACTCCCTGGAGAAAATAAGGCTTCCAAGGAGATAGGTAAATAACTGCATACAGAAAAATAAATCACTTTGCAGTAGGAGCCACTGAGAGGGAAAAAAAAAATCTAATAATTTCTTCCTGTTTTCTTGTGTTTGATCTTTACTTGCACGAGGAATGATCGCTTCTTCCTCCAAGAAGCAGTGTCTTCTAGTATTAAGAAATAAGTATTTTCCCTAAACTACAAAATATAAAAGTGTTCTCGAAAGGAGTTAATGTAAGCCATTGTAGGTATCAGTGTGGGATTGTACTCCAAACATACCTTCAGATGTACTTGAGCCATTCAATAATTAACACACAAAGGGACAGAAAAAATAAGGCACATACAAAGTATACCCGGGTCACCTAGTTTGGTTTATGTAAGTTAAGAAAACAGCTGTCAACGTAAGGCAAAGCAGCTCAAGGCTAACAAATGATGGGTGAAAGATCCAAGGCTGACAAGTGATGGGTGAAAGATCGTATCAGAGCCTTATTATGTCAAGAATGAGAGGCATTGTGCCTGCTGTCATAAAGGTACTGTTAATGTGATAGAGAAGTTGTAACTGGCCTATCAAGTATTCGTACAAGTAGTCAGGGGAAAGTTATTTGAGGTCTTCTTAATCTCACATTGGCTATTTCTATTTAAATATATGTCCATATGTGCTAAGATAGTTTTCATTGTACCACAGAAGCATAAATCTTCTTCAATCACGCTTTATCAGACCTTCACAAATCAGTTAACAGATGTTAGCTTTCGGAGAGGATGTGTATCCATGTAACTTAACGTTCCATTAACACAATTAATTACATTTAAAACATGCATGATCCTGCAAAATAACAGCCACTTTTTTTGTACACGGTGCAGATTCCACTTCAACGGTTTAAAGCCATAGTGTCAAAACCTGCAGATCTGGTGTTGTTTCCTCCCAATAATTCCAATACCAAGGAGATCCAGAAGCAACTCTTTAACTCTTCAGCAGCTTAAAATAGTCAAAAAAAAAACCCAGACAACAAAACTCAGGTGTATAGCTCCACTGTATCCCATTCTCCCTCTTTTCTTTAATACTGGGGACATCTCATTTACAAACAGCCATTTGCGTCTATTACAATAAGATTCTTGTATTGGTTTTAAGAAGATACATAGCTCTACCCAAACTGACAGTCTTCCCAAGTACACTCCTACTCTTTTGCGCAATGTATACTTAGTAAAGTCCCAATGCAGTTGTTAAGACCTACATGCTAAAGTTGCTGCTTTGGATGCTGCATTGCAGGTAGAATGAATAGATTGTCACACTGTTGATACTGAGACATTCAGATTTTTAATGTGGGGGGGGGGTTTCCCTTAAATAAGTCATGCAGTTTAAGGAACCTAAATAATCATCCTCATTATCACTCTTCAGAAGATCTTCCATATTAAGAGTCTACATGCCAATATAGAACATGCTATATCCTTATTTACAGTAATGTCATATGTAATATATAAAACCACTGTCAAGTTTATTGCATTCAGTGTGGTTTGGTTAACCTGTCTCCACTGACACCAGCTGGAGGATCACCATAGTTACTCACAGAATTTACTATATTTTAGCACATGGATAATGAACATTCATTCCTCCTGCCCTGTGCATTGAATTTTATTATTGGAATGCAATGATTATTGATTAAAAAAAATCTTCCTTGGTGTTTTAAAAGTGTTTTAACTCCTTCAGAGTCATGACACTGGCTAGAAAAAAATAGTGCACTGTCATGTGTACACTGGGGAAAATTTAGATGAATGGACTTCAGTTATACTGAATATTAAAGGAGTAGTGGAGTTTTGAACTGTAAATCAGATTCATCTGGCTGAGTGGAATCTGAAACACAGTTAAATCCAGCAGGGTAAGTTAGAACATTTGCTTTTAAAGCATTTGTTTTCCAGTGAGATCCTTAGGTACCCTGGTTCTAATCATCCAATCTAATGTAATGACCTAGCGTTAAACCATGAACAATTTTAGCAGGTACTTGAATGGTCTGTTTTCATCAGTAATTGGCAGGGGCAGGAAAATCAGCTGCTTTAGACTATCTGTTTTTGCTAAAAGCACAGCTATGATTAAACTTGTTTTGTTTTGTTCATTTGTAAATGACAATTTAATTAACATAAATGCTGATACTAGTTTACTGATTTTATTACCACATAAATAATGAAATAGTTCATGCAGCAGAGTACAGTGCAATGACCATACCATAACTGCTGCCATAAGAAATTACTGAAACATAAAACATTTATGTCAACTGCAGATACAAGTTATTTGATATTTCATTTAAGCGGCTTTCTTAGGAAACCAAAAGAAGAACTAGTTCCTCAAGGATCATTAAAAAGGACCAATTTCCCCTTCAAAACATTAAGAAACAAGAAAACTCAACTTCAGAATTAAAATAAGTAGAAATAGTGGAGTCAGTGAGAGCCTTAATCACTTCATACAATCAGATAAGAGGTATACCACAGAGAATTAATGTGGTAAAACTAACTGCTCGCTTTATGCTGTTTTATTCCAACAGCAATAGACATACGTGTTTTTCACAAATATGCATTTACTGCAGGCACTAACAACCTGGGGGAAGGCCCAGGTAGGCCATTTTGCCCTTGGCAGGGAGAAGGGCTGGCTCTTCCTATACTTGTTTAACCAGTCCTGAGGCAGTGGGCAGCACCAGGACATAGGAGTCTGTGTCAAGAAAACAGCAGATTCACATTTAAGCACTACCCATGACAAATGTAGCTTTGTGTAATAGTGCAGGAACTTGAACACCTGGGCTCTGCACACTGTGATTTGGGTTTCCCTGTGCTAGTAAAGTAGAACATGGAAGCAGAGGCAGCAGAGTATTAAATCAGTTCTTACTGCACATCAGAAAGGCTTTCAGCTTTTGATTTGAACTAACAGTTTCTGGTCCTGTCAAGCCTCAGAATGACAATGAAGGTGTGGATGTTTTAAAACCTAGAGGTCTTGGGGACAATTCACAGAAAATCAGGAAGTTGCAAAATAAGAAAACTGTACATCCTAATCAGTTTTTTTTTTCTTCTTTCTTTGAAATAACCTTATGTAAATTTGCAGACCTCAAAATTCAGTATCAGTCATTGGTAATACGTCCAAGATAGATATTTTAACAAAACTTGGATTTGATTTAAAAGTCATAAACTGACAGGGAAGAGAGTTCTGTTTTCAGAAATACATTGAGGAAAAATACAAAAATTGACAGAATGTGTAGGATTCAGAAAATTTGTTTCTAATGTCATAGTGGCTTCTATAGCAAGGAGTTGGTATAGAAGCATTTTCTCCCAAGAAGTTGTGAAAAGAGAAAGTGGAAACATTGGTTCTAGTGATACAGTCTTTCAGTCAGGCAGGGTATACATATTATTAAATACCCACTCATATGAAATAGGACAAATTTCAGACAAACAAACTGAAGGCAACAGCTCTGACATACAACTGACCAGAGGAAAAAAAGAGGAAAATACAGTGCAGGTGACTATATAATAAATATGTCCATTTTGACTTCTTTTGACTGGACGTTAAGTCCACATAGTGAGTAGCTTACTATGAAGATATGAAAGTCAAGTTAAAAAAAAACCCAGATATTTTAGTAGTGTCATGTGTTAATATTTTCATATTCATACTCCAGAAATAATCTGCTACTCTACAAGTTCCATTGAAAACCCCTAGTACTTTCCTTTGTTGTAATAGTATCTTCTTACCACGTTTGGTGACAGTACTTCATCACAAAAGGAGTAGGGGTTTCCTGGATGTTCTCTTTCGTCTTCCAGTGGTTTTTGGATATGATCAGAGGCAACAAAGATATGCTGACACAGACATGCTCTGCTCTCAAAGTTGAAGTGATTCCAAGCTTACAGTGATGGAATGGATCATTGGAGCTGTTTGGATATGCACTTCTAGAAACTTACACCAGGGTCTAAAATCTGAGGAGAGGAAGGTGGTAGACAGTGCCTATACTTTCCTCTTTGAAAAAAAAATGTTCAAAATAATTAAAAATGCTTTTAGATTGAAGCTGTTGGAAAATGGATAAAAAGAGTGGGAGTAGGTAAAAGCTAGATTTTAGTAGAAGAAACTCATTTCCCACTGAAAAGGTTCAGCTGAAAGGGTTCAACCACTACTTTGTGTAAGTATAGTAGAAATATGTATGTGTGCACTGACGCTTTCTCGGGCACACTGTGACTGATGCAGAAGGGTTTATTTTGTGGCTCTGCAGAGTATAGACTTTGTTCTCCCCTCTCTGGCATCACTCTATATGCTCCATGCAGCCTTTGAGTTACTCTCAGCTAAGGCCATTGTTCTTAAGGAGCCTAATCTTCAAGACTGCTTGGCCATGGAAAAGAAGAAAAAGGGGTTGGATGCACTTTCCTTTTTCCTAGTGTATCTGCAAACACTTAGATGCTAAGTGATCTTAGACTTCAGGTTTTCTTAACACCATTTAATGCAGATGTAGGAGAACGTTTGTGGCATAATAACAACAATTTAATAATTACATGGTAGACAATGTGAAAAATATATGGATTGATGCTTTTTATATTGAAAAGTTCAAATTTAAAAAGTAGGATAAATTCTCAAGACAAACATTATATTTCACAAATTCAAAGAGCCAGACCCCAGGCTGAGGGTCGTCTAGGGGTGCTCCTGGCCTGGGGAGGATGCTGAGGCGTGGAGGAGAGCAGTGGAGTAGCACAGTCTGGCCTGGCAGCACATGAATGAGGGCACTGCGGGTGGTGGTGAGGATGGAAGAAGTGTAGGACATGGAATTCAGTCTGTGACCAGTAGAGGGGACACAGTGCAACAGGGATCACAGCTGCCTGCAGGTATGGAAGCGTTGCTCTTCTGCTCAGAGGGCTGGACTCTCTTGATGTATAATTTAGGTTCAAAAATTTGTGGGAATCACTGGCATGCAATATATGCCAAATTTAAGCACAGGAATAAATTATATTTCAATATCAGTTGGAGGCCAGTCACAAGTGATGTTCTCAAGAGCTCAGTGCTGGGTCCAGTTCTGTCCAGTATCTTTATCAATGACCTGGACAAGGGGAGGCTCTGCAAAGGGATGTGAACAGGCTGAACCGCTGGGCTGAGACCAACACAATAAGGTTTAACAAGGCCAAATGCCAGGTCCTGCCCTTGGGGCACAACAACCCTGTGCAGAGCTACAGACTAGGGGAAGAGTGGCTAGAAAGCTGCCTGGAGGAGAAGGACCTGGGAGTGTTGATTGACAGACAACTGAACATGAGCCAGCAGTGTGTCCAGGTGGCCAAGAAGGCCAGTGGCTTGTATCAGAAACAGCGTGACCAGCAGATCCAGGGAGGTTATTCTCCCTCTGTACTCAGCACTGTTGAGACCTCTCCTTGAACACTGTGTTCAGTTCTGGACCCCTCACCACAAGAAGGATGTTGAGGCTCTGGAGGGAATCCAGAGAAGAACAGTGAAGCTGGTGAAGGGTCTGGAGAACAGGCCTTATGAGGAATGGCTGAGAGAGCTGAGGTTGTTTAGCCTGGAGAAGAGGAGGCTGAGGGGGAGACCTCATTGCTCTCTATAACTACCTGAAAGGAGGTTGTGGAGAGCAGGGACCTGGCCTCATCTCCCAAGTGACAGGGGACGGGACAAGAGAGAATGGCCTTAAGCAACACAAGGGGAGGTTTAGGCTGGACATCAGAAAAAACTTGTCACAGAAAGGGTCATTGGGCACTGGCAGAGGCTACCCAGGGAGGTGGTTGATTCACTTTCCCTGGAGGTGTTTAAGAGATGGGTGGATGAGGTGCTGAGGGTCATGGTTTAGTGATTGATAGGAATGATTGGACTCTATGATCCAGTGGGTCTTTTCCAATCTAGTGATTCTGTGATTCTGTTAGTGTATCTAATTTAATTTAAAACAGTGAAGTTTGGTCTTCCCTTAGAGCAGGCACAAAATGCTTTTGACTGAGAAATCACTCACTGCTATTTCTTGATAATAATGATGTGACCAGCAGCACCAGATGATTCTGCCCTGGTACTGAGCACTGGTGAGCCAACATCTCAGTACTGTGTTCAGTTTTGGGCCCCCTAACTATGAGAAACACATTGAGGTCCTGGAGGGCATCCAGGGAAGGGCAACAAAGCTGGTGAAGGGGCTGAAGAACAAGTCTTATGAGGAGCCACTAAGGGAACTGGGATTGTTTAGCCTAGAGAAGAGGAGGCTGAGGGGAGACTTTATCACTGTCTACAGCTACCTGAAAGGGGACTGTAGAGAGGTGGGTGTTGGTCTTTTCTGCTGAGTAAGTGGTGATAGGGCAAGAGGAAATGGCCTCAAGCTCTGCCAGGGGAGGTTCAGATTGGACATTAGGAAAAACTTCCTCACTGTGTTGTCAAGAACTGGAACAGGGTGCCCAGGGAGGTGGTTGTGTCACCATCCCTGGAGGTATTTAAAACACAGGTAGATTAAGTACTTAGGCGTATGATTTAGAAGTAGACAGGTGTGTTGGACTTGATGATCTGAAAGGTCTTTTTCCATCCCAGGGATTCAGTGATTCTATGATCTTTACCTGTGGCTCTTGTTTTTAAGCGCATGTATAGTGGTATCATATATGGGGCTCTCCTCAGCTCTGAGAAACAAATGCTGGTGTCTTTTTCCCCTTTCAAAATGGTGTGGATATGGATTGGAAAAGTTCACAATCATGGTCTAACCAATGGCTTTGCCTGAAACTGATCACAGGGTTGGTGGCCGACAGGAGAACTGGAGCCTTTCATGTGCATACAGGAGAGTCTCAAGACTGCTTCACCCATCTACCAATGGGAATCTGGTTTTTTGCACCTTACTCAACAAGTATGCACCCTTCTCACAGCCTCAGTATTGATGGTTTTTTTTTTCTAGAACGATGAGTACATCGTTATGGAGAGCAATCTGGGTGAAAACAAATGTGAATCAGAAGATCAGGAGCAACCACGCTTGAAAGGGTAATGTCTTTTGGATGAGTAAGTTTTTCACTAACTTTGTCCTGGCCTAAGCTATAAGCTGCCAGTGTTTCTGCTTCTGGAGTGACAGCTGCAAGTTTTCCTGCCATACCCCTATACTGCACAGACCTTTGTATTGCCAGGCAATTTCTGTAATGCAGAAACAAATGGTATTTTAATTTTTTTATACTACTCAACTAACATGTTATCATATAACTGTTTCTGAAGCCTTAAAAATTAAAGGAGTAATTTTTTTTTTTTTTTTATTTTTTGTACACTAACTACTTTTCCAATATTTTCACAATAGCCTTTTTTAAATAGAGGTCTTAAATGGTGATCCCTTTCAGGAAGTTAAAGATTCACTATTGTCCTTCTGTTTACATGCACCCACCCCCCACCCACGTGCAAAATAAGAATACAATAGCGGTAAACAAAGCCATATTGATGTAGCAGAATTTTTACACTTCATTAGCACTGTTACCAAGTGACCACATAGTGAAAACAAATATCTATGTTTTACTTGAGTGTTAAGATTGTCTGGCAAAACTACTAAACCTGTGTAAGACATTCAAAATATTAATATATAATACTTAAAATTATATTTTATTTTCTTACTATTTTTCTCTCATATTGAATGGTCATATATACCTTCACAAAAATACTGTACTTTTACCCTGATTTCTATGGCTGCATTCTCTTATACAGAACATCATTTGAGCTTTGAACCTGTTTTTCTATCTGCAGACTCTAGCAACTGACTGTATATCTCAAATAGAAGTTTGTCTTACAAACAGTGTGCTTGTATACAGAAGTAGTTGTGATGATTTTAATTATGGCTATGATACCATCATATTAAAGTATAGAATCATAGAATGTTTTGGGTTGGAAAAGACCTTAAACATCATCTAGTTCCAACCCCGAAGCTATAGACAGGGGACACCATACACTAGACCAGGCTGTTTTAGGACCCGTCCAACCTGTACAGAAAGTACTGCTTCGAAAATGTAGCAGAAGTATTTATAAGTCATTTAAATATTCCCTAGTTTTTCCTCTTTTTTATTCTGGAGATTTTTCAGTCCTTTAGCAGTACATAACATGAAACGCTTTATTGTTAAAAACATTCAGGGGCTTGTCTAGCAAATACAAAAGATGAGATTTCATGCATCAAACATCCAAGCTCGAGAAGTCTCTCCAGTCTGGGGTGTCAAGCATCTCCCCAGAAATTGTACAGGCAAGTGTTGGCACACAAGTCACTGTAATAATACAGAAAAATCCAGCAAATAAAACTCTCTAAAACTAGTTTTGGATTTTTAGGAAGCAAACATCCTTCATCAGGCCTGGGTAACATGCAGGAGTGATCCATTAATCATGTGTGACGAGGAAAAGCTGGGTACGGAATAAATTTCCCACTTGCATGCACATGTATGAATTTCCCCAGATATCTTATGTATATTCCATTAATTTCCAAGGTCTGATTTTAATCTTATTATAAAACTTCACAACAATCAAAACTTTTTAATTTGGAGCTGGGTCTCTCTCTCTACTTGACCATGCCTTTGAGATAAGGAAATACCACAAACACAAGTGGTTGCAGAAGAAGATACATCTGTTCAGCACAGATCCTACTTCATGCAAGACATTATAATTTACAAAAAATGAAGAACTCCTGGAAAAGCACTATTTTAAAGAAAATATGCTGTTAGAGGGTCATTCTGTCTAACTCTGAAAGAACACAATTACTTGGATGGAACTTTACTTTAGCTTAAATTAAAGTATTCCACATTTTTTAATAGCAACTACTTCTTGTATCAGAACAAGGTCAGTGAGTCCTTTCCTCCTCAAACCTGGGCTCACAGGAATGACTCAACAAGGCATCTCTGCACAGAGATGAGTTGAGTTGGGACAGAGGTGAAACTGGCATGGTTTTTTTTCATTCTTGTTTATTTGTAGTCCCTTGGAGTACAATATATAGGCTTAATTCACTGGGCTTACTGTTTTACCCTTCCTGAAGCCCCCTTGCTCTTCCATCAGCAGCAGATACCACTGCCTGGGGAAGCAAAAGCTCGTTGTAGTCTAGAAGCTGAAAAGGATTTTGCTTTTTTCTGGTTACAGTCAGGTTATGGCTTGTTCAGTGCTCTCCAGTTTTGTACTTATTTTTGGAATTTGTTTATGTTGTATTTTGTTTTGTTTTGGGGTTTTTTTGTACATGGTAGGGGCAATGAAATATCTACCAAGTTACTTTTCTCAAGTTACCTCCTAGAAGTAGATGCTAATGTAATCTCATGTCTTTAATGTAACTGCTTAAAAGGGGCATTCACAAAGTATGTTTCAGTTTTGAAAGTGTCATTTATTTCTTTGAATGGATAGTACTGAATAATTTGTGGTATGAGACACAACCCCTTGGAAAGAACTGTCTTTACATAACAAGGATTCATTACATGCACAAGATGTTAACATTCACTTGTAGAGTATAGCAGACCAGAAAAAGGATTTCAGAGATGCAAAATGCAAGCAAGACGAGTTTTGGCATATACAAATGTTTTCACATTAAAGTTCCTGAATGTCCTTTAGTGATACCTGCTTTTTCAACATCTTTGGTTAAGTAAAAGCCATCAGCAATGTGCTACACTTTAAACCTATATGATCATCTTTTATAAAAAAATTTCCTTAGTAAATCGACCAGATTTCATAGGAAGATGTTTTTTCCCTGCATCTTTCAAAACAGAGTGCATATTTATGACATATATGCCTAAACTTTGAAGATATTCTGGTACTGAAAGATAATCACTGAAAATAAGAAAATAACAAGAGAGAGAGACACGTTGGAGCAGATATTGCAAGGAATTGT
Source organism: Coccyzus lansbergi (assembly GCA_033558105.1). Taxonomy (NCBI): domain Eukaryota; kingdom Metazoa; phylum Chordata; class Aves; order Cuculiformes; family Coccyzidae; genus Coccyzus; species Coccyzus lansbergi. The sequence continues at coordinate 103,601 of JAUMJK010000741.1, read as the reverse complement.
AATCTTAAAATAACACTTTTAAATCCCAAAGGATCCATACATAGCTGTAACAGACACTAGATATTATATTTTGCTGATGAATTAAGCATAAATTTGATAAAGCAACTCCAGCTTATTCATGCATCAGTCTCTCATTTCTCTTTTTCTTTCTTTTCCTGTTGTATCTAATCTTTCTGCTGACACTGAGTAGATAACCTAATGTTCTTGCAAGTTTAAAAAAAAAGCTAGTATTTGAAAGGCAATAGGAATTCCCAGAACTAAAACTGAAATGTCAAAAGCAATCAAGATTTGTCAGACACCCTGTTACTCTTTGTGCTACTGGTGAAGGAGTGTGTTACTCTCTTCTTTTAAAGGCTGATGTGGATTAAGTTAATATTCCTTGATTCTCTCCAGTTTCCTTTACAATGATTTTTTTTTTTTTTTTTTTTTAGTACAGAAAAGAAGGATATTTTTGCTGAATTTTGGTGTGCATCTGACTCCAGCTGTATCTAGTTCCCAAACAAGAACAGTCTGGATAATTAGAATCTCTAAAGACAGTGTTGCTTTTTTAGGCTGTAGGGTATGAGGCACCACTTTAGAGAAACAGAGCTATAGCTGTGATTTCTTTTTCAGCTTGCACAATACAAGGGGTTTTATTCAGCTGCAGCTTTTTTAACTGAAATATGTCCATGTCATCAGCATACTTACCACTGGAAATCTGTGTTGAATTAACTCCCTTAATTGCTATTTCTCTAAAGTTCATTTTCCCTCATGAAATCACCCTATGTTAGCCTTAGTCAGCCAAGAAAAGAATAACAGTGCAGTTGGTAATAAATGGAAGAACAGATACAAGAATAGGACATTCAAATATTAGAAATAATTCTAGCTTCCATGAACTGCTGAGCCTTAGATGAAAAGTTAATGTAATTAACAAGCAAATTTTCAAATATCCACCAAAATATATGCAATCTGTAGTAAGTTTTTAGGTATTGGTAGTTTGACACACACACAAATGCAATCTTAGACCTTCACAACTACAGCAACCCTGCTCCCCCACATAGCAGTGCTGGACCGTCTGCCCTTAACAGTTTTTGTGGGTCTAATAATGGATACTGAATCTTAAACTAGCTACCGAATTTGCGCTAAGTAACAGACCTTGTCACAGAAGAGCTGTGCTTCAGAGGTGAGCAGAACTGGTCTGCTAACCTTTGTCCATTAGCTAGTTGACAGATTGGCCCATTAGGTATCTTCCAGATTTTCTTTTTTACTTATCTAACATAAAACCTAAGAAATGCCCTCCAAAAACTCTGCAGATGTTGTCATATTTTAATATTTATTTGGCACTCTGGCACTTTGTAACCCTTACAGTGCAGCATATTCCAGTGCAGAAACCTTGATCAATGTGACCTGATCGTACTGTGCATCATCTGCAGCTGAATTTTCTGTTCTGCTTGGGGTTTTTGATTTTTTTTTTGTTTGTTTGTTTGCATTTTTCTAGGCATTTAGAAAAGAAGTATCATAAAGCCCGTGAAATTTGCAGGAAACATAAAACCAGAATTCACTATATGGTCTATGGAATTTTAATAACAGGTACAGTATATTACAAACAGGGTTTCTGAAGCCTTGTTTATTTCCCTGTGTGAGATTATATACTATGCCTGTCTTCTATCTAACACAAAATCCCTTGACTGTCTGAAAGAGTGCATTTGAAAGGAGGCAAAAGTTAATTTAGTCCCAGGGAAAGCTCCAGATCTCAAGTCCTCCACTTATTTCCAAACTTAATGAAGGCACAGATCTTGCTATACTATTCCTCCAGTGTATTTTAACTCTAACTAGCAATTACATTTGGGATAAAAGAGTAATTCAGCCTTTGTGTATTTTCTACTACCAAGAGGCCTGTTAAGCTAGAGTTTAAGGAACTTGCCCAAAACCATAAAATCACATTAAAAAAGGTCAGAGACCAACTTAGACTGAACTTAAGTCTAAGCATTTAGAAATTAAAATTTTCTGTTCTGACCCATATCACTAGATCTCCACAACAAACATATGCTAGAGGTAATATATTTTATGTCAGCATACACTGCAAAGTCATTCAGATACTTTTCTTTGACCCTTTCATAATTAGCCATTACATTGGGGGGATTTTAACTTCCACTTAGCACTAAATAGTTTCTTTTTGAGATCCACCTGCTTAACACTGAGAACACGTAGACCTAAAATATCTCTGTCAATAGACATCAGCATACTATAAAGTGATTACAAAGGGTCTGCCTACATGCTGACTATCACACCCTCCTATCATCAATCCCTCCTGCTTTGTCATAGTACAGGTATATCCTGGCTCAAGAAAATAAGTGAGTGCTAAGGATATATCGAGGTTTCGTACATTCATTACATTAAATAAACAGCTTGTTTTACAAAAATCAATTATTTTTCTTCCTTGTTTGCCATGAACAAAATCAGACTCTTACAAGATCTGAGTGTTTTGTTTGGCCAGCAGTATTACCAATAAATCTGCCAAATGACAAATCATTCCATGGATACTTTACAACATAAACTACTTCTAAGCTTTCCAATTACTTGGGAAGGCCATCAAGTCAAGTACTTCAAATACTTCTAAGTGTTTCTTCTGGCTTTTTTGGATATACTCATCTTCCTGTGGATGAAAGAACAAGACCCATAGTTATGAATTCAAAGGTTTTGCATATCAAAAAGCAGTTCTATCCATTTATTTCAGTTTCCCAACTGATTAATGTGCTTTATACAAACTTGGTTTGGCCAAAGCATGTTACCTGTTTTGACGAGATGAAAGACATCTTCCATATTGATGAGCATGTATCATAAGTAACAACACTACCTGTGAAAACAAAATTTTTCAGTATTTAAGCCAAGAGTCAACAAAGCACTTAAAAGATATACAGACCTGATTTCAACCATATCCTTTAAATTTGAGATTTTATGTTGTTTTTAGAAAGACCAGCCCAGTTGATATATATATTCTTATTTTTGTGACAGCATACTTGGCAGTAACTATTGCAGCCTGCAGCTTGAACTTTCAGAGAGCTTTACCGCTTTTAATCATCACTGTCCTAGCCATCTTCTTCATCTGCTGGGATTTTTTAATAGCTAAGTATGAAGACAGAATTGCTGCATTATTTTCCCCTGGAGAAAGATACCTGGAGAAGCACTGGTTTTGGCTAAAATGGTAAATATGAATAACTTACTGTTTAGGCAGAAGCACAAAACATTACTCAATTTACCCTTGCAGTTGTATTTCAGCTTACCCACTCTATGAGCACAGGGAAGTGGATCAATCAATTAAATTGCAATAAGGTGAAAGAATACGTACAGAATAATTAAGTGTTTTCCATTTTATAGATATCAGGCACACCTTTAAGATTGTAATACAGTAGCTAGGTATCAAAAATCTTAACAGAAAGTATAAAATAAATCCTGAAATTGAGTTATGACAGGTTTGTGGTTGCAAGAGAACATGTTCCAGAAATTCAGATGTGACATAGCCTTCTGTACTCATTCTGCCAGCTAGAAGGTGCCTCACTGTCATTTGTTGAGAAAGCTGCGAGTTGCATAAAAACCTTAATTCTAAAATACGCAAGCTGCTAGACGGAAGTGTGTTCTCGACACTACTTGTTCACATATCCCCATAGCAAATTTTACTTGACTTTCAGAAATCAAAACATGCGAGCTGCAGTTAGTGTCATAATAAGATCATACAACCTTATTTGGGAAGGAAGTCATTAATCTGCAAGATAAATGGTAGATACTTAGATATGATAGAAAATTATTCCGAGTACTGCTGAGCAGTTATCAGCAATATTTAAGTTATTTCTGGGAAAATGGGGAGGAAAGAAAGCTCACAGACCAAAGAAAAGACCAAAAGATATCTCATTAAAAAGGAAAAGGAAATTAGCCAGCTGCTTTCTGTCTCAGCTAGGTCACCTTATATCTGAGAGAGGAAGCTTTAAGGAGTCATCATCCTGAGTTCAGGAAAATGTCCAGACTTATTGTTAAGAATTTGAATTGGTTTTGCCACAGGACCTGGAATTTACTAGAAAGATGCTACAAAGGCTGTGGTCCTTCTCCTCAAGAGCCACATTAGAGAGCAGTCACATGCAGGCACCCTCATTAGATGATCTGGCACCCCTTTTGGATAAGGCCTAAAGAGAACAGGAGAACCCCAATGAGCAGATGAACAAGCCTGGGGCAGTAAGTGCTGTATTATCTGGACTGCAGTCCTTAAATTATACATGTTGCAGATTAAGAGCTTAACTGTAGGTCACAAATTCCTCTAGAAGACAGAAAATCTCTCAGATGTAAAAAGTGTTATTCAGCATTGCTGTGACCGAGCAATTTTGTGGAGTTAGCCTGCAATACTTTTGTTCCAGGTCTAGAAACAGAATTTAGCTATCTAGGTACCACTAGAAGCAGTGGAAGCTAGACAACTGTTAGATACAAATGACACTGAAGGACTGGGAGTACATTTAGTTTCTCCCCCTATAAATGGGGTGGTGTATTTCTTTGCCTTTCAAGCTGTTGTGATAATTACCTTCAATATGCAAACTGAACTGAGTTCTGTGACAGTGAGGACTGTAGAAGCACTGAACACAGATTTACACGTGGCTTCAGTAATTGTTTCTGAGATAGCTAAATTGTTGTGATTAAAAGTTATTTTTCTAAATGGACTACAACCCATTGAAGCAGTAGACAGCTTATAACGTGTTCCGCAACAGTGTGTGTTTCATAGGCCCACCAGTTAAACAGTACAGTGTAACTCATAAAAAACACAACCTCTCTTGCTCAGAGCCAAGAAAGATTCAATAAAGTAGAAAGGAAAGAGAAAGGAGGAAGGAGTGAGAAAACAGAGTATGTTCTCACACTTCATTTCATAGAAATAACACACAGACAAGAGTCACTTATTCTTTATTGAGTTTCCCCCGCACTCTGCCTTTTGGGACATGGTTAGAGGGCATTTCTTCTGGATTCCACCAAGGAATGTTGTCATCAGAGCTGTATCACCGCTGACAGGTTCATGCTTGTGTAGAAGTATACGTTTCAACCTAATATATTGATCAGTGAATTATTTTCATAGACAGAGATACAAGTGTTTGGGGAGCGGGAAAGTGTTTCAGATGTCATACCTGACACTTTTTTCCCCCTAGGTTGTTGTGTACAGTTTTTGTTATAACTGTCATCTGCTGGCTCATCTTTGACACAGCAAAGAAGGGATCCCACCATCTGATCTCCTTCGGTGGGCTTGTGATGTATGTTCTCTTGATGTTTATCTTTTCCAAACATCCAGCAAGAGTGAGTATTTCATCTATGTTGATTCTTCTTGGGGTTTTGTTTCAGTATCTCAAAAGCTATTCCTCTATCCTATCACCAAGTTCAGTAAGTAACAGAAAATCTGTGAACATCAAAATTTAGGCTTTCCAAAGTCCAGTGATATTTAATATTTAATTTCCGAGGAAAGTCATCTAGGTCCGGTATCTTGGGGAGAATGTATAGGGCTGTTCCAGCACCTAGGTCTCACTATTTTGAGAGGCCACTGCCTATCATATGTTCTACCCTGATACAGATTGGAATACTGTTTCTTCTGGAGCATCAGTGCAAGCTAAGGCAGGCCTGCTCCATGCTTTCAACCCACAGAAGGCTCATCACAGTCCTCAGAACATCATAGGCACTTATTCGAGGACACTCATAACATCAGTACAAGTTGCATGGAACCAGAGAGGTGCTTCCCTCAAGTATCTCTTAATCCCTCACAAGTTTTACTATCATTGCAAATGTAGTAGCTGAGGCCAAGCTTATATCCTCACTTTTCACTAATCCAGTCCCATAGGCTTGCCAATGCCACTTATTTTAAGTTTCCAGGTGAGATGCCCACTCTGTGATATTACAAAGGGGTTATTTCAGCCGCCACAGCTCCCCCATAGCTTTTACTATTTTGTGCGTGTCTAGCATACAGTACATGCCTTCATCAGTCTTTCATCATATCTTAATCCACTGTCCAGGTCACCAGGTTTCACCAACACTATTTCAATGCTTCTGCATCAGTGATGAGATTTCCTTAATGGAAAAAGTCCCCTCAGCAGGGACTAATGTACATGTAACTCCCCATCCTTTGCAACTGCCTCTGTTTCCAGCTGAGGTGAAAACTCATGTAGTGCAAGTGCTTTGTAGTCTCCCATGGGTCAGCATTACATCTAATTGGCTTGTGTTATTCAAACATCAACTCAATAAATTAGAGAATGCCATCTCAGCTTTGCCTTGTAAATAATAAGATTCAGTTTTCTGAAAACAAAACATGTTTTCTGAAGCAGCAGAGCAGATATCTGCAGTGTAGTTGGGACTGATCACAGGCAGTCATAGGTTTTCCTACTGCTGCCTTTCAGGCATGTGAATCGCAGAATCTAACTGAGTAGTTCACATCTTTAAAGCTGGGGAACAGAAACAGAGTTAAGATTACCCAAGCATACAAAAAAGAATCTGTAGCAAAATATCCGTGCTCCCAGTTCAGGTAAAGGAAGAGTCCACATGGTTGGTTAATTTTAATGTTTCCGTTCAAATTTAAAAGAAAAATAAAATCATGTCTACTACCCTCATGTATTTCATCTATGAACTGTAGCACAGGATGAACTATCTCTCCTTTTCCTTATACTTGATTACTTTCTATCTATGATGGTGGAATGGGCTAGTCTATACAAATCTAGCAAGGCTTTCTGCAGCTATCTCAGATGGAGACATCTACATTGAAGAACTCTCAAATCAGGAGAGGTGATTCATGCTTCAAATCCCATACAGCCTGTTTTGACAGCTGCTTCTATCCTGTGCTGTAGTTAGACAATACCCTCGCACTAATTTAACAAATATCGAATGCAAATTATCTGTTTAAGTAACAAGTGGTTTCTTTGTTTTTATTTTTCTGTCCATCAAGATTGCCTGGAGACCAGTATTTTCAGGAATAGGAATGCAGTTTATCCTTGGATTTCTTATTCTGAGAACCAGAGTGGGATTTGATGTTTTCAACTGGCTAGGCATTCAGATCCAGGTAAGGTACTGGACAAAAATTTATATTTTACACTATTTTCTGTCTTGAGAATCTTACATAAGAGCCACACAACTCCAGGGGCTGCTTGCCCCTGGATGTTTTCCTCTCTTGAGAAAAACTAGGTTCTCAGAAAGGTAATAGACTATCTGAACTGAATCATTTCTTTCTTTATTGTCCAGTAAATATAAGACCATGTGGGATAGGCTGATGACTAATGGCCAGAGTGATCCTGTTTCTCAATGGCTTTACCATCCTTGGACTGAAATTATAACCTGCACCCTCCAAACACAAACCTACTATTGTGCCAGGGCATTCACAGAAACTTAGACCTGGCACAGCTTGAAAGCATCCTTGCAACAAACCTGGTATGCTGAAAAGGCTTGAGATTTTGAAAGTCAGAAACACTGCTGTCTACTTAATAGCCACATTCCTGGTCCCAGGGACACTTCATAGTTCTCACAACATTCAAGAAAATTAATTCAACTACACATGACAAAATTCAGAGCTGCAAGCATCAAAGGATCTCTAATGTACTTTCGTAGGTGTTCCTGCAGGCAGTCTGCAGGCACTTTTTTTTTTTACCAACTCCATTACCGTGAAGTAATAAATAAAAGAAACACAAACTGTAGATCAGAGAGTACTGATCCGAAGGACATTCAGATTTTTTTTGCCCCAGGGATACTATTTACACAGCTGTTCTTCACAGTACAGATGATTAACCACATTTAAAACAAGACAGTGCAGAATGTACTGTCTCTGAGCTGGAGTGAAGGCACAGGTCTGACGTATGACTCCTAATCTGCAGGTAGTAGGAGTCATCTGGGCTTTGTAACCATGTTCTCAAGTCTCCCTTTCATCTCTGACTGAAGCGGGACTGGCTGCCCCTTTCGCTACATGCATATAGCTCCCAGTCACTCATGTCAATACTGGTTACTCTACGTATTACATCTCCATTTTAACCTGTGTCATTAATGGCATGAGTTGGCATCAGGAGTATAAAAATAGATGATTTTCTTAGACTAGCTTTTGGCTACTCCTTTCAAAGCCCATTACTTCAACCATTAAATCTCCATGTTGAACTGTATAGTTTAATGCAGTTATTTGCATGAGAAGCATAGAAACAAACCACAGTATCCAGTCTAAAAAATAAATTCTTCTTATGGCCTCTATTGTATTTGGTATTGTAGGAAAGTGGTCCTTATACCTTTGCTGTTTGAAGCAGCCTGCATTCTTGGCAGAGTAGAGCAGGAACCCACAGCGCAGCCAGACACAGTCAGCACAGCCTGGACTCATACATAGCAGAGCAAAAGCTACTTGGAAATAACCAGATCTGTGCAAGACAACTAGCAATATTTGCTTAGTTTTTGGCAGTGACACAGAGCTTATTGCTAACTCACTTTGCTTTTTGTCCCTAGACTTTTCTGGAGTATTCTGATACAGGTGCCAAGTTTGTGTTTGGTGAGAAATATACGGATCATTTATTTGCTTTTAAGGTAAGACATGTTTTTTTATATATACTGTAGATGGCAGATAGACAGCAGTAGAAGGAACAGTGTGAATTGGAAAAAAATCATTATATATCTTGTAATGCTAATGCAGTCACCAGAAAAATCAGATAAAGGTAAACTATTCTTACTGTGTGACACTTTGAATAGAAAATTTGGGAACCACACAAAACCCCCTTCATTTATGGCCATATGCAGATTTAAGTTACATTTATTTGGTCTAACTATAGTAACACATATTACATGTGGAACTTTGGGATATGTTTCTACAAGGAACAGGTTAAAAGGCTCCTGCCTGGACACTGAAAGAAATATTACCTCCAGTCTATCTTCCCCACCTCTCTGCAAGTAAAGGTGCTATACCATGCTCTGCTGTTCTGTCCTAAAGTGCTGTGCAGAGCAGTGCCTCCCAGACATTACCCCTGTAGACGTACTTAAGAAAGAATATGCTAGTTGTAAATTACAGCCAGAGCATCCTAGAAGGATAAAAAAATAAAGCTTTTCAGCAAAAAATATAAATTATAGTTTAACTGCAGTAATTCTGCACCTTTTGTTTCACTTTCCAGTCTCCTCCTGCCTTTTCTCTATTAAGCACTCAAATGACAACTCGCAGTAACAATTACATTTTGGGGAAGGGGGTAAAATGGCTTAACTCCCACCCTCAATGCTATTTTTCCTGTGTTTGTCTACGGCACCTTATGAATATGGGTTTTTTTCAAGGCGATTTTTTTAATGCCTCAGTGTACTGACTAAAGCCATAAATAGGGATCAGACAGTCAAAAGTTTTCATCTGTGAATGCATACATCCATAAGCCTTATTCTAGAAGATAAAATAGCAAAAGACTTGTGAAATTTCTAGAAGAGGAGAACAGGGACAAGTAGGTTACTTTCCCACTGAAAAACAAGAAGGCAAAACTCATGAGTTGATTTTCAGAGCTGCATATGTCTTAGCATAGGAGTATATATGATAAACAAAGTGGTGAACAAGTGTGCAGCAACACCAAAAGGTGCTCAATCTGCTTCTCCTGTAGAAAGAGATTTCTCTTTTCCAGCATCAGTGAGTGACAGCCAGCTTATTCTCTCTGGAAACACTTCTCATTTATTTCAAGATTAAGATGGTCAAAAGAACTTTATTGTGTCTTTCAGATATTTTATGAATTTTGCATGTAGCACTGAGCTGTCCAGATCTTGTCCCAAGCTGTTTTAAAGCACTGTCCAAAAGAGAAATATCTCAACTTTGGCTTAGCCCTCAGAAAACTGTCAGAGCCCAATTTTACCCATAATGCATACTTAGCGGTATGCAGAGTCAACTCAGTTTTCTGCTAACTTAAATGGACACAGTTACCAGAGCAAACACATCCCTTGTGTACACCTATTGGGTGTTCTGGGCAGTCCCACTGTAGCCTTTGAACTCACAGTTTTGGGAGCACTAATCAGTCATAAAATATATGTATTTGCATGCATAAACAGTGTTATTTTAAATGCCTGTTTCTCATGCATATTCAGAGTTCTGAAAAGAAAATTTATCTACATTAACAAGCATACCCAAGTGCGGAAGTTGTTGGAAAAGACCTCCTAGAACTATGTCATCCTTTTGATTATGAAAAGCAAAGTTTGCTTCGAGCAAGCAGGGATTTAAATGTCTGTTATATCAGTAGCTTCTTTTCTATGCTAGGAGGATTATGGCTTCCTGAGTAAGGCTTTGCTTTGAAGGTCAGGCTTTAGTAGTTTCTGAAAGCAGGATGTCTCTTAAACAACAATAGCAACTTATTTAAAGGAATATACAGAAAAAGCTGAACATCCAGCCATGAATAGGAGAGTTCTGAGCAGCCAACTATTTGAACTCCCTGCCTTGCATGTAGTATAGACAATAACTATGATCTAGAAAGTAACTCTTTAATAATGTCAAACAATATTGCAGAATTGATAGTAGATATTAAATAATCCAGTTTATATAAATATCAATTAAAGAATTTATTTTCTTAGGAGTTGTATTATGGGAAGCATGAACTGCTACATATAGATGTAATTCTAAAGAGCCTTTGGATACCAGTTCTTCATCAATATGTTGTGGGATTTTTCAGAGTGCTCATTAAATTTATTTATCAGTTAAAGCTTGACTGCTTAAAGGTGTATTAATATGTGTCTGGAACTATACATATTGGAAATTAAACTGCCCTGCAAGTTTGTCTGCAGACAGAAATACAATTCTAAGAGTTTAACAATGCAGGTATTTTTACACCACAGGATCCCACGTGGAAACATGCTAGTACTTTTTAAGGAGTAAGCTTCTGCTGCAGCTTAGGTCCATCTGACTTCCTTGTAATACTTTCTTCTGTGGTTCTCTTCTCCACTTTTCTCAGAGTTGACAGCTGTCTCCACCTACAGCCTGTAATAGTGTGTGCATCTCCATATATAACTGGTGATTTTTTTAATCGCAGAAGCATGATAGAGACCATGTCTTTATAGCTCCCTGTTCAGAGTATCCACGTCTTTGAGGCAGACTCTTGTGCTCATAGAATAAGGGCACTGCAGCAGGAAAGTGGCAACAGGCAATCCATGAGTCAGAAGAATGAATTGCTTTCCCTGAAAAAGCAGTTTCATAAAATCAGTGCATTTTTTTTTTTACAAAAAAAAAACCCCAATGCAAACTCTTATGCATTTAATCAACAAAGAAAACACTGCCAATTAAGGCTGATACTCCACCATGACACTTCCATGTGGCGCAGATTTTTCTGCATACACAGAATCACAGAATCACAGAATCACAGAACAACCAGGTTGGAAGGGACCCATCAGATCTTCTAGTCCAACCATTCCTATCCAACACTAAACCAAGTCCCTCAATACCTCATCCACACGTGCCTTAAACACCTCCAGGGAAGGGGAATCAACCACCTCCCTGGGCAGCTTATTCCAATGCCCAATGACCCTCTGTGTGAAAAACCTCCTCCTAATCTCCAGCCTAAATCTCCCCTGGCGGAGCTTGAGGCCATTCCCTCTCGTCCTGTCCCCTGTCACTTGGGAGAAGAGCCCAGCTCCCTCCTCTCTACAACCTCCCTTCAGGTAGTTGTAGAGAGTAATGAGGTCTCCTCTCAGCCTCCTCTTCTCCAGGCTAAACAACCCCAACTCTCTCAGCCGCTCCTCATAGGGTCTGTTCTCCAGCCCCTTCACCAGCCTCGTTGCTCTTCTCTGGACTTGCTCCAGAGCCTCAACATCCTTCTTGTGGTGAGGGGCCCAGAACTGGACACAATATTCAAGGAGCGGCCTCACCAGTGCTGAGTACAGAGGGAGAATCACCTCCCTGGACCTGCTGGCCACACCGTTTCTGATACAAGCCAGGATGCCATTGGCCTTCTTGGTCACCTGGGCACACTGCTGGCTCATGTTCAGTCGGCTGTCAACCAACACCCCCAGGTCCCTCTCCTCCTGGCAGTTTTCCAGCCAGGCTTCTCCCAGTCTGTAGCACTGCATAGGGTTGTTGTGCCCCAAGTGCAGGACCTGGCATTTGGCCGTGTTAAACCTCATGCCATTGGACACTGCCCAGTGGTCCAGCCTGTTTAGGTCCCTTTGCAAAACCTCCCTACGCTCCAGCAGATCGACACTTGCACACAGCTTTGTGTCATCTGCAGACTTGCTAAGGGTACCCTCAATGCCCTCATCCAGGTCGTTGATGAAGACATTGAACAGGACTGGACCCAGCACTGAGCCCTGGGGAACACCACTTGTAACTGGCCTCCAGCTGGACTTAACACCATTTACCACCACTCTCTGGGCCCGGCCATCCAGCCAGTTTTCTACCCAGGAGAGTGTGCGTCTGTCCAGGCCAGAGGCTGACAGTTTCCGTAGCAGAATGCTGTGAGAAACTGTGTCAAAGGCTTTACTGAAGTCCAGAAAGACCACATCCACAGCCTTTCCCTCATCCAGCAGCCGAGTCACTTTGTCATAGAAGGCGATCAGGTTGGTTTGGCAGGACCTGCCTCTGGTAAACCCATGTCGACTGGGCCTGATCACCCGGTTCTCTTGCAAGTGCTTCATGATAGCACTCAAGATCACCTGTTCCATGACTTTCCCTGGCACCGAGGTTAGACTGACTGGCCTGTAGTTCCCTGGATCCTCCCTGCTACCCTTCTTGTAAATGGGAACTACATCAGCCAGTCTCCAGTTCAGAGGTACCTCCCCAGTCTTCCAGGACTGCTGGAAGATGATGGAAAGGGGTTTGGCCAACACATCCGCCAGCTCCCTCAATACCCTAGAATGTATCCCATCTGGCCCCATAGACTTGTGGGTGTCCAGTTGGGCAAGCAGGGCTCTGACCACCTCCTCTTGGACTATGGGAGCCTCGTATTGCTCCTCTGTTTCCCGGGTATCTACACAGGGGGAACAGCTTTCTTTACAATTAAAGACTGAGGCAAAGAAGGCATTAAGTACCTCAGCCTTCTCCTCGTCCCCTGTCACTGCTGTTCCCTCTGAGTCCAAAAGGGACTGTATGGTCTCCCTTGTCCTCCTTTTACTGTTAATATACTTATAAAAAGATTTTTTATTGTCTTTTGCAGACTTAGCTAATCTGATCTCTAGTTCAGCCTTAGCCCCTCTGATTTTTTCCCTACATAGCCTCGCTTCCCTCCTGTAGTCCCTCCAAGAGGCCTGTCCCCCCTTCCAGAGCCTATAAATATTCCTTTTTTTTTTCTAATTTCTCTCAAGATTTCCCTACTTAACCAAGCTGTTTTTTTCCCCTGCCGGCCTTTTTTCCAGAACATGGGGATGGCTTTCTCCTGAGCTGCTAGGATCTCCTTTTTGAAGAGGTCCCAGCCCTCATCGGCTCCCTTGCCCTCAAGTGCTGTCTCCCAGGAGACTTTGCCAACCAGCCTTCTAAACAGTTCAAAGTCTGCCCTCTGAAAATTTAGTGCTACCCTTCTGCTTAGCAGGGTGTGTGATAGCTCGATAGTTACAGAAGGAAGCTGTTCTCAGACTCCCTGGTTCATCCTCATGTCTCCTCTTTTCCTAAGAGTCCTGCCTGCAAGTACATGTGCCTGTCTTACTCAATCACCTAGCCCTCCAGACTACTCCTCAAATACAAAGGTTTGCATAATCTATTCCCTTCTTTACCTCCCTAGACCCTATATTCACAGCTCTGGGGCTGGGCTCCTTCTGCTTTCTCCAGAACTACTCCTAGCCTGGGCCCTCTTGGTACTTTGTCATGTGCTCAATTGTGGAGCACCATCAGAGCCTTCCTCTTCCTCTCCCATGCCCCTACACAGCTCTTTGTCACCAAGGTGACATGCACACACTGCTACCCATGCCCTAAATGTCTCAGGAGTCTTCTGGCATTTTTATTCCTGTGCTACATATTCCCCTGGGTTTTGCACTGTGAAAAGAGGAAAGGAGAGGATGGAGAGTGGGAGAAGACACTCCTGCTTTAGAAGTTTTCTGGTTCTGTCCAGCCCACAATATGCAACTCTACATGAGCTAAATATCAAGGCAAAATCCTGGGTTGGTAGGGAGGAGGTGGCCTCTGCATACAGACATGGGACAGAAGCAGTTTTCTAAAGGCTGTTCCCTCCTGTCTCCCCAGTTTCAAAACCACTGCCTTAACATTTTAGTATAGTAACTGTGGGAGCCTTTCTGCAGGACACCTGTTTTTCTGCTTAACTAGTTATCTCATGTTAAGTGCTTTTCATTGCAATTATTTCTGCAGACAAGGCAATTGAAAACCCTCTGCAATGCAATGTGTTACGAGTAGCATATTTACATTCTGCTTATTTTAGAGTAATAATTTGCTAGTGTTTTCCACATGATTTTGTTATACCTTTGGTAAAAGCTGGTCTGGATATGACAAAACATTGCAATTATTTACCTATTAAATGTCTGCTACCCTTTTCTGATGAAGACATAACAAACACTGCATTAAATCAATGGCACTTTAAGCAGGAGGGTTCAGTCATAAAGCAGTCCCCAAGTTCTTGATGCAGTCAAGGCACAAATGACCACAACTGGAAAACAGATTCCCTGTTTTGTGAAGGTGAATATTTCATCCATAAATGCCTGCAACTACAAAAATGGAAAAGCGTGTTTTAAAGTTATCTTAAGTATTTTCAGGGGAATGTGCACAAGAAACAGGGCATAGGGTGCCTGCCATCACCCAGGGTAAGCAGAAAAATTGTTTTCTCACTCCTCTAGCTTAAACCAAACCACAGTAAAGCTGAGAGGGCTTCATCCATTCAGAATGTAATATGGGAGGACACTCCTTGTTTTGACCATCCACTACCTTTAAGTGTTTCTCCAAAACCATGCCTCTTTTTCAAACTTCAAATGGAGTGCAAAATCCAGAAGAAGAAAAACAAAAGAGATTAAAAAAAAAGTATTAATGATTTTTTTGTCTCTAAATTAGGTCCTGCCTGTTGTGGTTTTCTTCAGTACGGTAATGTCTATACTTTACCACATTGGATTCATGCAGTGGCTCATTGGAAAGGTATGAATTTTTGCCAACAGGCACTCATTTGCCTAGTGCAGAACTTTGAACACACGCGGGCAAACTGTAGTACTGGCCATGATCAAGCTGCTAAGGAGTAGACATATGAAAAGTACTTTTTTGATTTTAACCTGGAAGTTGTACCAGATATTATCACTGCAAAATCCTAATTGACTTGACATAGCATACATTCCTGCCCCCAGCCTAGTTTTATTGCTAACGTCGTAGTCAATAGTTGATTTTCCTGGATAGCTTTGCTGTTGCTCATATGCCATAAAATGCCTAAATCTTCCTTTCTGCCTGCCCTCTTCCAGTCCCCAAAATGCAGAATAGAGGTCACATCACAGACGGAGGATTTCTGCTTCCTACTAAATATTATAGTAGCAATTGCATATACTTTCCTATAAAAAAATCTCCAGAATAAAATCAGAGCCTATTTTCTCATCTCATGCTCTAAGAGCTCATTCCTAGGGCAAGTGACAGTGTCCACTAAAAGAAGAGTATGTCCACAGGAGGTCCACTTACTGTCCTATCCACCCAATGAAATCACATGAGGGAAAATATTTTCCTACATGATGGTAGTTAAACGTTAATTGCTTTCTTTTCATATGACACAGGTTCCTTTGGACAGTTACATAAGCAGTAAGGACACATCAAAGTATCTGCATTGATTAATCTAGTTTAACAATTTAGTGCCTGGGTGAGCCTGGGGTACTCTCAGTTGTGTAAAATTATTCTTCCTCTGGCTTATTTTAATATGCTACTATTAAATGAGTGCAATATCTTGACACTGAAAACATTAACTCAGAAAATATTGTAAGGTGTCTCAGAACTTTTACACCAGCTTGATTAATTCAAGTGGTGATTTATTTTTTCTTTTTTAATAATTTTAGGTTGGTTGGATAATGCAGATTTTCATGGGGACAACTCCAGTTGAGTCTCTGGTAGCTGCGGGTAATATATTTGTAGGACAGGTAAGCTGGAGCATTGCAAAATGTATTATTACAGGATTACTGAATATTGTGAAATATTGCTGCACAGTGAGCATCTGTGCTTAAAAAAATCATTTCATATGAAGCTAGGACTGAAGTACAGCAGAACTCGTGGGCAATTTCCAGAACTCCAGTACCTTCATATGTCAGCATTGATATACAATGGGATGAGTTTGGGGAACCATATGTTTTTCTAAAGGAAAGTCAAGCATAAATGTAGGTGATAGATCTCCCTTAAAATGACTAACCAACTACTCCAAGGCCATAAAGCAATAACAACTTCAGCGTTTTCTTCAACTGACAAGATAAATAGGATGAAAAGAGGGTACATTGAGGCAGGCAACAAGAGAGACAATGAGAAAACTAAGATCCAGGGCTGGCTGTGAAAGGCCATAACCCAGAAGTCTTGGAATAGGATATAGCAGTCCACAGTAATGGTAAATCTATTAAAACAGTGCTATAGCAGTGTCTGTTCCAGGCTTCAAAGCAATGTGGAAAAGCCGCAAAGTAGCGTTCAAGCCCCAAAGCAACATCAGGATGTTAATTATTTAGCAGTGATGTGTAACTTTATCACACTGCTTCAGGATTTAAATTAGTACCTCCACTTGACACCACCTTTGGGATGTGCTCACACACATGACAGAGGGGCTAAGGGCTTTAGGCTGTCTATAGTGGCTGGTATGTATGTTTCACTTGACACATAAGTTAACCTGCAGATCAGAACTGTGGCTGTCTCTAACTCATTCAGTTGGATTGGGATGTCTCAGCAGTTTCATGGAACATTTGAGAGAGACGGTAAACCAACAAGAATTGTCCTTGAACAAGATAGATGTTGGTACAATTTTCCTTCTTGGGGTAAAAAACTCCAACTTATTAATACTCAGAGCACTCACTAGCACTAAGATTAACTAGTCAAAGACACATAAGAAAGTGTGATGCAGTCAGTAATTTTTCTGTTAATAAGAACAGCCTCTGAGGGTTTATTATGATTTATTAATTGGGTAGTTGTTCATCACTTTCAGACAGAGTCTCCTCTCCTGGTACAGCCCTACTTACCATACATCACCAAATCTGAACTCCATGCTGTCATGACAGCCGGATTCTCAACTATTGCTGGAAGTGTCTTGGGAGCATATATTTCTTTTGGGGTAAGATGGGGAAGAGAAATCGGAAATAATACCATTTATCTGAAATCATGTAAGTAGAGAAGTCCAGCTAAAATTCTTTGGAAGCATACCTGAGTCATTCCCATTTTCTCTTTTTTTTCTTTTTTTTTTTTCCTGAAGGAATTAACCACAAAATTCGCCTGTCTTCTGACAGTAAAAAGGATAGCAATATCTGACCATGGAGATACTGTTAAATAGCACAAGTATCTATCTATATAATACAGAGATTTCCTGCTATAGCTGCAAGGAAGTGACCGGTCTATATGGTCCAGATGAACTGACATGTGGAATATACTAACTGAACAATCCACACCCTTCAGTGGCAGTGACATAGATGAAGTCCTTCAGGAATTGTTGATAGCCATAAAAGCCCAGAGCTGACTTATGACTGAGATTCTAGTGATCCCGTACAAATACAGGAAGTAAACATCTTGTCTGCTAAGGGGTTAGCAGCACAAAGCCAGAAAAGCGGGACTGAAGATGTGATTTATGATTAGAGTCACTGGGGGATAGCTGATAAATATATTAGTTCTATATTGGAATGAAATACAATGGAGAGGCAGAGGCAAGGAGGGAGGATTAGGAAAAAGACCGAGGGAGTAAGAGAAGAAAATGAGAGATGGAAATACTGCAGAAGTTAGAAAAGAAGTTATTTTGTGTAGAAGTTTGTGGGGTAACAGAAGAATAGAAGGATTTATGTTAGGTCATGTAATTTTTTTTTTAATTCTACATCAGTGGATAAAGTCAATTTGCTGCTACTGCAAGGCATACAGGATGTGTTAAGGAGGGCTGGCTCTCACTCATCTGCTCTGCTGTTGCTACCTCCAGCTGCATTTGACAGATCTGGCTTTTTTTGTCTCTGTTGCTTTCTGGCTTGCAATAGGGACAAGTGCTGCAGTTCCTGTCTCAGAAAGATTACTCTATACTTCTCACTACTTAGACTTCTTCTGTCTCTTGTATTGCTCATTTTCCTCTTTTTCTTATGAGCAATGTGAACTTTTCAATGATTCCCTGTAGAAAAGTCATCCAAGCATCTTATAATTTTAATTGCTTTCCTCCATGGTTGTGCATTACGTGGTTATCACAGCATATTCTCTGTCACCTGCAATTCTAGGTTTCTGCCTCCCACTTACTGACTGCTTCTGTCATGTCAGCACCAGCATCATTAGCCACCTCCAAACTATTCTGGCCTGAAACTGAAAAGCCTACAATAACTCTGAGAAGTGACCCACAGATCACAAAAGGGTAAGCTGGTCTAGTTCTAGTTCATAGTAATACTCATGCAAAAGTGAGATTTGGAAACACAACTCACGAGCTTTCATTTCACTACATAATAGATGTGCAAACATTATATTATTTGCACACCAATATACTTCAAAGGACTAGTTTGTGAATTCTGATGCAGTGTGCCTCATTACAATGAGTGCAAGTATCACTGCCCACTGGGCAGGCACAGAGATGCCAAAGACCTGGGGCAGACAATAAACCCTCCAAAGAAAGAGAAGTCCCTACCTGAGGTTAGCCAACAAGGGGTTTTCCCATTTGCTCTGTTGTTGTCTTTGTGTGGTAAGAAATCTGTAAGTGCAAATACACAAAAGCAAAAATGACAGCAGTGAACTTATTGACTATCTGTAGGGAAACTCACCCTGAGAATGACAGGAAAAACAAAAAGGCTTGTAAGGCTTGTTTAGCCTAGAAAGGAGAAGGCTGAGGGGAGACCTTATTGCTCTCTACAACTACCTGAAAGGAGGTTGTGGAGAGGAGGGAGCTGGCCTCATCTCCCAAGTGAAAGGGGACAGGACAAGAGGGAATGACCTCAAGCTCCACCAGGGGAGGTTCAGGCTTGACATTAGGAAAAAATATTTCATGGAAAAGGTCATTGGGCACTGGAACAGTTTGCCCAGGGAGGTGGTTGAGTCACCTTTCCCAGAGGTGTTTAAAAGACAGATGGATGAGGTGCTGAGGGGCATGGTTTAGCATTTGATAGGAATGGTTGGACTTCATGATCCAGTGAGTCCTTTCCAACCTAGTGATTCTATGGTTCTTTGAACAGACCAAGCACTTTTGTAAGGTCTGCCTGCAAGAAAAGCAATGCCCACTCCCCCATCCCAGTGCTGCCACAGGTAGTCACAGTACTGAGACCTGATTCATTGATTGCCCAACTTGAATGTGCCAGAATTGATCTTCAAGGCATAAAAGGTATATTCTCCCAGTGGCTTTTCTGAGGATTGCTAGCAAATGCTCGCTCAACCAGATCATTATTTTCCCTATGAGAGAACAAACAGCTTCACTAGAAGATTTCTAATCAAGTCCATGTAACTCTTACTTCTATAATTTGTTCTTGAATTAAAAATGTTCATACTCTGGTTTTCTTTTCATTCATAAAGTGAATCAAAGAACTTACTGGAAGCAGCCAGTCAAGGTGCCTCTACCTCCATACTGTTGGTGGCAAACATCGCTGTGAACCTGATTGCTTTCCTTGCCCTGCTGGCTTTCCTTGACTCAGCTCTCTCTTGGGTTGGCAATCTGTTTGACTATCCCCAGCTGAACTTCGAGGTAAAGTTTTCGGGTCCTTTGTGCAGCTTACATACATGCATAATTTTTCTTTCTCAAATTAAGTGCCTGTGTGGATTTTTTTGTAGGTTTTTAATGATCTAAACCTGTATATTTTTATGTGCATGTTTTTCAGAAATGTCTTTACAGCCAAAGGAAAATTGTTGCCACATAAATATTTTTGTATCTAATAGTCCCATGTAATTTTCCACTGTTTTTTCACTGATCAGCAAAGTATATTTACAGAATATTTGCGGCAGGTATGCTAATACCTGCCCCCACTGACTTGGCAGTGCAGTAGATCTGTCACACACTTGTCAAGTCATAAACTTCTCTTTCAGTGTAAACATTACGTTGGCTTTAGCTTCAGAGAGCCCCACCCAGTCCTTATGCTCACTACCTTCACTTAGATAAGGACAATGGGTCACAGCAAGACTAGCCACTTAGTTAAGAGGACTGTGTTCTCAACATGATTAACTTGTAAAATTGCACCCAAATCACTCAGCTGAGCAAACAAATTTTAAACAGTGCTTCTTTTTCTTTAACTTCCTTCAATACAGAATTTTTGACTTGATGCAGTAATCTTGCTGCAATAGTTTTAGGCTTTTTGTTTTGCAAGCTCCTAGTAGAACTGCCATGTGAAACATGGATAATAAGATCATGATAAAGGTGAGTAATGAATAATCACTCATAGCAGATGTGGCCTCTGCAACATTAAGATGCTACACTGCTCAGCTTCCACAGCTTACCTCACTACACAGACACCTACAGCAGGTGAAAGGCACAAGTACACATACTTCAGCCATACTCATGCAAGGGCTAGTATTATAGTAACTTCTGGATGGAGTAAGATTTCAACAGATAGGTAACCCACAAGGAGCTAATGCCCACAAACACATTGTATTCAGCCAGACAGGCCTTTTCAAAGACACTAACTTCTAGATTTTTGCAGACAGAGAAGCCAAACAGGAACAGTAATTGCCTAAACACCTCAGTTACATTCACTAAAGACAATTTGATGTAACCCTTTCAAACTGCAGCTGTTTTCTCTCTTCTGTAAAAATAAGCTATAATATGATAAGGGATTTTTAAAGAAAAATTACGTAATACTTTTAATACTAGGAAAAAGGTACAGCTTTAATTATATCAGATGCACTACTTTTATGCAAAGACAAGTCGTTTGTTTACACCAGTTGGAGTCCAATAACCTGGTAATTAAGCATGCTCATTAATACACTTGATTTAATCAGCAGAAGAAACAGACTTCTCAATATTCTTTATCATCTCTTTTAACTGAACCCTGATTCTTTGTTTCAAACACTATGCAAACTGAAGCCATTGCTGTGAAAAAGAAAAAAAAAAGACACGGGAACTTTGCTTTGCTCTAGGTGTAAAATTAGGGGTGTATCCTATTCCTTTGTTATATATAGATGTTCTGTTAGTGTTTTGAAAATTACTCAGTAAAGCATGCCTTATCAGGAAATAATCTCACAGACATGTTGGCAGAAAGAATTCCAAAGCCAGTTTTGCCCTGCTGAAGTGAAGCCATCCTTATTTTAAATTTAGAGAACTTAAGACATACCGTTGTTCTTTGACCAACCATAACTTTTGATCTGCTTTGTGTTATATATTTTGCAGAATATTTGTTCTTATCTCTTCATGCCATTCTCTTTCATGATGGGGGTAGACTGGGAAGACAGTTTTATTGTCGGTGGACTACTAGGTTACAAAACTTTCTTCAATGAATTTGTGGCGTACGAGCGCCTCTCAAAACTGATTCACAACCGAGAAAAGGGTGGGATCATGTACGTTAATGGTGTGAAACAGTACATGACTGTAAGTAACATTTTCTCTTCTGAAGATTTATTTGATCTAGTACTTTTCTGCTGAAACTCAACTTATTTTTTTTAAATAGGCACAAGGTCACAATGGTGGTGCATTACTCTAAAGGACATGCTTCAGTAAGAGTTCAATTATGAAAAGAGTATTGCTTTGTGAAGCTGCTGCAGCTGATATCACACTAGCTGTCTCAAACAGGCATAGCAAAAGATAAGCATACTTTTGAGTAATATGCATTGTCCCAGAGGACACTGCACATAAGACCAAGATTGTCTTCAGGATGAGTTTTTTCTTATCTCATTCTTAGTTAGTATTTCTCTATGAGGTACTCTCCCAGGAAAATCCTTGGCAAGAACTGCAGAGGTTTAACCAAACATTATGCTTCAAGGGAGGCATCCATCAAGCTTTAGCTGATGGTGTTTAAGATATTACTGGCACACCTCTGCTGGAGGTTATTGTCCCTTGTATGGAGGGCAGTAATACAAGACACTTATTATATGGCATACACCTCTCTTGCTGCATTGAATCCAAACAATTTGTTTCAATTGGCAGTGCAAGTTAGTTTGCATGAGGATTACCAGACAAATTCTGGGCCCACCTCTCATTTGCATGCCCTCACAGATTCACCCAGGAGGTTACATAATTCTTAGTAGAAAACACTGAGGATAATACGTAGAGAATGGCAATACAGAGGGCATGCAGAGTATGTGCACAAAGAGCATGCACTGATCAAGGGTGACCTTTGCTGCTCCAACATCCAGCATTTGCATACCCAGCCTGGGCTGAATTTGTCTTAATTCTAAGCAAAGGCAATGAAAACCATAATATCTAGCTTTGTGCTTGTATTGACCTTCCTCCCTCAAATCAGGAAAAGTTGTCACTATAGGGGACTCTTATCTAGGAAGTATCCTTTTGTATAACTTTTAATCTTAATTTAATCTAGCATGATGTTGTGGATAATTGCCTCATATAGAAACTAAAAATATATTCTTAACCACTTCGTTCCTTATTGCCAGGACATATTTCTCAGTTGGAGGTAGAAAGCCGGGTCACCTGATCAAGTACACATATGCTTGCCTAAGGATCCATTACTTGTGTTCCTGAGTTTCCTGGGAAATAGATCCTAGGTTAGGCAGACTTTTGATCTGCCCTGTTCTAGTCATGCTACATTCTGCAAAAGGAATAAGACTATCAGCCTTTAAGTGAGTGAACATGTTTTTTATCAATCTGGAAGTGAGCCTTAAAATTCAGATCCATCAACTGTATTCCATTTTTTTTCTTATTTTTTTCTTTATTTTTTAACTAAGTTGTCAGACAGAACTTTCATGTTCACTTCTAATACCAGTATAGAGCTATATAGGCTTCCATGGTAAAAAACTCTGAGATATAACTCATTTTGATTCATAACACTAGTAAAAAGTGCTCAGTAACCATTTTAATTATGTCATAGCAGTTCAGGTGAGAGTGTGCTTGACTTCCACTTTTAATTCCTCTTCAGCTTCAGAGCTCTCCAATACATCCAGACACAGATATGCAAGCAGAGCAAGCAAAGAATTAGTCTTCTGAACTCCCTCACTTGAGTCAGTAATAATAAGGCTTCCTGGTTTGAAAGCTAGGAAAGTGCAAGTGAAAGCGGGGAAATCACAGTACACAAGGTGGTTGTGCTGCTGTGCTTGGCATTGATGAGACTGCACCACGAATACTGCATTCAGTTTTGGGCTTCTCACTGCAAGGAAGGACATTAAGGTGCTGCAGCGTGTCCAGAGAAAAGCAGTGAAGCTGGTGAAGGGACTGGAGAACAAGTCTTGCGAGGAGCAGCTGAGGGAACCGAGGTTGTTTAGCCTTGCAAAGAGGAGGCTGAGGAGAGACCTTATCACTGTCTACAGCTATCTGAAAGGAGGTTGTAGAGAGGTGGATGTTGGTCTCTTCTCCCAAGTGGTAGGTGATAAAACAAGAGGAAATGGAGACAAGAGAAAATAGTAATGGAAACAGAGAAACATCTATTAAACAGGAAGCCTACCAGAATACTTAGGCATCTACAGCTTGGGCATGAAACAGGAGTTCAAAGCTGCTATGGGTACAGAAGTACATTTGCTGAGATATGTTGCTTCCTCTTCCAAACTGGTTGAACTACATTTTCCTCAGGATTTGCAAGATGTATAGTCTGATTTCATCCAAAGTTATTGTGTGTCCTGCAAGTGGTCCCCCCGTGGGGGCAAAGGCAACCCAGCCTTGTCTCTGCTCTGAAATCCAGACTGAGCTGCTGTGTCCGAAGGGGAGGAAGGTGGCTGAAGTCAGGAAGGAAATAAGTCACTAATGGGGATTCCAAAATCATAATGTCCCTCTACCTTTTATCACATCAAAGCGCACACTTTCCAGGAGAATAGTTTCTCTTCTCTCCCTCCGTGTGCAGTGTAACATGCACAGAGCAGCTCTGCACATGGAGCACTCTGCTTGTTCAGGGATGAAGAACTAAGGGATGCATACTTGAGGTGTCAACAGTGTTATAGAGGCGGTCCAGCTATAAACAAGATGACCTCAAGCTCCACCAGCGGAGATTTAGGCTAGAGATTCGGAGGAAGGTTTTCACAGAAAGGGTCATTGGGCGTTGCATTGGGCTGCGCAGGGAGGTGGTTGATTCACCTTCCCTGGAGGTATTTAAGGCACGGGTGGATGAGGTCCTGAGAGACATGGTTTAGTGTTTGATAGGAATGGTTGGACTCTATGATCCGATGGGTCTCTTCCAACCTGGTTGTTCTATGATTCTATGACCTAAAGCTCTTTGACTTTTACCTTTAAAAAACAGCAGCTAAATTGCTAGTAATACTTTGTTTCTTTAATTACTAGTACTCAATTCAACAAGGCACAGCCATATACATGAAAAATAAAACCACCACATGAGTCCTCACACAGGCAAAAGGCATGAAAGCCTGCACCTTTCAGCAAGGGAGTAAGACTACCTTGTTAAAAGCCACACTCTAGGGCAGCAACTAGGCAAACCAGAGTGATTTTAGTACCTGGAGCCCTGAGCCACAATGTCATGTTTTCAGACCTCCAGATCAACACAATCTGTCTCAAACCACTTAATGGTGTGTGTGTTTGTCTTCCAGGTTCGCTCTGAAGTCATTGCCACCTATGCTCTTTGTGGGTTTGCCAACTTCGGCTCTCTGGGACTGGTAATAGGAGGCCTGAGTAAGAACACCTCTCATGGACGATTTTTTTGGCAAAGCAGATCCCAAAGAAAACATGCAAGGGAACAGGCTGTTGGTGATGCTTGTCAGCATTAGGGGATGAGCAGCTGCTCTGCCAAGACACAGCACCCAATTCTGCATAGAAGGGCTCACAGAGGGGCACAGGCTCTGTTGTGAGGTACTAGGAGAGGGTCTAAGGGCAAGGCAAGGGGACCAAGCCCTGCTGATAGTTGTCCCTCTCCAGCCCTCACACTGCAGGTCTAAACTACTACAATCCTCAGGCTTCAGCAGGCACAAGCCGTCACTGTAGCCTGCTAGTTTGAAAGGCAAAGTTGACTGTTAACAGTAAAAGTGTCATATACGTGCTTAGAAGGAGAACAAGAAAAGGGCTCTCCAGATCTCATGGGATAAAGAAACATTCAGAAACCATTTCCTCACCAGGTGGCCAGAATTGCTTGTGGATGCTTCTATGCTGAAGCCCAGATGGGCTCTGCAGTACCAGCAATGGGCCAGTACGGAGGAGCAAGACCCAGCTGCTGTGCCCGACTCTAGTGCTGTGCCCATGGTTTGCTTCTGAAATCCACCATCAGCCAAGCCAGACGTGCAAACTGCTAAAGCAAACAGAAGTTGTTATTTTATACAAGCCACTTTCTTAAAAGAAAGAGCCAACACTGGCAGTATACCTTCAAGTGACCTACTAAATTCTGTCTTGTTTTCCTTTACATCTCCTGGTTCAAACTGCAGGGTGAGAATTTTCGCTTGTGGTGGGAGAGCTGGTAGGTTCATTCTTCTTTGTATCTTTATCTGTAAGTATTTATGTTTAACACACACTTTCTTTTTCTTCCTAGCAAGCCTTGCTCCTTCAAAAAAAAAAGAGATAGCAGGTGGTGCTTTCAGAGCAATGATTGCGGGAACTGTTGCCTGTTTCATGACAGCTTGTGTGGCAGGTATGGTGTCTGGGCTCGGTGTCGCATGCAGCCACTGACCGCAGGGTGGCACCACGGTGTCACAAGAGTTTTGCGTTTGGCAGGACTGACAGAGTGTGAGGAAAGGTGTTCCTGAAAACTGGAATAGGAAAGTATTTGTTTTATTTCTTCCATTATGTCCTGTATTTTTTTTTAGTCACACTACTCACAAGCAAAGCAAGTTAAAAATGAGTTACAGTCCCTACTCCAAACTGCTAGCTACAGAAATACAGAAGTAATTATGAATCATAGAATAGTTTGGATTGAAAGGGACCTTAAATATCATTGAGTTACAACCCTTTGTCATGGGCAGGGACACCTTCCACTAGATCATGCTGCCCAAGGCCCATCCAACCTGGCCCTGAACACCTCCAGGGATGGGGCAGCCACAACTTTCCTGGGCAACCTGTGCCAGGTCCTCACCACTCTTACAGTGAAGAAATTTCTCCTTACATCTAGTCCAAATCTGCCCCTCTGCAGTTTATACCCATTCCCCCTAGTCTTATTACTACAAGCCTTTTTGAACAGTCCCTCCCCAGCTTTCTTGTGGTCCCTCCAAGTACTGGAAGGTCGCTATAAAGTCTGTTCTGAGCCTTCTCTTCTCCAGGCTCAACAACCCAAATTCTCTCAGCCTGTCCTTGGATGCTAGGTGCTCCAGCCCCCTGATCATCTTTGTAGTCTTCCTCTGGATCCATCTCAAAAATTCCATATCCTTCTTATGCTGTGAGGATTCCAGAAGCAGATACAGCACTCAAAATGAGATCTCACAAGACAGAAAGAGGGGGGCACAATCACCTCCCTCGCCCTGCTGGCCACATTTCTTTTGATGCGGCCCAGGATATAGTTGGGAAAGGAGAGGGTAATAGAGAAGGAGCATGGAGGAAGCTCAACAACTTTTTGCCTTAATGTTAAATGGATATTTTGGGCTTATAGCACTCCCACAGAGCATTTAAGTTAATGAAACTGTCCTAAGGTGGGACTCTACAGCAGATCCAAGCTGAGTAAAGAGTCAAAATGTACTAGCCGTTTCAGATAGGAAATTAAAGGTAACATAATATTAATGATTCAAAAGATTGATTAATTGACCAGATATGATACAGCAGGTAACGTTTTATCTCTAGTGTTTAACAATCCCTTTCCTAGCTTTCTTTTCTGAGCATGTGATATGCAGAATTGCATGGTGAAGGTGAAGGTGAAAGCACTTGTATTCCTGCAGTAATGATAGGTATTGGTACTTTATGTAGCTGAAAGCATCATGTCTTGTTTCTACCACAGCTTCCCTATACCTTTGTGTTCACTGCAGCAACAGAAATATATGTGTTAAGGATAGGCCCATACTATTTTCTGAAGGTTACAGAACACTAGAAATGTCATTATTCTCACAGCCCTCTATTATGTTTTAATATGTGACACTACTCTGTGTAACTGTGGAATTAGCAAGTCTTCCTAAAAACGTGTCATTTCAGTCCTGGCCTTTTAGAACAAAATTTGTGAACAGCCACTGAGAAATCTTTCCAAAACAATAAAATTTGATTTGGCGAGAAAATGACATTCCACTCCTCCTGCCACAGCAGATGATTTCCTTATGCCCAGAAAAGGAGGAAAAGCCAAGCAATTTCTGCCATTAAGGTACAAACTGTTAAAAATGTGTCCAGGTTCCACAAAAACAGGTATAATAAGGAGCTGTTACTTTCATGTTTTAGTGTGTCCATTACTGCAATGAATGCTGACATTACTATATATAGTAGATTCTGGAGAACATCAAGCAAAGCAAGGACAGACTGTAATTATCTCAATTTAAAATTAAAAAAAAAGAAGTCCTGTATTTTCATGCACTACTATAAATGCAGCATAGTTCCATTATAGTAAATGAAAGCTCACTGGCCCAGTAGTGAAAAAAGCATTAGCATACCTTTTTAATAGCATTAAAAGGGGCAGAAAACCAAAATGTTCTGAGTGTCATTGGTTACCACAGTTTAATTTCTGCATGTACCAAAAAAAAAAATGTATCTGGTCACTCTTTAATCCAATTCCTTACAATTATTCAATTTTTTCAAAAACGTCATGGTTCAAGGGGTTTAATTTTGTACCTTTACAGAACATGTCAGAAGTTGATTTTGTGCCCACAAGACGTTTCATCTGACCATGCCTCAATGACTGACATCTCAGTCTTATCTTCCTGTTCATTTATTATTAGGAAAATTGTTACTTATTTTACAGGAATGCTGACTGTCCCTGTTCTGGAAGTTCCTTGCCACATCTTATTAGGAAATACCTTCAACTCCACAGACTTCTCTGCCAACAGCACAGAGCTAGTTGAATGCTGCCAGCAGCTCTTCAACAGGTATCGAGAAACGCTTTATGCTTCTGACAGCATAGTTTAGGGAGCTCATATATTCAGTAATAGCTTAATTTTATCTTTGGCATTTGGGTTTTTTTCTTAGGCACCTACTTTCCATGACCTTGCATCTTTTAAAGGAATTAATATTTAATGCTGCCAAAGTGTTTTACTTTTGTTGGGCTTTTCTCACACTGAATACGGAACCAACAGAGATCTCAAAACATCTTTGTCCAAACCTGAGCTTCCTGAAGTGCTGAAGATAGATTATTATGTAAAGTGGTCTAGCTGAAACCCATCTCAAATATTATCAAAAAATAAAACAACTGTGAACTACTATATTGTTAACATAATATCTGAGGATAACTCTAGCTGAAAAAAACCCGAGGATCTTTTCCTTCTGCTGACTATGAATCTTGCTGAAGATAATAGTAATTGTGCCTTGTATATAACATCTTGCATCCATTTGAAGTAGAAAAACATTCTAAGGCAAATTGTAAAAACAGAGAAAAAACAAAAAATAGTATTAGATATATATTCAGAAATAATTCATACAATATCAAAAAAGAAGCTGGGGACTACACATTTAGTAAGATAATAGTAATTGTTTCTTTCTTCCCTGTCCTGGCATAAAATGTAACTTTGCAAACGGGTTTATACAATATGTAAGGTGGCCTTATTTTTATGTAATATATTTAGTTTTCAATGATTCAGAAAAAAACCCTAATTTTAAAAAAAATTACTCATGTTGGTAACGGGATTACCAGCTTCTAGTTGAATATCAGCACTTGCATATCACTGCAAGGAATTTTCTGGTTTTGCAGCCTAATGTTCCAAATGAGTTTATTATAATATTGAATCAATGTCATAAACTTTTTGGTACAGTAAAAATTAACTGTGATATTTGGTACATTCCTTCATCATATTTCTTCATCACTCCAACATTCCCATCACACCAATTTTAACTCCACTAGGTTTTCACAAAGGCAAGAACTTGCTTTATTTTCACCAGATTCAGTGTTGAACACTTGTTTTGAAGATGTAAAAACCTTGAATACTGAAGTGAAATCCTCCATCATTTCAGTTATCTAAGAAGGTATAACTAAGGCACAAGGACTTTACACAGAAAACTAGGCATCACCCCAACTAAAAAGGGGACTCTCTGGTTATGGTATATGGTTAATATATTGAAAGTCTTTTCTCTGTTTCAGTTCTCATATAAATTTTAACACATTCAAATTGCTTTGAAGAAAGTGTGTGCATATGCATGTATGTGTACATATACATATACTACATATACTTCCAGATATATAGATAAATAGGTATATTTTTTTCCCTTAGAGAAAAGGGCTGTATCTGATTTCTGCTTTTATATCCTTCCCAGTGTAAACCATTCACAGGAGATCTTCCTTGGAGGAAACTACAGCCTGAGTTCCTGGAAAGGATGTTGCCAAATACTGGATCCACCATCCTTTTATTGCTCTTGAATTAAGCCTTAATTTTTGTAGAGGATACATCATCATAAATAAGAGCTATGTTCCTTGGTAGAAAGGTAATAAACAAATTTCCATTATTATGACTTGTCTCACCCTCAGCCTGTATTTTCCATCTCTTATCAGACCAATTCCTCTGACTTGTTTGGTATTACTGTAAATTAAAGTGGGATAAGTAAAAGACACCTCCTGCTGCAGACCTCTTCTCCCATCAGAAGAGGAGAACATTCCTGAGCCTGATTTGCCTGACTTCATTTCTACCCTGAAACCGATGAATCAATAGAGTTAAACTGCTGTAGGCAAGAAAATCAGATGCAAGGTTTTGACTGCCATTTTCAGTACCTTTTTAACAAGTAACTTTTAAACTTTTTTACCACACAAAGATAAATTACTCTGTTCTCAGAAATCTCTGCACTGTTCTTCTGGTAACTATGGATGCATGTGTACTGAGGTGCTAATATGTGGTGAACCTTGCCAGCTTGGTCACTGAAGCATCCAAAACAGGAACTAGTCATAATGTGCCTCAGCCACCTTCCTTCTGCCCACAGAGGTACCCAGGACATATTTTGATGCAGGAGTCTGGTCCGTCTTTAGAGGTAACTCATATGAGCAGAAATGTCCGAACTCCAAGGAAAGTTTCTTATATAAATTCTTCTCAGTCTTTGTTGTTGATGCTTGTGAAAGTTGATTCTGGAGAGGCCAAACAGGAAATCAAAGCAGTATTTCTACCAAAAAAAATAAAAATAAAAAAGAGCTGTGCTGCCAATAATATGTGCGTAAAATCAGGTCATAATCTAAGTACTACCAAAGACTTCTAGAAGATCATCGTAGAATCATAGAATCACGAGGCTGGAAGAGACCCACCGGATCATCGAGTCCAACCATTCCTATCAAACACTAAACCATGTCCTTCAGGACCTCATCCTCCAGTGCCCAATGACCCTTTCCATGAAAAGTTTTTTTCTGATGTCCAGACTAAACCTCCCCTGATGGAGCTTGAGGTCATTCCCTCTTGTCCTCTGTCACTTGGGAGATGAGGCCAGCTCTCTCCTCTCTACAACCTCCTTTCAGGTAGTTGTAGAGAGTAATGAGGTCTCCTCTCAGCCTCCTCTTCTCCAGGCTAAACAACCCCAGCTCCCTCAGCCGCTCCTCATAGGGTCTGTTCTCCAGCCCCTTCACCAGCCTCATTGCTCTTCTCTGGACTTGCTCCAGAGCCTCAACATCCTCCTTGTGGTGAGGGAACCAGAACTGAACATAATAGTCAAGGAGTGGTCTCACCAGTGCGGAGTACAGAGGGAGAATAACCTCCCTGGACCTGCTGATCACACCATTTATGATACAAGCCAGGATGCCATTGGCCTTCTTGGCCACCTGGACACACTGTTTGCTTATGTTCAGTCAGCTGTGAACCAACACTCCCAGGTCCTTCTCCTCCAGGCAGCTTTCCAGCCAGGCTTCTCCAAGTCTGTAGCACTGCATAGGGTTGTTGTGCCCCAAGTGCAGGACCCGGCATTTGGCCTTGTTAAGCCTCTTGCCATTGGACTCAACCCAGCAGTTCAGCCTGTTCAGATTCCTTTGCAGAGCCTCCCTACCTTCCAGCAGATCGACATTTCCACTCGGCTTAGTGTCATCTGCAAACTTGCTAAGGGAGCACTCAATGTCTTCATCCAAGTCCTTGATGAAGACATTGAACAGGGCCAGACCCAGCACTGAGCCCTGGGGAACCCACTTGTCACTGGCCTCCTGCTGGACTTAACACCATTTACCACCACTCTCTTGGCCCGACCATCCAACCAGTTTACCATCCAGGAGAGTGTGTGCTTGTCCAGTCTAGAGGCTGACAGTTTCCATAGCAGAATGCTGTGAGAAACTGTATGAAAGGCTTTACTGAAGTCCAAGAAGACTACATCCACAGCCTTTCCCTCATCCAAGAGTCTTGTCACTTGGTCGTAGAAGGTGACCAGGTTTCTTTGGCAAGACCTGCCTTTCGTGAGCCCGTGTTGTCTGGACCTGATCACCCAGTTCTCTTGCATGTGCTTCATGATAGCACTCAAGATCACCTGTTCCATGACTTTCCCTGGCACTGAGGTCAGACTGATGGGCCTATAGTTCCCCAGATCCACCTTGTGCCTCTTCTTATAGATGGGCACAACATCAGCCAGCCTCCAGTCCAGCAGTATCTCCCCAGTCATCCAGGACTGCAGGCAGATGATGGAAAGGGGTTTGGCAAGCACATCCACCAGTTCCCTCAAAACTCTTGGGTGGACTTCATCTGGCCCCATAGACTTGTGGACATCTAGCCAGGCAAGCAAGTCTCTAACCACCTACTCTTGGATCATGGGAACCTTGTTCTGCTCCTCCAACCCCTGGGGTTGCACACAGAGGGAACTACTTTCCTCACTATTAAAGACTGAAGCAAAGTAGGCATTGGGAACTTCAGCCTTGTCTTCATCCTCTGTTACTATTAGTCCCTCTGTACCTAGTAGGGACTGGAGATTCTCCCTACTCCTCCTTTTACTGTTGATATATTTGTAGAAAGATTTTTTATTGTCTTTCACAGACTCGACCAATTTGATTTCTAGTTGGGCCTTAGACCTTCTGATTTTTTCCCTGTATGTTCTCACCTCCTCCCTATAGTCCACCCAGGATGCCTGCCCCTTCCTCCAAAGCTCATAGACCTTCCTCTTCTTATTCATGTCTCTCCAAACCTCCCTACTCAACCACGCTGGTTTCTTGCCCCACCGGCTACTTTTCTGGAACATAGGGACAGCTTTCTCTTGAGCTGCTAGGAGTTCCTTTTTGAAGAGTGCCCAGCCCTCATGACCTACTTACCCTTAAGTAGTGCCTCCCATGGGACTTTTCTGACCAGCCTTCTGAACAGTCCTGCTGAAAGTCTGCTCTCTGAAAGTTGAGCACAACTGTTTTGCTAACCTCCTTCATCTCACCCTGCACTGAGAACTCTGTCATCTCATGATTGCTTCGCCCCAGGCATCCTCCAACCCTCACATCCCCTACAAGGCCTTCTCTGTTCAGGAACAGTAGATCCAGGAGGGCACCTTCCCTTGTCGGTTCGCTCACCAGCTGTGTGAGGAAGTTGTCTCCCACACACTCCAGGAACTTCTGGGACTGCTTTCTTTCTGCTGTGTCATACTCCCAGCCAATATCCAGGAAACTGTAGTCTCCCACTGATTTGGGGCCTAGGGGAAGTACTAACAGGATAACCATTGTTTAGCAGCCCCAGATGAAAACAAAGAAAGGACTAACACTGCAGGATAAGTAGAATAGTAATATTTTAGCAAAGCAACTGACACTTGAAGGATAGCGGAATAGAAATTGCTCACACCTACAGAATATACCAGGATGACAGTTGTTTAGCTAAAACAACATATTTCTATAAGCCTTATGTAGGAAGGGGGCCTGTTGTTAAAAGATTTTTGATAAGCAGGACAAGTCATCTGGACCTGTGATAAGAGTGGAAACACCATTGATAAGGACAACTGGATTCCTGAGAGCACAGATGCAGAAGGAAGACAACTGCCCCATCCCTGGGAAAATCCTTCACAAGCAAAAAAAAAAAGGAAGAGGTCTCTTCTCAAACTCATTAATATGTATAAGCATTTTAGGAATATGTAACAGTTTACTGTATAAAGCTAAGAGGAGTTGCCATGATGGGTACGCACGTTGTTTTGGAGAAATGATTCTCCCATGCATCTCAGAGCTGAATAAACATACCTACTTTATAACTATATAAGTTATGGAGTCTTGATTCCGCGTGTCAGTTTTGGCGAGCCAGCCAGGAGACCTATCTGCCGGCTGTGGGACCGACTGTAGAGCGGACATCCTAAGCACGCCCCGAGCTTATTTCTTGGAGGACCTCCTCTCCCACCCGTTCACTACAGGGCAGAAAAAGATCCTCTGTCTTAATCAAAAGGTGAAATAGATGGGATGTGGCATCCTAAATGTTGCAAAAAAAGCATCAAAAGCAGGAGAGGGTTGCTAACAAGTACCATCATGTTTTCAGGTTACTATTTTCTCTCTGTCCTTGGGATGGTGCTAGAATTTCAGCATAGAGGTCTTTGTGTCTTTCTAAACACAAAAATGTGGCTGTGAATTTCACCTCCTTGGGGTTAGCCTGGCAGCTTGGACCTTGAACTATTAGGAACACACTTCTGACAATATGATTGCCAGCAACAATGAATCTGCAACACAGACCTGAGAAGAAACATTTGACTTAATCAAATGCTTACTAGCATTCTTGACTTGTATAGATTCAAAGAACTACATGAGCATTTGGAAATAATGGCATAAATAATGGATGAAGCATATATGGAGGTATCTCTGTTTCAAAGGACTTGCAAAAAAACTGAGAGCTTAACCTGGTTTGCAGATGCTGGAGTAGCAGTGTACAATAGGTTATAACTAATGCAGATGACAATTTCATGAAGCACAGGTGGTATGACTTGACCTGTCACCCTCAGAAGCTACACACTGGATAGCAGTGTGTGTGTAATAGCCTTGTGGAGCTTTGTATTGTACCATTCACAGGGTGTTATTTAGTCACTAAAAATCACTGGTAATGATTCCAGGAAATGTTTTACACATTTCAGTGTACAACAGTTCCAAGAAACATACTGTGAAGCCTTCATCGTGCTCAGACCACATACAATGAAAGAAAACTACACTTGATGTAAGATAAGTTCTCTCTGGCCCCAGTCTAGAAAAACATTGGCATGTGTAAATGAGGCACAGCTGGTATGTAACAGGAGTATTTTTATTTTAATTGGCTTGGAGACAGTTGGAAAAAACAAGGGCACTCCTAGAAACAGTCTTTCCCCCCAGTTCTACATATCACAGCAGCACTTGCAACCTATAAACTAATGGATAGCAAAACACAATGAGCTTTTCCAAGCACCATGTCTGGGTGGAGTTGGGAAAATCACAAAGATGGTGATGACTCTGTTGTGTTATGTTAATGAAGAAACTGAGGATGGGGGGAAGGAGATGCAATCTAGCAACATAGTTTTGTGGTTGGGCGGTGGCCAATGAAGACTTGTTACTAGGGCAGAAGCGACCAATCAATGTTTACATAATGTTTTGCGAACTTGGTCTATAAAAGCAGCTGGTTAACCCAAAATAAAGCACTTCATCTGAAATCAAATTGATTTGTTGTGAGGTTCATCTGGCTTCTGCCACCACAATAAACCATCATGAACATATGAGTAATTGACTATGTCAAAGAGGCAAGTCATACACAACAAGTTATGAAGCCAAATAGGTGTTCTCTAAACCAGGCGTCACCTTTTTTTTTTTAGCTCCCTTCCAACGCTAAGGAAGGAGGAGCAAGAGGCCAAAAAGAAGCACTTGATTAATACCTGTCTCCAAGGCTGGTATGAGGAGAGAGGCTTTGGGTTCTTTGCTCATGGAGTGGCCCACACACCCCCAGGCTTCCTCACTAGGGATGGGGCACACTTGCCTCCTAGGGTGACTAAAGTCCTTACTAAAAATCCAGCAGGGTTCATAATTAGAGCTTTAAGCAAGATATGAAGGGGTAGGGGGATGAGGCTAGGCTAGTTGGGAGTGAGCCTGGAAGTGGACCTCCAGTAGCATAGAAATGGTGTGCTGGCAAGGACTGCCAGTATGTCACCACAGAGTGAGTGGGGACAAGCATGTCTGGGGACAGTAAGAACAAAACTGGCACTGAAGGGTTAGATATTCCAAGGACCAGTCAATTGGGAATGAACACTATTCTCTTTATGAAGGTTGAATTTTTGCCAGCCCAGCTGAAGCACATTTAGACCAATGCACACAATGCACACAGCATGGGCAATAAGCAGGAGGAGTTGAAAACTGTTGTAGGGCAAGGAGACTATGATGTTGTTGCCATCACGGAAACGTGGTGGGACAACTCATATAACTGGAGTGCAACTATGATCAGGTATAAACTCTTCAGGCAGGACAGGAAGGGCAAGAGAGGAGGCGGGGTTGCCCTCTATGTTAGAGAGAGCTTTGTATGGTTGAGTAGGAAGATCTTGAGAGACATCAAAAAGAAGAGGAATGTATGAGCTTCGTAAGAAGGGACAGGCATATTGGGTGGACTTGTATTTGGTGGACTACAGAGGGGAAGTAAGATCACACAGAGAAAAAATCAGGAAGGCTAGAGCCCAACTAGAAATCAGATTGGCTAAGTCCATGAAAGATAACAAAAAAATCTTTCTATAAATATATTAACAATTAAAGGAGGACTAGGAAGAATATTCAGTCCCTACTGGATGCAGATGGAACAACAGTGAAAGGGGATGAGAACAAGGCTGAGGTACTTAATGCCTTCTTTGCCTTAGTCCTTAATTGTAAGGAAAACTGTTCCCTCTGTGTGCAAACCCAGGAGTTAGAGGAGCACAACAAATCTCCTGTAATTCAAGAGGAGGTGGCTAGAGATTTGTTTGCCCAGCTAGACACCCACAAGTCTATTGTGCCAGATGAGATCCACCCAAGAATATTGAAGGAGCTGGTGGATGTGCTGGTCAAACCCCTTTCCATCATCTTACAGCAGTCCTGGCTGACTGGGGAAGTTCCACATGACTGGAGGCTGGCTGATGTTGTGCCCATCTACAGGACGGGTTGCAGGGAGTGATTTGGGACCTAGGGGAAGTACTAACAGGATAACCATTGTCTAGCAGCCCCAGATGAAAACAAAGAAAGGACTAACACTGCAGAATAAACAGAATAGTAATATTTTAGCAAAGCAATTGACACTTGAAGGACAGAGGAATAGAAACTGCTCACACCTACAGAGTATACCAGGATGACAGTTGTTTAGCTAAAACAACATATTTCTATAAGCCTTATGTAGGAAGGGGGCCTGTTGTTAAAAGATTTTTGATAAGCAGGACAAGTCATCTGGACCTGTGATAAGAGTGGAAACACCATTGATAAGGACAACTGGATTCCTGAGAGCACAGATGCAGAAGGAAGTTAAGACAACTGCCCCCATACCTGGAAAATCTTTCACAGGCAGAAAACAGGAAGAGGTCTCTTCTCAAACTCATTATAATAAGGAGCAGGGAAGGATCATGAATATGTATAGGCATTTTAGGACTATGCAACAGTTTACTGTATAAAGCTAAGAAGAGTTGCCATGATGGGTACGCACATTGTTTTGGAGAAATGATTCTCCCATGCATCTCAGCGCTGATAAACATACCTATGTTATAACTTTATAAGTTATGGATCTTGATTACACATGTCAGGAGGATCCAGGGAACTACAGGCCTATCAGACTGACCTCAGTGCCAGGGAAAGTCATGGAACAGGTGATCTTGAGTGCTATCATTAAGCACATGCAAGAGAACCAGGTGATCAGGCCCAGTCAACATGGGTTCACGAAAGGCAGGTCTTGCCAAACTAACCTGGTCACCTTCTATGACGAAGTGACTCGACTGCTGGACAAGGGAAAGGCTGTGGATGGACTTGAATAAAGACTTTCATACAGTTTCTCACAACATTTTGCTATGGAAACTGTCAGCCTCTGGACTGGACAAGCACACACTCTCCTGGGTGGAAAACTGGTGGGATGGTCAGGCCCAGAGAGTGGTGGTAAATGGTGTTAAATCCAGCTGGAGGCCAGTTACAAGTGGGGTTCCCCAGGGCTCAGTACTGGGTCCAGCCCTGTTCAATGTCTTCATCAATGACTTGGATGAAGGCATTGGAAGCACCCTTATTAAATTTGCGGATGACAGTAAACTGGGAAGAAACATTAATATGCCAGAGGGTAGGGAGTTTCTGCAAATGGACCTGAACAGGCTGGACGGCTGGGCTGAGTCCAATGGCATGAGGTTTAACAAGGCCAAATGCCAGGTCCTGCACTTGGGGCACAACAACCCTATGCAGAGTTACAGACCAGGAGAAGTCTGTCTAGAAAGCTGCCTGGAGGAGAAGTACCTGTGAGTGTTGGTTCACAGTGGACTGAACGTGAGCCAGCAGTCTGCCCAGGTGGCCAAGAAGGCCAATGGCATCCTGGTTTGTATCATAAATGGTGTGACCAGCAGGTCCAGGGAGGATATTCTCCCTCTGTACTCGGCACTGGTGAGACCACTCCTTGACTATTATGTTCAGTCCTGGGTCCCTCACCACAAGAACGATGTTGAGGCTCTGGAGTGAGTACAGGGAAGAGCAACAAAGTTGGTGAAGGGTCTGGAGAACAGGCCTTATGAGGAGTGACTGAGAGAGCTGGGGTTGTTTAGTCTGGAGAAGAGGAGGTTGAGGGGAGACCTTATTGCTCTCTACAACTACCTGAAAGGAGGTTGTGGAGAGGAGGGAGCTGGCCTCATCTCCCAAGTGACAGAGGACAAGAGGGAATGACCTCAAGCTCCATCAGGGGAGGTTTAGTCTGGACAGCAGAAAAAAACTTTTCACAGAGAGGGTAACGTGGCAGGGGCAAGTGAACTTCATGAACAAATCAATATTTCAGATGAAGAAGTTTATTAAGGGTTAACTTGCTGTTTATATAGACCAAGCAGGCCCAAACATCAGGTAAACATTGATTGGTCACTTCTGCCCTAGCAACTGGCCTTCTTTGGCAATCGCCCATCCCACATCACTTTGTGGTTTACTTGCAGACTCCTGCCTCCATCCCCAAGTTACTTTATTAACATAACACAACAAAGTCATTCACCACTTTTGTGCCCCACTCTGCCAGGGCACTTAAAGAAACAATTATCAACAAAAGGGTCATTGGGCACTGGAATAGGCTTTCCAGGGAGGTGGTTGAGTGGCCTTCCCTGGAGATGTTAAAAAAGGTGGATGAGGTGCTGTGGGGCATGGTTTAGTGTTTGATAGGAATGGTTGGACACAATGATTCAGTGGGTCTTTTCCAACCTTGTGATTTTGTGATTCTCACAAAAGACATGAGTAGAGAGATTCAAGATGCTAAATATACAGAATGTGAGTACCAATTCTCTTCTTCTGCAAACTGAAACATTCACTGTGCAGCAGTCAGACTGTTTCCCACTATGCAGTGCCATAAATCCATGGTTCCCAAATTTTGTGTCTGTAGATCACTAATAGATCTCCAAATTCAACTAGATACAGGCAGCTTTAAAGTCAGTTAAGTATGTTTACCCAGCAGTGACAAGTAGCTATTAAGGTAGTTCTGAACCTCAGCCTCACCTGCTGTGATACAAGACAAATCTGCACCTGCCCTTGATGCAGGGCAAAGGAAAATCTCTGTCCTTGTGAGGTCCATGTCATGGGGAACACAGAGCCATGCTTGGTAGCAGGCGGCATAGGCAATCACACCCTGGTGGCAGCTGTTTTGAGGCCCCAAGTTTGGGGATTGTGGACACTGTCCACCCATGTGGTACCATCCTGCCTCTACAAGCAGACAGACAAAGTAGCCCTGCTGCTATCCTAAGCTGTTGTCTGATATGGAAAAAAAAAAAAAAATAACAAATGTCAGGTTATGAAACTTGTATTTGAGAGGCTGAATCATATTCTTTCATTTATATCAGTCTAAACTTGGGGGATCTTCACTGAAGATGGCATTACCATATATTTACTAATAATATAAATCAGATAAGGATTTGTTTACTTGGATTTGATTCTGATTTAGAGTCTAACAGTCCATAGAAGTCAATGGAAACACTTCAATTAATACAATATTGTATAACAATCATTGCAACTGTACTCTTGCTTCTGTTCCACCTCATGGAGCTCTGAACCTGAAATCTGAGAATATTCAGAAAAGCAAACTGGTGAAAATCTGTTTACTCCTTAGCTCAGAACTACTTCATGGTGGTTTTACAGAGGAAGAAAAATCAAAGCATTTGCTTGTTGCTATGGCATTCTGTGGTATAGTGATTTGCTATAGCAACCAATGCACTACCTCAAAAGGCATTGATCAGAAATTCATGTGTTGCTATGGTTGCCATAATGAAAGCAGATTTTTTTTTTTTTTTTGCTATGTTGATTGGTGCCTTTAATTACAGGTGGCTAGAAATGTTAGGGAGATGGGAGCACCATACATGAGATTGCTGCATGGCAAGTATAGACAACAGTTCAGGACCATGCTTGTCTAGATAAAATGAGAAAATATGGTGAATTTATATGCAAAAATTTGCATGTTACCAGGACTTGCTGCTTACTTGATTTCCACATGCTAGAGAAGCATTTCCACTTCAGCAGCAACTACACTGCACAATTTGGAGCCCCTGCATTAGGCATAATGGCCTTGTGCTTAGGATAATAAATTCAGACTTGTGTTCAATTGTGAATTTTGCCCTATGTGTACTTGGGCAAGTTTCTCAGTTCTGTGATGTCTCTGTCCCAATCTATAAAGTGAAGCAGTAGCTTGGTGCAGGCATGAAAGATTTCACTGTGGCGTATGTGCTGGGACAAGTGGCTGATGCCTTGTCATACTTGTGATATTAGCAGCAAGCACAGAGCCAACGGCCAGTGTTCTCATGCTTGCTGGCTCATTGAGACCCTGGAATCTTTACTAAGACCTGTGAATTAACAACAAAAGAATGCACTAGATGGAAAACATGAAGGGACTGAGAGAGCTTGCGTTGTTTAGCCCGGAGAAGAGGAGGCTGAGAGGAAACCTTATTGCTCTCTACAACTACCTGAAAGGAGGTTGTGGGTAGCAGGGAGCTGGCCTCTTCTCCCAAGTGACAGGGGACAGGACAAGAGGGAATGACCTCAAGCTCTGCCAGGGGAGATTCAGGCTCAACATAAGGAAAAAATTCTTCACAGAAAGGGTCATTAGGCACTGGAACAGTTTGCCCAGGGAGGTGGTTGAGTCACCTTCCCTGGAGGTGTTTAAGGCACAGGTGGACAAGGTCCTGAGGGACATGGTTTAGAGATCGGTGGGAATGGTTGGACTCGATGATCTGGTGGGTCTCTTCCAACCTGGTGATTCTATGATTCTATGATAAGGGGCACATCTGTGGTAAATAATGGGTTGCACACTATCACTGTAGCTGCGAGTTTCTCACAGGTGAAAATTCACTGGAGTAGCTGCTGACTGGATACAGAAACACTAAATAAGGTTTGCATCCTGTCAATAAAGGTGATTTCACTTGTTGCCTCATCAACAGTGTCCGTGCCTTAATCGCTATAGCCCGGAGGTGTTCTTAGCAGTTGCAGTACTGCAAAAATTTTTAGACAGCAAAAATGGGAGAAAAACTTATATAGTTGTGGGATTATACATCCAGGAATTCCCTCCAGACTGATTCTGTGCTGAAACATAATGACAAACTGCTCATTAAGTACCTAGTTTCTGTCAGAACCTCTAACACATATATCAAAGCAGATATAATTCCCCCAGTAAGGCATTTTTCCTAAACTAACAGATCTGACTCAAATAAAGGATGAAGCCAATGGATAAATTCATACCAAATTTATTTCCACCCCAGACCCACACACCCACTTTCTAAAGAAATGCTATTGCATACTGTAGTATTTCAGCTCAAACAATAGCAGGGACACGCAAAAAAATCTGTGCCCATAACAAATGGCTGCTGTCACACCACATCATTCCAGCCACCTTCCACAGTTCCTTTATTACCTCTATAACCCTAGATACTCCAGGTAGCCTTACTTGCTGACTGAACTTGCTATAAAACTCTCATCTGACTCTAGTTGGTATTTGACTATATCACACCATATCACACAGGGAAGGATGGTAAAGTCTTTTATCTGTTTATCTTGAATAATTTCATATAATCATAGAATGGATTGGAAAGGACTTTATCACCCACTTCCAACCCATGTCCATGGGCAGGGACACTTCCCACCAGATTAGGCTGCCCAAGTCCCCATCTAGCTTTGCCCTGAACACCTCCAGGGATGGGCCAACCACAGCTTCCCTGGGCAACTTGTGCCAGTCCCTCACCACTCTCATAGTGAGGAAATTCTTTCTTAGAGAAATGGAAGACTACGGAAGGCTACGGAAACTGTCAGCCTCTAGACTGGACAGGCATACACTCTCCTGGGTGGAAAACTGGTGGGATGGCCAGGTCCAGAAAGTGGTAGCAAATGGAGTTAAATCCAGCTGGAGGCCAGTTACAAGTGGGGTTCCCCAGGGCTCAGTGCTGGGTTCAGCCCTGTTCAGTGTCTTCATCAATGACCTGGATGAAGGTATTAAGTGTATCCTTAGCAAGCTTGCAGATGACACTAAGCTGGGTGGAAGTGTCGATCTGCCGGAGGGTAGGGAGGCTCTACAAAGGGATCTAAGCAGGCTGGATGGCTGGGCTGAGACCCATGAGGTTTAGCATGAGGTTTAGCATGGCCAAATGCCAGGTCCTGCACTTTAGGCACAACAACTCTATGCAGAGTTACAGACCAGGAGAAGTCTGTCTAGAAAGTTGCCTGGAGGAGAAGGACCTGGGGGTGTTGGTCGACAGCCAACTGAACATAAGCCAGCAGTGTGCCCAGGTGGCCAAGAAGGCCAATGGCATCCTAGCTTGTATCATAAACGGTGTGATCAGCAGGTCCAGGGAGGTTATTCTCCCTCTGTACTCGGCACTGGTGAGACTGCTCCTTGAATATTATGTTCAGTTCTGGTTCCCTCACCACAAGAAGGATGTTAAGGCTCTAGAGCAAGTCCAGAGAAGAGCAACAAAGCTGGTGAAGGGGCTGGGAGAACAAGTCTTATGAGGAGTGACTGAGAGAGCTGGGGTTGTTTAGCCTGGAGAAGAGAAGGCTGAGAGGAGACCTCATTGCTCTCTACAACTACCTGAGGGGAGGTTGTAGAGAGGAGGGAGCTGGCCTTTTCTCCCAATTGACAGGGGACAGGACAAGAGGGAATGACCTCAAGCTCCATCAGGGGAGATTTAGGCTGGACATCTGGAGAAAGTTTTTCACAGAAAGGTTCATTGGGCACTGGAATAGGCTGCCCAGGGAGGTGGTTGATTCACCCTCCGTGGAGGTGTTTAAGGCACGGGTGGATGAGGTACTGAGGGATATGGTTTAGTGTTTGATAGGAATGGTTGGACTCAATGATCCAATGGGTCTCTTCCAACCTGGTGGTGATTCTATGATTATGTCTAGACTAAATCTGCCCCTCTCCAGTTTAGACACATTCCCTCTAGTCTTATTACTACAAGCCTTTGTAAACAGTCCCTTCTCAGCTTTCTTGCAGCCCTTCCAGGTACTGAAAGGCCACTATAAGTTCTTCTCAGAGCCTTCTCTTCTCCAGGCTCAACA
Organism: Coccyzus lansbergi; assembly: GCA_033558105.1. NCBI lineage: Eukaryota > Metazoa > Chordata > Aves > Cuculiformes > Coccyzidae > Coccyzus > Coccyzus lansbergi. The sequence goes on along the minus strand of JAUMJK010000741.1, from coordinate 60,836 downwards.
ATCCAAACTCTCTCAGTCTGTCCTTGGATGGGAGGTTCTCCAGCCCTCTGATCATCTTTGTAGTCCTTCTCTGCTCCTGTCCCAAGAGCTCCATATCCTTCTTATGCTGAGGATTCTAGAATCAGATACAGTACTCCAGATGAGGTCTCACAAGAGTGGAATGGAGGGGCAGAACCACCTCCCTTGTCCTGCTGGCCACAATTCTTTTGATGCAGTCCAGGATGTGGTTGGCTTTCTGGGCTGTGAGTGCATATTTCAGGCTCAGGCTGAGCTTCTCGTCTACCAGCACACCCAAGTCCTTCTCTACTGGGCTGCTCTCAAATTACATCATCCCCCACTGTGTACTGAAATAGGGGATTACCCAGACCCAGGAGCAGGACTTTGCACTTGACCTTGTTGAACCTCATGAGGTTGACAGAGACCCACTTTTCCAGTCTGTCAAGGTCTCTCTGGATGACATCCCGTCCTTCCACTGCACCACTCAGCTTTGTGTCATCTGCAAACTTGCTGAGATTGCACTCAATCTCGCTGTCAATATTATTGATGAAGATATGATTGTAATAACAATGATAACAATAATAACAACATTAACATATAACATATGACATAATTTCTGCGTCACAGATGCTTCTCCAAAAAGTTACTGAATAAAAAGCCTTTATCTGTTTTCAGTTCACAAACACCATTTAGAAGACATCCAGCTCCCACAGTTTTTTTAATAATCATTCCTAAGCATTTAAAATAAAAATTAATTCGTCCTTGCAGTTCATACTATTCTTGCAAACAGCTCAGCCAAAGTAACTGAGTGACTACCTGTACTATAAATTCACCTTGCATACAGTATCTAGCTTGACCTGAAATCACATAGGAATATTTGCAAAACTCCCTGAGAGCTATCAGCACTCTCCCTGTGCTACTTTGACTGCCATAATGAAACTATGGCAGAGCCCGGACTGAGATTTCAGGTAAAGCTTCATTTACCAGGTAACTTGTGTATTCCCAAGGCTCTTTCTTCCCTCTTTTTGTCCTTTTTTATTTCTGACCACATTATGACTTTACTACAGAGCTGTTCACATCCTGCTTTCTATACCTGCTGCTTTTACTCCTCATAGCCTTTGTTTTGATTTCACACCACCACGTGGGCTGGAGTTTTTCCTTTCTCGGATCACTAGGTGGCAGAATACCACCATAGAGTAAAGCTCTTGTCAAGAAAACACAAAGTCTGGATATCTGTATTCCTACGTGTACCTATGTATACATACATATATAAAAATACATATATATGTATACATGTACTTATATATATGGCCTATTTGAGATTTTTCTTGCTCAAGATTTAAGTTAAAAACTTTTAGTAACTACTATCCTCACCTCCATCCCCCAGTTCCAGGTAAAATAAAACATACGATTTGGCCAAGGTGGTTTGCTTTTAAGGGGCCACTGTGTGGGCCCTTTCAATAACTTCACTAGTCAGAGTGCTGTATAGCCATCCTTGAAAATCGTCTTTCCCTAAAAGGCTGCCTGCCACTTCCCTTGGATTTCTTATTACCTTTGTAGATTGTGGTGAAGGGTATTAATACCTGTCTGTAGTAACCTTAGGGAAAGTAGTAGAATGAATTATGGGCTAAAGGTTTAAATACTGCCAAAAACTTGCAACAGATGGTGGTGTAGGGAGGGTGTCTGTGCACCTTGCTACAATACCCCCATTATACTTAGCTGCAGGTAATACGGGACTGAAGGTTTCTAAAACTCATGCATGGGCCAGAATAGCACCACCAATAACAGTACCAAAGTTCATTTTACTGCAATGTCCATCACCTTCCCAGTTCTCAGCAGGTCCTATGCCTTGAGGCTTGCTGAACACAATAGGGCATTTCACACACTGATATGGTTTTCCTTAATTACTTTGTAGAGATAAGGGGGAGCAGGAGGACTCAGTTCATTGTGGTAGAGAGCTAAGAAAAAACATATTAAGGATGGCATACACCATGAGTAATAGCCCTAGAAAATTATACCCTTGAAAAGAAGAGGGAAGTGATACATTGTGGGGAAAGCAATGAGTAGCTATTCTTATGAGACTTAAGTAAATGGCTTGTTTCTAGAGTGTCAATTGTTGCAGTGTCTGGTAACCTCTTTGTTTACAGCTAATAAGGAAGAACAAAGAAGCTCCCTTGCTTTCCAGAGATGCTAGAATCACTACTCAAGAGCTTAAATACTTACTACTAAATATGGCAAAGTAATCCACTTTGCAGAACAGTAACCTTGCCATAGTGAATTGCAAGAGCTTGCACAGAATTCAAAAGGCTCTTTAAAAGAAACTGGAGGGGTATCATCTCCTTAAGGCCTAAATAAGGACAGTCTCTCCATTACTTTCACTCAATTTGAGAAATATTTCATCAAATAGCATGAGACAGCAGAACACTTACTACCTACTTTGTGCTATTCTTAATCTCTTAGATCTGTGATGGGAACATTTGAAAAGGCATACAGAGAGGCAAGGGGATGTGATAACTCATCCTTCAGAAACCTGGACTGGAACCATCCCCAGAACATCCTTGAAAAACTGAAAGGCTCAAAGCTGGAGAGAGTGTGCTGTTGAGACAGATCCAGGAAGATATGCCTTTCTTACATCAGCTTTTCTTCCTATTTCCTATTATAATTTCATAAAGGTTGTTGTATCTGCCTATCACCAAAGTTAACTAAAGCCTATGTGGGTTGTAGAAGGGTGGGTGGTCATGCTGCTTTTATCAGCAATGCCTAGCTTTGAAAAAGCCCTCTCTTCTGCAACATTGCTCATAAAAGTGTTTTCACTTGGATCTAAAAGGGAGTACATTCTCCAAAGATAATTTCAGCTAGTTCTGAAAGGCACATTACTGTCCTGCAGACTTCAACTTAACTATTTCCAGTGAAGAATTTGCCAAGTAATGACCAAAAGGAAAAGACTGAAGTGTTGGTCTAATTCACTATGGTGTTTTCACTGCAGTCTTTTTCTTTCCAAGGAAATGCAGGACTTTAAACAGTGGTAACTTTCCATTCCATGAAGCTTGCTGCCTAAAGTTCCTTCAAAATATCAGTGCCAACTGGAAGGACTGCCTTCTCCATGTCTAAGTTTATAGCAATAAGTAGAAAAATACAATTATTTATCAAATCATTGCTTTTCTAATCTATAAAGATATTGCCCTTTGCAGTTGCTTGATGATTCAGTAGGCTGCTAAAATTGCACAGAACTTGTTCCTATGTTAAAAGTCACACTCACTCCCTTCTTACTCTTTAAACAGTCCCTCAAACAGCAATGGGAAGTTGTTTTCAGTCACATCTACTTTTATTTCTTCTCCGAGACAAGGTCTTTGGTCTTTGCAAACATCTCCCAGAATCCTACCACACAGGTATCAAGCAAAAAAAAAAAGCATCCACACCAAATATATGCTTACTAACATGTGCTTATTTATATGGCAAAGAAATACCTTTCAATGTATATTTCTCCCTCTAAAACAATACAAGCCAATGGTAGATAGTGAACTGGTTTCCTTTCTTACTTTATACTTTCTCAGACACAGCTACTGTAGTAACTTCAGAGAGAGAAGTAACTTGATTCCTGAGATCTGTTTGTCTTTGTAGTTATGCTAGCCAAGAGGAATGTTTATTAGACACACCTGAATTTACCAAAGAAAATTCCAGCTGAACCAGACATTATAGTGCTGGCCAAAACAGAGGAGAACAGTAACTTTTCCCCTGGTTTATTTTGAGAGAGGACTTGTAGGAAACCAGTTTAAAAAAAATAAAAATAACCCATGAAGGCATTGTGAGCTAGTACTGCTCTTTCTCTAAAAATCATAACATTTAAAATTTTTGGAAGATTATCTACCAATAGTGCTGGCAGCCCCTCTGTGTTGAGAGCCAGCTGAAAACAAGCCAGCAGTGTGTGCAGGTGGCCAAGAAAGCCAATAGCATCTTGGCCTCCATCAGAAACTGTGTGGCCAGCAGGACAAAGAAAGTGATTATGTCCCTATACTGGGCATAGTTAAGACCACACCTCAAAAACTGTTCTATCAGGCCCCTAGGAATGGGCCTTCCCCTAAGAAGACATTGAGGTCCTGAACCACGTCCACAGAAGAGCAGCAAAGCTGATGAGGGGACTGGATAATAAGTCTTATGAGGAGTGGATGAGGGAGCTGGGGTTATTTAACCTAAAGAAAATGAGGTAAGGGGAATCCTTATCAGTGCCTACACCTACCTGAAAGGAAGGAGGTTGTAGCCAGGTGGGTATTGGTCCCTTCTCCCCAGTGACAGGCAACAGAATGAGAGGGAATGGCCTTAAGCTGCATGAGAGAGAATGTCCTCAAGCTGCATCAGGGGAGGTTCAGATCAGACATTAGAAAGATTTCTTCACCAAAAGGGTATCAGTCACTGGTACAGGCTGCCTAGGGAGGTGGTTGAGTCATGATCCCTGGGGGTGTTTAAAAGACAGGTAGGTGAGGTACTCAGGAATATAGTTTAGTGGCATGGTATGGTTGGACTTGATCTCAAAGGTCTTTTCCAACCAAGCGATTCCATGATTCTATGAGTCTTTCCATAAAGTACCATTTGCTGCTCTGGATTTCAGGTCTAGCCAAGGACACAGCAACAGTTCACAGGATTTATGAAGGGAATGTAGAGCTTCGCTACATTACATAATATATTATTACAGGATACTCTCTAAAGATGACTGCTACAAGTGAAATAAAGCTGTGAAATACCCAGATTGAAAGGTCCTAACCACTACTATCTATATATGCGCTTTTAAGCTGTTCCTAGTAATTTACTACAATGATCTGAAAAGTCTCCCCTCCCCCGCTGTTTGCACTGTGACATTGTAATGATCCATTCAGCACTGGTGATACACTGACATATGTTGTGCCATATGTTGTGAAAACATACAAGCTGCACTCCTCTCTAGGGAGTAAGAAGATGGAGAGGGATAGAAGAAAGAGCATCTTCAGGCACAACGGATGCCTTCTCCTACTTGAGTGTATACATTTCTGGCAGATGCTTCTCTGGGTCTGTGACAACTTTTTGAGATTTTTCAAATCTCTTTTTTTTTTTTGCCACTCACCTCTGCTCTAATCCTTTTTTGAAGGGAACTGTAAAAGAGATGGTGCCCCACTACGTGGGTGAGTTGCTCCTTGCGTCTGAGGGTGGATACTCCCTTCTTCCACACTCTGTTCTATTTCTGATGTTTTTCTGTCTCTCTTCTCTCCACTGTGCTCCCCTGTGTCTCCCTGCCCCTCTTTTCAGCGAGTGCATTGCTGCCTCCCAGACAGCTGCTTTCCTTTGGGTGAACAGGAGAGAGGAATAGTGATGCAGCAGTGAGAGAGGGAGTGTGAGCAAAGGAGCTGCAGGACATGCAGCATCAGGCAGGATGGAGTGACATCTTTGTCCACACATGGGGCGCCAAAATCCAAAGCTATCTTTGCCGAAAAAAGAAAAGGCCACCACCAACAAGCTGAGCACAAAGAGGATTTTCAATACTGTGTCCTCTGTTCGTCTGCAGAAGTATACAAAATTTCTCATCAGCACAAAGGTGAAAGATGTAGATACTTAACAATGCCTGGAAAATGGACCTGAAATACAAAATGAAAACCAATGGGAAATTAAAACTTCTGAGTGCTGCTCTTACAATTTCCATGTGATTATTATTTTCTGAAGCAGGCTTTTTTTTTTACTGTGCAGGTCTAGACCATGATAATCGTTTTTGTTGATGCTTCTTGGGCTTCTTAACATTAAAAATATAGGTTCCTTGTTTTCAACTAATACATTCAATTCACTTAAAGCTGTATTTTTTCCATGAGTCAAAAGGAAGCAAAGTTTAAATTTCAACATTAGGTTTTGGATAATATTTTAAGAACAGGTATGCCCACAAAATTTGTAATAGTTCACACCAGTGTTGAAAATTTGACTGTTCAGTCTCTCATTGTGAATCTCTCATATATGTATATAAACTTTTTTTTTCCCTGATATTTTCCTCAACTCTAGTGTCATCTGGCTTCCTAAAGACCATTTTATACATGAAAAATTGAAAGAGTGATGGCTGCTGAAGTGTTTCAGAGATGGAATTAAAGTTTAATCTCTCGGCTTTTTCACTTCAGAGTTGGGGGGGACTTTTTTGTCTGCCACAACATCTCTTCACACACCTAGAGTTTACCTTTGGTGATGAATCATAGAATCATAGAACAACCAGGTTTGAAGGGACCCATCGGATCTTCTAGTCCAACCATTCCTATCAAACACTAAACCAAGTCCCTCAAGGCCTCATCCACCTGTGCCTTAAACACCCCCACGGAAGGTAACTCAACCACATCCCTGGGCAGCCCATTCCAATGCCCAATGACCCTTTCTGTGAAAAACTTCCTCCTAATCCCTAGCCTAAATCTACCCTGGTGGAGCTTGAGGCCATTTCCTCTTGTCCTGTCCCCTGTCACTTGGGAGAAGAGGCCAGCTCCCTCCTCTTTACAACCTCCCTTCAGGTAGTTGTAGAGAGCAATGAGGTCTCCTCTAAGCCTCCTCTTCTCCAGGCTAAACAACCCCGGCTCTCTCAGCCGCTCCTCATAGGGCATGTTCTCCAGCCCCTTCACCAGCCTTGTCGCTCTTCTCTGGACTTGCTCCAGAGCCTCAACATCCTTCTTGTGGTGAGGGGTCCAGAACTGGACACAGGATTCAAGGAGCGGCCTCACCAGTGCTGAGTACAGAGGGAGAATCACCTCCTTGGTCCTGCTGGTCACACCATTTCTGATACAAGCCAGGATGCCATTGGCCTTCTTGGCCACCTGGACACACTGCTGGCTTATGTTCAGTTGGCTGTCGACCAACACCCCCAGGTCCCTCTCCTCCTGGCAGTTTTCCAGCCAGGCTTCTCCTAGTCTGTAGCTCTGCATAGGGTTGTTGTGCCCCAAGTGCAGGACCCGGTTTTTGGCCATGTTAAACCTCATGCCATTGGACTCTGCCCAGCGGTCCAGCCTGTTTAGGTCCCTTTGCAGAGTCTCCCTACCCTCCAGCAGATCCACACTTCCACACAACTTAGTGTCATCTGCAAACTTGCTAAGGGTACCCTCAATGCCTTCATCCAGGTCATTGATGAAGACATTGAACAGGGCGATCTTGAGAAAAGTTTGTATCTGCAGACCAACCACTCTGTGGGAATGACCTCTCTCTACACTTCCTGTTATTTCATTGACAGTTTTCCAAGCTCGGGTTCTCAAACCATCAGAGAACTGACATAAACATTTGAGAGAAGACGGTAAACTATTAACTTCACTCTCTTTTGTAAAGTAGGTTTCCTGTAGTCACCAATCTTAAACCCAAAGAAGCATATTACTGTAAACACCTACCTCTAGAAAACCTTCAGCTTCAATATGACAACTAAATAGTCATTCCAACTTTTGTCTAAACTTTCCCAGATGTATACTTGCACTTTTATCTCTGTCATCTCCGGCTGATTGAAAACTCACCTCCACCCTCTTCATTCTCTGAGAATGATAGGAAGTTTGTCTGCTTGAGACACTCCTGCAGCCTTCTCAAACTTCCTCTCATTTTACCTATTGCCTCCTCATGCCTCTTCCCTGCTTTTGAGCCGTTGTTGTTGTTCTACTCATGTTCTACTGACTCATTCTTTGGCTGCAGTACTGAGACTAAAGTAGAAGAAGCCGACACGTTTGTTTGTATTCCAGCAACTAAGAAGGGCGCTGAAGAGGTTCATATGTGGGATTTTTGGGGAGAGGGGGCTATCAGGATCAGATGCAGGAGCTGTGGGTTTGGATTAGGGTTATTCTACACCAATAACAAAGTAAAGGAAAGCAGTTGCATAAAAAAGCCTGTCATTTGTTAGAATAACATTATTTCAGCAACATGCTTTAATTAAACTGTCCTCGGCCTTTCTCATTATGTCTGTAGCACACCTACACAATATCTATGTTGTTTTCTGATGCCCAGCTCCTTTTACTTATTTTCTTAAACTGGAACATTAAGTTAGTTGATACTTCTAAGCAGCCACTTGAGCTCCAAATATTATTTTGAGTTATCCTGTTATATGTCATTGCAAAAGATTTAATTCAAAGTTTTCAAACAACAGTCAATCCACTGATAAAAAAAAATTGTCACTGTTAAAAAAAAAAAGAAGAAGATGGGAGAAGAAAATGCGAGTGTTTTCCTGGTTTTTTAGTTTAAATCCTTAATTTGAAAAAAGCTGTTAAAAAATATGAGTAACTGGCCCCATAGTCCCCTAAAGCAAAAATACTTTTTTTGAGGGTTTGAGATATATGGGAGATCCAGTTTAAGTAATTTAGTCTTTCACGATCAGATTTTTACCCTGGATGATTTCACAGATCTAGAACAGAAAGCAGCTGGAAAGCAATGTCAGCCCTGTGCATGGAAAATGAAAGGAAACAAATGCCCTTGAGAATGGGACTGATTACATCTTGAAATGAGTCTACTGGTGACAGGCTAACTCATTTTGCTTTGCTTTTGAACACTCATATTTACTGAGTTGAACTTGGTGATTAGGTTCAGGAAATCCACCGTATTTTTGCTCCACCCTAACATAAACTATTCATTAATTTCTGTAGCTGAGTTTTCTTGGGCAATAACTTCTTCAGTCCTTACGCCGAACTAATTTTCTCCCTGGTGGGCTCACTTGATTTTGGTACTAATATGCTCCTGCAGTAGGTCTGTAGGATTCCCCTCCCATAGATCAAAGAGCAAATCTTAAACTATTTCCAGAGAGCCCAATGGTTATACCTTCACTGGTTTTCTTCTCTTTCACATACTACATTAAACAGCCTTCGGTACCAGTACTGACATTATTCATAATGCATTATGAGAACTGTAGAACTGATAGTTTTCCTTTCTGTAAATACTTATTTGTCAAATCAGGGGAGTATTCTCGCTGAACTATAAGCATTTTGAAGGAATCAGGGTGCAGGGGCAGCTCTATTTAATAAACAAGCAAACTGAGATGGGACTGAAAAATATAGGACATATTAAACACATAGCATTCCTCCCCAAACAAAAGATAAGCAACCTCTGTAAAATATTCCACCGCCCAGGAAAAATCCAGGTTTTGATCACTCTTTGTCCAGTGAAATCCATTTAGTAACAAGTTGGGAAAACCTCTCTTTGCATGTGGCTGTCTATTCCAAATGACCAAATGCCAGCAGTTTTGCTTAGAGTGGGAGCCATCTGATATTCCAGCACAAAGAAAAGGAGTGAAAGCATCAGCAGGATGCAGAGGATCAGAAAGCCGAATGACATTCAGAGTACAGCCTGTATTTTCTGTGTGGTTTAAGAGATAACACAAGTTGAACAAAAACATGATTTAGTTGGTAAACAACTTCTGTCCAATGGGCACTTTTTCAGCTCTAAAAATGGAAAAGTTATTCTTATTATATACAACTTGTTAAATAAACGCCGGAAGAACTCCAATGTGAGTCAAACTGTCCTTCGAGACAGGAGTGAGAGAGAAGGATCTTGTAGTTCTTTCCGATGAGGGACTGCAACATGCCAGAATACTTTATGCTGTTTCTTAGTCCCAAGTTTGCACTTTCCTCCATACCAGAGTTTAGTACAATGTAGTCACAATGATTGACCTTTATTAATCTGGATGCACTTTCCAAGTTCATTTCTCTTTGCCTGAGCAGTAGCAACACTTCCTACCAGACATTATACCTGCACATACATTTAGTATAGAGTCAAATTGTCCGTTTACTACTCTATTGATATAAATCATTTTCTCTTCACCAGCTGAAATCTCTGCCCAGCCTCCCTGTGCCTCTTAAACTGTGCTATATTTGAGAGTAGATATAGCAATTCAAGTAGTGAGTTTGTCTGATTTTGTTTTCCTTTATGATACAGAAAATCTTGTTAGTTGAGGGGGAGAGATGAATAATTTTGGTGATATTTTGGAATGAAATCATAAATAATGAGTGATACTAATAATAAAATTTGTCCAGTCATTGAAGCAAGGCAATACAGGAGAATCCACATTCTAGAAATGGTTGCTGTAATAATGAATAATTATAGTAACAATAATTACAGTTCAAGAACATTTGACTACATACATCTTAAGAAGTAATTCAATTTGTGTGTCTGTGTGAATGAATAGGACATAAATCTGTGTGTGGCATAATTTTATACTCAAATAACTGTATTTGTGTACAAATACTGTGTTGAAAGAGGCAGAGGTCAACAGAGTAAAAATATATAGCCTAGCTTAAATACCACATTCAGATCCACTCAAATAACTCCTGGGTTTCAATTATTTTATCTTTCTGCAGGTAGGTGCTTGTAGGTACTTTGGGGTTTATTTTGTCTTCTTAATTAATGAACAAACATATTAAAGGAAAAAGTAGAGGATGATTTTGATTTTTCTATTGATTTAAAAAGCTAACAGTAAATGGCAGGGAAAAAACCAAAGTCTGGTTTCTTGAGTATATCTAAATGAACACAAATCACTTAAGATCAGACCGTAAAGTGCCTGGACTTTACAGTTATGAGTACTATTAATTGTTAGTATGACACAAGACATGACTTCTAACAGCAAGAATTAGGCTAATATGAGTGTACGATTTTGCAAAATAAATTGCTAACGTTAACCATGTCAAATGAAGAAACAGTTTCAGGTGTTGGAAATTATAACAGGATTTGGGGGTTCAAAACAGCAAAGGAACTTAGCCGCAAAACTTCTATTAATTTCAAAGATAGCTGAATGCTAACATGCCTTGGTTAACTTTGTAAAAATTTTTGTCTTTTTAAATCAAAGCCTAATACTAATAAGTATTTGATCTCAGCTTAGCTTTTGTTGCAGATGTTTCAAATCAGCAAGGACAAACACCAGTGCCTAAACCTCTGTTCATTTCTTTTGCTTCTCCCCAGCTGCCTTTTCCTATTTATGCTAATAAGCAAAATATTAATAGTATCTTTTAAAGCATTATTGCGTTCCTAAGAACTAAAGCAAGGGCTGTTTGAGTTTATTTAGCAAGTCCCTTTTTATTTGGAAATGCAGATATGTACTACTTATTTGTGAAACACAGCTACTAAGAGAAAGATCCAACAGGCAAATAAGCATGGAGCTGAAAGAGTCCATAAACTCTGCTTAGTCCAAATTAGCAATGTGGGCAAAAATAGCATGTTGTGGTCTTGTTTTCAATTGCATATATTAACAGCTACACATGCAAAATGAATTCTTTGTGGAGAATGAATTATGTAAACGTAATTTATAACATTAATTTGGACTTGTAAATTTAATCCACTCAAACATAAAAAGGTTTCCGTGCACTGAATATTCCTGAGGTTGTTTAATACACTTAAAATAAATATTGAGCAGCTGACAGAAAAACATGCCTCCATATCACGAAAGCTGTTTTAAAACAATAATTTAAGTGCCTAATTAATACTTACTACCTAGGGATTAAACTTCTAAAAAAAATTCTTTCGAAAATATTATTTGTGCACTCTATACAGGTGGCAGGTATTGACGGGACTAGATAGCAAATAGACAAGGCAAAAGCACATTATAAATGCTGCTATACTAAAAAACATAACATTTGACATGAAATAAGAGAAGGTGATATAAAAGAGAGCTAAAATTTCAGGTCTTCAGCATATAAGGTGTATTTTCCACTGGGTCCTATGTTTTCTGAAAGTAGCAGTGGCATAACTTCCAAAAAAACTTGAAAAGATTTGAGTGTAAAACTGGTTGGATGGCTGGGCCCAAAGAATTGTGATAAATGGAGTTAATTCCAGCTGGAGGCTGGCCACAAGAGGTGTCCCCAGGGCTCAGTACTGGGTCCATCCCCATTCAATGTCTTTATCAATAACCTGGATGAAGGCATTGAGGGCACCTTTATCAAATTCACAGATAACACTAAGCTGGGAGGGAGTGTCGATCTGCCAGAGGGCAGGGAGGTTCCAAAGGGATCTGAACAGCCTGGAGTGCTGGGCTGAGTCCAATGGCATGAGGTTTAACACGGCCAAATGCTGGGTCCTGCACTTGAGGCACAACAACCCTATGCAGAGTTAGAGACTAGGAGAAGTCTGTCCAGAAAGCTGCCTGAAGGAGAAGGACCTGGGAGTGTTGGTTGACAGCCGACTGAACATGAGCCAGTAGTGTACCCAGGTGGCCAAGAAGGCCAATGGCATCCTGGCTTGTATCAGAAATGGCATGACCAGCAGGTCGACAGAGTTTATTCTGCCCCTGTACTCCACACTGGTGAGACTGCTCCTTGAATCCTGTGTTCAGTTCTGGGCCCCTCACCACAAGAAGGATGTTGAGGCTCTGGAGCGAGTCCAGAGAAGAGCAACAAAACTGGTGAAGGGGCTCGAGAACAGGACCTATGAGGAACGGCTGAGAGAGCTGGGGTTGTTTAGCCTGGAGAAGAGGAGGCTGAGGGGAGACCTTATTACTCCCTACAACTACCTGAAAGGAGGTTGTGGAGAGGAGGGAGCTGGCCTCTTCTCCCAGGTGACAGGACAAGAAGGAATGGCCTCAAGCTCCACCAGGGGAGGTTCAGACTGGATAACAGAAAAAAAATTTACATAGAAAGGTCATTGGGCACTGGAACAGGTTGCCCAGGGAGGTGGTAGAGTTACCATCCCTGGAGACTTTTAATAGATGGGTAGAACACATGCTCAAGGAAATGTTTTAGTATGAAGATAGGAATGGTTGGACTCCATGATCCAGTGAGTGTTTTCCAACCTAGTGATTCTATGATTCTGTGATACATGTTATTGATACACCATCAAATTCTTGTTCACTGAAAGAGAAAGGCAGTGAAGCTTAACCCCAAACACAACATTAAGGTTGCTATACTGTTGCTGTTGGACTCTCCTGTACTTCAGTCTTCCTTTGACCAACTGCTATTTTAGCGTTAGAGCTCAGAACTTCAGTTAAACTCTATCAAATGAAACTGTTTGTCCTTTTGGTTCTAAAGTTCGAAACAAGAATTTGACTAGTGAAATGGGGTAAATTTTCTGAATGAAAATGGTACCAATTTGCTTCCTTTGGTTTTTTAGAGTGGAGAGAAGAAATTGCTGTGAATTCTCTGTGATTTCTCACTGTAAAGTGCATCTTCAAGTTTCTGTCCTAGGGACTATAACATGCCCTTTTGCAATCAGTCACCTTGCTTTGCTTCAGTTAAATCCCCCTTATCCTCAGTAATGGTGTAGCTTGCATTTAGACTACAAGCAGAAAACTTGTAGTATTTCTCTGAGTACTCTCTTTATTAAAAAGTTGTGTTTTGCAACTTGATCTTCACAGAAAGCTATGAACTCTGTTGTGTTAAGCCTTGCTGTGTGTCCAGCCAAATGGAATCCTGTCAGAGGAAATCAAACCTCCCACCAGCTGTTGGAGGGAGGACTTTCGTAATCCACTAATGGTCACTGAAAAAAAACAAAAATAAAGGGAGCCAACATGATGTAGAGGTAGAAGGTGTTTGAACACTGGACTCTAGCATATAACAACAGCTGTACCTGAAGAAGGTGAAGTGATGCTTTAGAAACCCTTCTGACCTGAAGAAGTGCCCAGGGCCAGTGGTGTAGCAGCATCAGTTTGTATTTACTTACATGTTTGGCATTTCAAGCCAGGTTCTGCAAAAGGACTGTGGCCTACACTTAAAAAAGATAAGAGAGTTCCCACACTCCTGGGTTATCATTTAGCAGCCTGACTGTCAACCACCATTAAGTGGAGATGTCTGATTCATACAGTCAGTGATTTTTATGTAAATATCTATTTACCTATATACAATATATTTACACAAATATGAAGTTTAAGGTTTATACTACACATTCAAATAAAGACAGGTGCATGTGATGAGTTCATCTGAAGCAGGACTCCTTCATAGGTTCTTAATTTCTCTTCTTTGTAAAGAAATAAAAATTACCTGCAGGTTATCATCCTTATTGTTTGTATGCACTGATACAAGGAGGTACAAAGTTGCTGTTTCTTTGTTATGCAGTTTAGACATGTTTCACATTTTTACAAGCATTGAAGTTAAATAAGTAAACTGTAATTATAAACTGCTTTATTGCTGTCTAGCTTCTAATACATACAAATCCAGTCCTGGAACTTCTGTAACACGTGAAAAAAGAAAGACTAAAAAAAGATTAGTTTTAACTCAAGGCAGTTCCTCATGGTTCTCTGGAATTATTTAAGCCTTACGAAGTTACTTTTATGCTAAAATTAAAGCAGAACTTTATGATTTCACAAATCATGTTAGGAGTTTGGACAAGAACTACAACAGCTTTTGGAAGAGTTTTTACACGCTCCAGCTGCTGATTAATTCAGAAATAATTTTGCTATAGGGATTTGTACCACGCTTCTCATCTTTTTTTCTCAGTCACTATTGGCCATATTTTAAGTGATATTCATACAACCCTGTTGTATATCTCTTTATATTTAGGAAAGTCTTGAGCATTCTAGCAAAAAGCATTTTCAAAGAATTCAAAGACTTTATAAGCTTAATGTCTCTTAAAACTAGGGGGTTGACTGTTGTTATATTGTGATAGTTGAATACTTCCTCTATACAATCATAGTAGGGCTGTTGCATGGGGAAAATGAGGGAAATAATTCTAGCGAAATGGTTTTTCTTATAGTATACAACGTCTCTCGTTGCACTGATGCAAAAAGAAATGGTAATAACACAGTGGCAGCTAAGTGTATTGAAGCACAACACAGCAAACATGGCCAGCTTGCAATTGCAAGAGTTTCTAGAACCTACATATCCCCATGTCTTTCCCTGTTGCAACCTCTAAATCATTTACAAACAAGGTTATATGTTGCAGCTCAGTAATGCCTGGCAGCTGAGCTCCTTCCCTCTCCAAAAAGCCTATGAAAGCTTTTGGCTGGTAATCAAGATGATTCTGATATCTCCTTCTGTCTCTTTCAGTTAAACATGGGGATAACAGAAAGACCTTAAACATGCCGGGGGCATATGCATTTAATATATTTAATAGATATGAAGAGATGACATCTTTGTGAATCTGCTATGAAAACGATCCAGGACGACTTAGCAGTCACCACACAAGGCACATTGTGGAGAGAAATCTGGACCATTAGTGACTTGCATATGAAATCGCTGGACCTTTTATTTTGGTGTAAGACACAGGAGGATAGAAATCACACATATCCATGAGAAGCAGGGATCGTAATTATCAGGAGTCCCTAATGACAGAAAAACAGCATACGGTGGTGGATATCAAAGCACAACAGCTTATCTCTTAGCTACAACTTGTCATGGGGCAGCTGAAGGTAGGATTGAGAATGAAGACCCAATCAGGCACAGGGACTAGCAGGTGACTGGGAGATATGTGAAGGCTGAGGGCCCACACTGTATTTCAGGGAGAGCAGCATGTTTGCAGGAGGAGTGTATGAAGGGAGAAAGAAAGGGTTTTCATTATATTTCCTTTAGCTATTACAAAACTTAGAATTTTGTTTGTGCAAGAAAGCAAATCTTTAGTGCAGCTGTTCTGCCACAGTCCTCATATTTCTTGCCAAAAGCCTGGCAGGAACTCGAGCATTTTCACAGTGAAATGTCCTAATCCACTATTTTGTAGCAGGAGTGATCTAGTAAATTTACTGTGCCCAGCAGTGAGTGGCATAATGCCACTTTAATGTGTATGTTCACACAAAGTTGCTGAAAAAGAAGGCCATGCAGTCCCCTGCTAGACCAACCCTGTGTAATTCAGTTTTCTTTTTCTCCTGGTTCTCCACAAGGATCCTTGAGCCTCTTTACCTATAGAGAGCAGAAGGCTTTCTCCATCTCTACTCTCACTCACTGGACATGCCTACAATGTTCATGCAAGTTGCCCTCTGCATAGGAACTGGTGGGTCTAAACCCAATTGTTTTACTATATAATAGATAGCTTTGAAAAGTGAATGATACAACCACTTCTTTTCTTTAAATTTGCAGAATTTGTAATTTCATTACAAAATTGTCACCTTATTAGCACTAGTGTATCTGCCATAATGAAAACTTCTTTTACCTAATACATAAATTGCTCCTGAAACATAATAAGAATTCCATTTTACTCTTACAAATTCAAGCACAAGATACCCACCACCTTGGGTTTTATTTCTTTTAGTTAACAAAAATATATGTTGCCCCTAAGACAGGTGGAAATTTGAAAGTCAACACAGCAGTCTTCAGCATGATACGTACTTAGAAATTAATTAGACTTTCATTTGCAATTAAAAATCCTCATGGTTCTTGCTGACAATGTTTAGCACCTTCAGCTTTGTTCACTGTAATAGCAATAGTATCCTTTTCTGCTTCAGGGTGCAACTTTGTATTTAAGAGCATCTAACACTGCTGTGGTATAGCTTTGAATGAAAAATGAATGGTTCCGACTTATCAATAAACATTTACATATCAGGGAAAGCTTGATAACAGCAGGAAAGAGATGATCCACAATTTAGCCAGGCAATTTTACTATTATTCCAAGGACTTTGAAGTTATAATACCAAAATATAGAAACTACTAACTCTGGCAATTCTCTAAACTTGCTTCTGGATAAGTCATGCATATATATTACCTACAAAAATAAGTATGCATTAAAGACCTTTTTTAAAAAACAAGTAGAAGAAAAGGCAAATAATCTAAATTCTTGTCCATCCTCAAATTTAAACAGATATTTTTAAGTCTGTTTAAAGCTCTGAATTCCTAGGGAGAAAATTTGCCTGGAGAAAAAAATAATATCATTATGAGAACTTTCACAAAATAAACTATTTTATATATAGTAGATGCAGCACTCTTGAAACAAGCCAGACAGTAACATGCACATCATGAAGCCAGTAAATCCTTCCAGGGGAGAAGTTATGCTTATGCTGCCAGCTCTCTTAGGTCTTGTGTTGATCCACAGTGGGACCCTGCTGCACAGGAGATCCACAAGACACCTAATCCAGGCAGGTGTCACACACACAACATTTCCCTCAGACTGTGTTGAGTCATGCCATGCCATGATATAGGTTTCCCTCAGAGGTAGGAGGATCCTAGTCCACACATGGTGCTGGAGGAACCTGCAGGCAGCTCCTGCTTGGCACCACTATTACACGCTTTGCCTTGCACTCACTGAACATTATGGCAAGGAACTCTCATGAGAACATCCTTCAGAAATAGAGTTCTTATCTGGTAAAGAAATTATACATGACATTGAAGTACCAAAAAGGAGAGTTTCTCCCATGGACAGGATCTGGTCTACACAGTATGCAATGGAAAAAGCCACTGAGGCTTTATCTGATGCTGCAAGAACACACAGTGCCCAGAATATGAGGGGACATATAATGTTCCTCATTGACTGTATTCATCTTCTTATTCTGCCTCATTAAAGCAGTTATCTTATTAAGCCACTTGTTGTTGAGTCTTTCTTACTGAGATTGACAAAGATCCCCACATCAGTGGGCTCTTACCTCACCCTACCTCCCACTCCAGTGCAGAACAACTCAGCTTAGCCATCAAGTGTTCTAGAGAGGATGGATTATTACTTCTAAAAGGGGTATTTGTTATTATAAATTGAAATAAAATTGCCTCAGTCTTTCTCATTATACAGCCACCCACAGCTTCAGCTCCCGGTAGTCTGGACCATATTCAGTGTACTGTCATGGAGGTGAACAGTTCTGCATCCCATCACCAAGTGCCTCAATCTATACATTTTCTCCACATGTAAACATTTGTGTGCCTTGCTAACAAAGTTCCAAGATGTGTCATATCCTCCCTCTATTGGATGCTACCAAAAGGGGGGAAAATGGCCCAGGAAGGAATATTTTATTCTTCCACAGGCAGCTGTTATCAGGAGTAGCCTTTTACTCAGTAAATCTTTCAAATGTATGCAGTAAAAGATCTTCGTGCTTAGCATCGTGTTCAAATGCTGAGTATTGTTAAAAGTGAAGAAACCACAGCCTCAGTAAAAGAGGCCTGAAAGGAATTTTGTCTTCTGCGTTTTCATAGGGTCTCCTACTTTCATACCTTCATTTAGGTCACTTTTGTTTTGGAAGGTGCCAGAGGAAGGGAGAAACCTAATCAGCAGTCATTTCTAGCCCAGGCAGTTCAGGTGATTAGATATCAACTTTCCCTTTCTTAATTGAGCTCTATTTGTCTCAAATCCTTGAGTGATAACATTAATAATGCTCATTTTAAGAAGCTTTCCATTTACATATGCAGAAAATAATGATTACATTCCTCCCAAAACAGTGGTGAGAAAGGCTATCCTGCATAGCACCTGAGAAGGTGCTATTTTGAAGCTACAAACCAGAAAACAGAGTACAGAGCTATCATTTTCAGATTCCTCTCCTGCTGGCACCACTTGTGCGTGACAGGATGAGAGAAAGCATGCCAAGACAAAGCTAAATATGGGTCTTGGAAGCTGTCTTCCAACAACAGGAGGCTTCCTGTAATGTAAGTACTGTTGTCTTCATATCAGTTCCACATACCTATAACAAACTAAGAGACCTAGAGTACACTGATGTTGCAGATAAAACTTCAGCAACTAATGGTCAAGTCAGGGAATCTTTAGCTCAAATCTGTAGCTAATGTCAAAAACCTTACTAATATCCAGAAAAACTGCACTGACCACTTCCTCTTCATCCACTAGGTAGGTGACCTTATCATAGAAGGATATCAAATTACTTAATCGAGACTTTCCAATTGTGAACCTTGTGAATGTTGATTGTGTCTGATGGTTGCATTATTCTTTAAAAGCCTTTCAATAGCAACCAGTATAATATTTACCATAATTTTTCCAGTTACTAAGGTTAGACCAGCAGGTCTTTAGTTCCCTGGGTGTTTCCTCACATCCTTTTTGTAGATTGGGATAACACTGGACAGCTTCCAGTCAGCAGAGAATTCTCCAGAGTCCCCAGACCTCTGGCAGATGGTTGAAAGTGACTTATCATAACATCCACTAACTCCTTCAGAATTCCAGAGTGAATTGCAGCAGAACCCATGGATTTGTAACCACACATCTGGTCCCTTACAACTTCAGTGTCAACTGGGAAGTCACTGTTTCTGAAGCTGTGGTCCTGCAACTCAGGGGACTGGGCAGTCCAAGGTCTGTCAGGGTTGTTAAAGACTGAGGCAAAAAAACCCCATAGACTGCCTCTGCTATTTCTTCATCTTTATTATTCAGATGACCATCTTCAGCAAGTATCAGTCTAATGTTTTCCTTATACCTCCTCTTGCTATTAACACACTTTAACAAGCACTTCTTGTCTGGTACAACACTGGCCAGTTTCAACTCCAGCTGAGCTTTGGCCTTCATGTCTTGTCCCTGCACATGCAGACTACAGCTTTGTGGTTTTCCTGTGAAGCCTGACCTCTTTTCCAGATTTCATACCATTTCTTTTTCCTCTTGAGCTCCCTGAGGAGTTCCTTTTCCTCTTCAGCCAAGCTGGTGTTCTGCCCTGATTGCTTGACATACAACACAGTGGAATTATTTGCTCCTGTGCTTCTATAAGGTGGTTCTCAAAGACTGACAAGCACTCATGGACTTCTAAGACCTCAGAAGAGGATTCCCAGGGCACTCTGCTAAATATCTCTCTGAGTAGCTTAAAGTTTGCTCTCCTGACGTCTGAGGTAACAGCTCTGCTGTCCTTTATTTTCTCATTACACTGAAAATTTAAAACTCAACCTTTTTATGACCATCATGGCCAAGACAGCCAACTACAATCACATCTCCAGCAAGTCTTTCTCTGTTTACAAGTGCCAGTCTAGGAGGGTACCTTTCGCAGCTGTCTCACTGAGTACTTGTGATGAAAAGTTTCAATCTCCTACAAACTTCAACACAGTAATATGATATTCCCACTTGGTGTCTGGGAAGTTGAAATCTCCCAATCTGACCAGGACTACTGATCCAGAAACTTGTAATTGTTTATAGAACTACTCATCAATGTTTACAGCCTGGCTGGGCAATCCATAGTGGACACTCACAGCAACCCTTTGTTTTCCATCCCCCTAATCCTCACCTAGAAGTTCCCAACCACATCTTTGCTAACTGTAAGGGCCGTGCAGTCAAACATCTCCCATATATATAGTGGGATACCTCAATTTTGCCTGTCTATCTTGCTTGAATGCCCTGTAGTCCTCCACTCCAACATTCCAATGTGCTTATATATGGAGCACAATATTCATGGTATAGGATTCTTCTACTGGTCAGCTTGCATCAGCTGTCCTGACTCTTTACCTGCTTACTTGTAAAATGTGGGTAACTGAAAAAAGTCTTTAGGTTCTCTGAATGAACATATAACCAAAGAAGAATATATCATCACCTTTATTTCCACACTAAAATTAATGGTTTAGATGATGAAAAGCACATTAGTTAAAATTACAACTTTCTGAGAAGAAAATTTATTCTAGTCCAGCCAAAACCAGGACACATTTCTAATTCAGGACATAGAAAAGCAGCAAACTTCTCTGAAAAAAGGCTCCAGTCATGCACTCTGTTCTGCACAGGAGGGTATCACCAATGACCATAACTTGTCTTTGTTTCTTCTCAGTGTTGGTGTTAATGCAGGATTTGTTGCAAGGCTTATATAGCTTTAATGATCACAGAATTACAGTACAGTTGAGGCTGGAAGACACCCCTGGACACTGTCCAGTCCAACTCCCTGCTCAAAGGGTCACCAAGAGCAGGTTGCCCAGGACTTCTGTCCAGTTGACCTTTGAATACTGGCAAAGATGCAAATCCTACAGTCTTTCTGAGCAAGCTGTTCCAGCATTGACCATGTAAAAGAAAAGGTTTTTTCTGTCATCAAAACAAAACTTCCTACATGTAAATTTGTTCCCATTGTTCTGTTGCTGGGCAACACAGAGGAGACTACAGCTTCATCTTCTTTGCTCCCCTCTCTCTCACTGAGCTAGTGATTTCAGTTTAGAAGTCTATCAGCTTGGTCGGGCTTGATTTCCCTTTCACAAATCCATGCTGAGTACTCCAAACTATCTTCTTGTACTTCATGCAAGTATAAGCTATTTCCAGGGTTAGTTCCCCCATCACCTTTCCAAGGACTGAGGTGATGTTAACTGTTCTGTAGTACCCTGGGTCCTCCTTCTAGGTCTTACTGAAGACAGAAGTGAGTGATATTTGCTTCCAGTCCTCTGGAACCTCTCCTACTTCCAACAGTCTTTCAAAGATGAGCAAAAGTGGCCCCACAATGACATCTGCCAGATCTCACAGGATTCATGGGTGCAGCCCATCAAGGCTTATGGACCTGTATGTGTCAGGTTTGTTTAAATACTCCCTGATTTGCTCCTCCTCTACTAAGGGTTAATTTTCCTAGTTCTAGACTTGCTCAGGGGTCTCAGGGGCCTGGGATCACTGAAGATAGGCTCTACCAGTAAAAAATGAGGCAAAGCAGCAGCAAGTTCATGTTTTCCCACTCCACATCCCACTCCAGATTCAATTCCAAGTGGGTTTTGTCTTTGCTAGCCCCATTCCTACATGTCTACGCAGTATCTCTCTGTTCATTTTGAGTTACCCAATGCTGCTTTCACCTCTTGAATGCTTCCTTTACATGTCTGAGTTTTGTTTCAAGACTTTTGTTCATTTGTGTAGACTTCCTGCCACCTCTGCTTCAACTCCTACATCCTCTTGAGCTTGGAGGAGGGGATCCTTGGAAATCAAAGACATTTAGTGTTAGTTATACCTCACAGACTATTAGTCTTCAGTATAGACTTCAGAGAGTATACTTTTTTAAATAGAGAAAACAAATGAAAATGATTGTCTTATTTGAACACCAGCACAGTTATTATTTATATCTCTATCTCCATTAGAATAATAATGGCTTCAGAATGTGGTTCAAAAAAATGTGTTACAAACGGAGCATCCATCATTTTTTCTAAAAGCACTAGGAGAACAACTTTGCTGTTAAGGAAAAGAGTGACAACTTTGTGCACAAAATTGATTATATAGGATAAGAGGAGAGGTGGATGTTATCCTAAGCTAATGGAAAGAAAGTGACTTGTCTGTGGACTGAGTTATTCAAGAATCAAGGAACACCTTCAGGAGGACTAAACACACTGAAGACCTTTATCTGTCACTGCCTTTGCACATTGGTAATCTATAAATGTAGCTTTTCCTTTTCCACATCTTTTTGTCCTCTAGCTAGCAAGGAGTCTTATTTGCTAAACAGGTAAAAGTGTCTGTAAGCAGTCATTTGCAGAAAAGGGGCTAGAGACGATTAGGTGCTTAGAAAGCAGATCTGTTTCTCTCTTTGTTTAAAAAGTGCCTAACAACACAACTCCATGACTTTAAATAATGCTAAAATTCAAACACTGAGCTATAATAATAATAATATATAATAATAAGCAGTTGTGGGGCTTAATATAAGTTTGCGCTTCTTATATAAATTTTCACATGCTCCAGTCCTAATAGTTCTCAGCTTAATATTTCTGCAATTTTCAAAATTTAAAGATTGGGAGATTAAGCTTTTATGTTTGTGCAATATTTTGATCTTTGTAAAATCATCATTTACTGGTAAAATACATGCATAAATAAATAAATAAATAAATAACATATTTCC
Organism: Coccyzus lansbergi; assembly: GCA_033558105.1. Lineage (NCBI taxonomy): Eukaryota > Metazoa > Chordata > Aves > Cuculiformes > Coccyzidae > Coccyzus > Coccyzus lansbergi. The sequence goes on along the minus strand of JAUMJK010000741.1, from coordinate 38,302 downwards.
TTCATGATGCAGTATGAAGTAAAAGGATGGGAAATTGGAAAGGTAGGCCAAGCCTTACATCACTTTTAAGATAATTGATTTTAAATGCCATCCAGGACACTATGACATTGAAAAATGAGAATCAAGATAAAACAACATACAGAGATTTCAATTTAAGCCAATATTTACTCATATGCCTCAATTTTTTTATATGGTTTTGAGTATCAATTTACGTTTTAATATGCAGGCCTTAAGTACAAGCTGTCAAGTTGAATTGGTATCATTGTCTTTGGAAGTATTATTCTCTGGTTTACATTTTAAAAGCTCATTAATTAGCTGTTAAATAACATTAGAACTTGCTAACCTCTGCACTTCCATGAACTCAGAAATAGCATGTCAAAATCTGCTACTGTGTAAGGTTATAACTCATTCTGACCACCTGCTCACCAGATCTTTTGCCAAATCTCTTTATCATCAGTTTTCATCCTTGAAATGAATAAAAGTTAGGAAGCATCAGTTTTCATTATGAATGCAGGGACAAGAGTGTTTGCTGCTCCACGTTGTGATTTCCTCTGATAGCTCTTAGTACACCCAACGCTCTTCTAGTGCACTGATGTGATACCTGTGCATGCTTGGAACTTTTTAAACTCAGGCCATCTTTATTCAGTTTCTAAAATATAATAAAATAAAATAAAATAAAATAAAATAAAATAAAATAAAATAAAATAAAATAAAATAAAATAAAATAAAATCTCATCAGACAACCAGGTTTCATGTCATGAACCTCACTAAGTAGATTTATTTTAATAGCAGGACTGAAACAACACCAGTTTAAAACTTCAGCACTTACAGTTAAAATGATCTAAAACAGTTCCACATCATAATGCCAATACCTGCTTCTTCGGCGGCACTCAGCTACAGGACGGTGAGTACTGTGGTGGGAACTGACTTTTGAGGCTTTGTGGTTTTTCCCCTGAGCCGAGATCCCAGAAAATCCCAGGCGGGGTTGGGCTCCCAGCAACCGGCTCGGACGGCAGATCCCTCGCGGTGCCTAACGGGAAGGGGGCGGTCCCAGAGGCTCCGCGGGAGATTTAAACTGCCCCCTGGGAGCGTGGCGAAGACCGGTGTGGAAAAGAGTGGCATGGCAGTTTGAGTGGCAGTTCGAGCGGGCAGGGCACATAAAGGACTCTAAGAGCATAGAGGAGGCAGCAAAGACCATGGTGGCTACACAGCAGAAGGTTAAAGCTGCTCCGAGTGCTACAGCCAGCAGGAAGGATGCTGCTACCCAGATGCAGCCACAGTGGGTACACGCGGCTGCCCAGACCCTGAGCTGTAGCCAGTGCCCCCCTCTCAAACCAGCTCGTGCCTCTGCTCCTGTTACGGGCTTCACTTCCACTTGCGAAAGCTGCCTTCGAGTGGAGGAACTCCTTCGCATGGTGGAGGAGTTAAGGGAGGAGATTAGGGGACTCAGGACTATCAGGGAATGTGAGAGGGAGATAGACATGTGGAGCAGTTCCCTCTCACTCCCTCAGCAACCTGTTGCACCTAGTGTGCCCAATAACCACTCACCTGCACGCTGCAGGCTTGGGGCTATAAGGGATGGGGAATGGCAGCAGGTTCGTTCCAGGGGAAGGAAGCCTGCTCCCCTTAAGCAGTCAACAATACCTGAGATCCTCCTGGTGAACAAGTACCAGGTGCTCCAGGAGGAATCTAGTCCTGAGGATGATGGTCACCATAGCCTAGAATCTTTTCCTAGGCCACACCACCCTCGGAAGAAAATTACAACCTCCTCCACTAAGAAGAAGAGGAGGATGATTGTTGTAGGGGACTCCCTCCTCAAAGAAGCGGAGGGACCCATCGGCAGACCCAACCTGCTCCACAGGGAAGTCTGCTGCCTGCCAGGGGCATCAGGGAGGGAAGTAGCCGGGAAACTCCCTTACTTGATCCATGAGACGGACTACTATCCTCTGGTAGTAGTCCAGACTGGTAATGGTGGCCTAGCAAACAGAAATGCTAAGGGCATCAAAAAAGACTTCAGGGCCTTTGGGAAGATGATGGAGGGCTCTGGGGCACAGGTGGTGTTCTGCTCCATCCCAAAGCTAAATAGAGTGGACCTGCAGGTTACTAAGAAGGACTCGATTAATGCCTGACTCCAAACCTGGTGTGAGGAAAGGGGCTTTGGATTCTTTGATCATGGGGTGGTTCGTGCACCCCTGACACGGTTGCAATCCTTGGGGCACATGGGTCTCCTAGCGGGGCTAAGACCCTTGCTAAAATCTTAGCTAAGCTCATAAATCAAGCTTTAAACTAGATGTGAAGAGGGAGGGGATTGAGTCCAGACTAGGCAAGTGTGTGCCTGGATGTGGGCCACTAGAGTTTAGGAGAGGGCATGCTGGTGAGGACCACCAGCACGTCACCGCTCAGGAAGTGGGGGAGAACGTACCCTGGATCAGAAAAGGAGATATAGGTATTCTGGTACCAGCTACTCCAGTTAACAGGCAATTGGGAACAAGCACTGTCCCCTCTAAGAGGGCTGAAGGCTCGGCTACTCAGCTGAAGTGCATTTACACCAATGCACGTAGCATGTGGAATAAGTTGGAAGAACTGGAAGCCGTTGTAGGGCAAGGAGCCTATGATGTCGTTGCCATCATGGAAACGTGATGGGATGACTCATATAACTGGAGTACAGCTTTGGTGGGATATAAACTCTTCAGGAGGGATAGCAAAGGTAGGAGGGGAGGCGGAGTAGCCCTCTTTGTAAGGGAGGACTTGGACACCTCTGAGACGGACTGTGGCGATGAGGAGATTGAGTGCCTGTGGGTTAAGATCAAGGGAACCCATAAGAAGCTAGATTTTGTGATGGGAGTCTGTTACAGGCCACCCAGCCAAGGAGAAGCAGCTGATGAACTCTTTTATAAACAGCTGGGGTTAATCTCCAAGTCAATGCCCCTTGTCCTTGTGGGAGACTTCAATCTCCCTGATATCTACTGGTAGTACAATACAGCAGAAAGGAAGCAGTCTAGGAGGTTCCTGGAGTGCTTGGAAGACAACTTCTTTGCACAGCTGGTTAATGAACCAACGAGGGAAGGTGCCCTCCTGGACTTGCTGTTTGTCAACAGAGAGGGTCTTGTGGGGGATGTGACAGTAGGGGGTCACCTAGGACTTAGTGATCACGAGATGATAGGGTTTTCTGTTCTAGGTGAAGTGAAGAGGGTAGTTAGCAGGACAGTAGCATTAAATTTCCAGAGGGCAAACTTTGAACTGTTTAGAAGGCTGGTTGGCAAAGTCTCCTGGGAGACAGTACTTGAGGGCAAGGGAGCCCATGAGGGCTGGGAGCTCTTCAAAAAGGAGATCCTAGCAGCTCAGGAGAAAACCATCCCCATGTTCTGGAAAAAAGGCTGGCAGGGGAAAAAAACAGCTTGGTTGAGTAGAGAAATCTTGAGTGACATTAGGAAAAAAAGGAATATTTATAGGCTCTGGAAGAGGGGACAGGCCTCCTGGGTGGACTACAGAAGGGAAGTGAAGTTGTGTAGGGAAAAAATCAGAGGGGCTAAGGCTGAGCTAGAAATCAGATTGGCTAAGTCTGTGAAAGATAACAAAAAATCTTTCTATAAATATATAAACAATAAAAGGAGGACAAGGGAGACCATACAGTCCCTTTTGGACACAGAGGGAACAACGGTGACAGGGGATGAGGAGAAGGCTGAGGTACTTAATGCCTTCTTTGCTTTGGTCTTTAATTGTAAGGAAAGCTGTTCCCTCTATGTAGAAACCTCAGAACTAGAGGAGCAATACGAGGCTCCCATAGTGCAAGAGGAGGTGGCCAGAGCCTTGCTTGCCCAACTGGACACTCACAAGTCTGCAGATGACACTAAGCTCTGTGGAAGTGTCGATCTGCTGGAGGGTAGCGAGGCTCTGCAAAGGGACCTAAACAGGCTGGACCGCTGGGCAGTGTCCAATGGCATGAGGTTTAACACGGCCAAATGCCAGGTCCTGCACTTGGGGCACAACAACCCTATGCAGAGCTATGGACTGGGAGAAGCCTGGCTGGAAAACTGCCAGGAGGAGAGGGACCTGAGGGTATTGGTCGACAGCTGACTGAACATGAGCCAGCAGTGTGTCCAGGTGGCCAAGAAGGCCAATGGCATCTTGGCTTGGATCAGACACGGTGTGGCCAGCAGGGCCAGGGAGATTATTCTCCCCCTGTACTCAGAGCTGGTGAGGCCACTCCTTGAATATTGTGTTCAGTTCTGGGCCCCTCACCACAAGAAGGATGTTGAGGCTCTGGAGCAAGTCCAGAGAAGAGCAACGAGGCTGGTGAAGGGGCTGGAGAACAGGCCTTGTGAGGAATGGCTGAGAGAGCTGGGGTTGTTTAGCCTGGAGAAGAGGAGGCTGAGAGGAGACCTCATTACTCTCTACAACTACCTGAAGGGAGGTTGTAGAGAGGAGGGAGCTGGCCTCTTCTCCCAAGTGACAGGGTACAGGGCAAGAGGGAATAGCCTCAAGCTCCGCCAGGGGAGATTTAGGCTGGACATCAGGAGGAAGGTTTTCACACAGAGGGTCATTGGGCATTGGAATAGGCTGCCCAGGGAGGTGGTTGATTCACCTTCCCTGGAGGTGTTTAAGGCACAGGTGGATGAGGTCTTGAGGGACTTGGTTTCGTGTTTGATAGGAATGGTTGGACTAGAAGATCTGATGGGTCCCTTCCAACCTGGTTGTTCTATGATTCTATGATTCTATGATTCTATACCCAGCCCAAGCGCTGGCCATCTGCAGCATTTCGTCTTATTGCCAGGCAAGGATGCAACTGTGTTTCATTATACAGGCAGTTCTGGCTCTAAAAATTTTTGAAAAGGCAAGGCAAGGCAATATATCATGAACAAATCTTCAATTACTTAATCAGCTATACAGTGTAACCATATAGGGCTTTCCCTGCCCTTTCCAGTAAAAAATAGCCTCCCTTAAACAAATACAGCTAAGATGCACTCCAGATCTAACTGCATCTAGCTAATGAAAGGGAAGTCAGTATAATATATGCATGAGGAGGTGCTCACTCTTTGCATCTTAACAGTGATTTGAAATTGTCTGGTTCACCTAGACATGTGTATTTTTAAAATGTCATTGGCAACAGAAAATTCATTAAATGTAATGCTATAGTAAACAGGAGGCTGTTGTGGATAGATCTATAGTATAACAACAGATGGCACAGGTTAAATCTATTTATTAGTAGTCACTTGGCAGGGAGATTGAAAAAGAGAAAGAAAAGAGACAAACAGATGCCAGGTGTAAAACAGTGTTTGATATAATAGTTCCACAGCTTAAAAGTAAAATACATTTCATTTTCCTGTCTCTCTTTCACTCAAATTTCCCTTAGCCTTCCACCAGAAATTTCCAGTTAGGGATATATTGAAATTTGCACAACACTCATTCTAGGTTATTGCTGGGCAGCTGGTTTTACACTGCTGAAAAACAAGAACTTTATTATTACTCCAGTGGAAAATCAACGACCAGAAGTAATGCAAAGTCATCAAACACCACTGGAAAGCTAGCTTGCCATGGCAAAGATGAGCAGCTTACCTGCCTGTCAAGATCTTCCACATTAAATTTCCTCCTCTCTTTGTTTAATGTACCACTGCACTGTAGTTCTTTGAGAATTAGGATGCGATTTTCCACAGTCATTATTCTGATTACCTCTGTGAAGTTTCTGAAGGGATTAAAAAATATTTTTAACATTTTAACTGTATTTTTAGCTTAAATACCTAGCAGCCAGTACAGTGGTAGGGCTCTGTGTTCAAAAAGTAATTATCCTACTATTACTTTCTTAGAGGTCATTAAAATGGCAATGCATTTGTCTAAAGGAGTGAAGGCTGCTAACTTTGGTGCCAATGATATAGTGACTATCTCTGACTATTTTTCCGCTGTTTCAAAGTCTTGGAGTTCATGGGAGAAAAAACAGGTAACTTGGTCACCATTAAATCAATCTCAACTCATATTCTTTAATAAGTGTGAAATTAATTCTGAGTGATACTGATTACAGTAACTGTATCCTGGCCTTGGTCAAACCTAATTACTATTTCATATGGTGTTTCACTCCATTACTCTTCACTGGTAATGCGGCCTCCTTTTCACCCAGTAGCCTTCACAGCTCCTTGTTAATGAATAGTAAGAGCTGGAAATACCTACAAAAAGTCTCAAATGACCTCTTTTGTATTGTAAAAGCATATGTGGATTGATAAATATACTAGGATGAGTTATTCTCCATTATTCAGTTTTACAGTTAGTAAACACCTGGCACTGGGAAAGTGAGATGGCCATTTTCTCCCCATAAGTATTAATGTTGATTTCCAAAAGGAACCAGAAAGGACAATAATATCACCATTTCAGAGGAAATAAAAATGTGAAACAAAAATAATTTTACTTAATATAAAGAAATACAGATTGAAATGTTAACTTTAAAGTCTATGGATTACAAGCCTTTTCTAAAAGTATCATTTATACGAGGCTTCCTTATAGAGTTGAATCAAGACTAACAAGGATTTTGAAAGGTCATTCTGTTTCAAGTCTACAAAATAATAAGAAGTTGGGTCAGGGAGGTGTAACACTGCAGCTGGGTATAGTCAGAAAAAGAACATTTTGTTTCATCTAGCTGATATTATCCAGGAGAGGTGTATCAAGTTGATTTTCAAATATAATTTTACAAAAACTCTTCTGTAAATTGTGGACATGAAAAGATTGATAATGTTCATTTGACCTCTTTTGGCTGCCCTGCCCTTGGTCTCCAGGTTTAATATTTTCCACTTTAATGTGTTAACTATAAACTTGAAAGGAACATATGGATGCATCAAGCTTGTCAATCAAAGTATCTCATAAAACAATTGTTAAATGAAATTAAGAATAGGAGATTCATTTAAAACAGCCTTTTGAACCTCTAGAAATTCACAGTTAAATCTACAAGTAAAACAAATGGCACAGATTAAAATAATTATTTTAACTTTAACTAGCCTTCATGGAATAAAGGAAAATTCATGGACAAAGATGGTGATTATTTTTGCTCAGTGTGTATAGGGGGGTGATTTCCTCAGCACTGAATGAATTTCTTGATGCATTGCACTGAAAGCAACATGACCCTCAGACATTAAGTAATATAATTATTGAGAGTGTTGATCTTTTGATCAATATATATGTCAAAGTAACCCAGAATGCTTTTCCAGAAGGAATGGTCAGAGAAGGATTTAAAAAGAAAGGTGTATTAAATATTCACAGAATCACAGAATCACAGAACAACCAGGTTGGAAGGGACCCATCGGATCTTCTAGTCCAACCATTCCTATCTAACACTAAACCAAGTCCCTCAATACCTCATCCACCCGTGTCTTAAACACCTCCAGGGAAGGGGAATCAACCACCTCCCTGGGCAGCCTATTCCAATGCCCAATCACCCTCTGCGTGAAAAACCTCCTCCTAATCTCCAGCCTAAATCTCCCCTGGTGGAGCTTGAGGCCATTCCCTCTCGTCCTGTCCCCTGTCACTTGGGAGAAGAGGCCAGCTCCCTCCTCTCCACAACCACCTTTCAGGTACTTGTAGAGAGTAATGAGGTCTCCTCTCAGCCTCCTCTTCTCCAGCCTAAACAACCCCAGCTCTCTCAGTCGCTCCTCATAGGGTCTGTTCTCCAGCCCCTTCACCAGCCTCGTTGCTCTTCTCTGGACATGCTCCAGAGCCTCAACATCCTTCTTGTGGTAAGGGGCCCAGAACTGGACACAATATTCAATATTACAAGGAAGAAAAAAGAAAGATGCATTAAGGAATATGTTACAAATACTACTATAAAAAAAGATTCATTCATTCTGCCAGTCTACATAAAGCATGAACTGTCCACTGAGTTAGTAAACAAAGAAGAGTCAACCATGAAACATTAAGGCATGAAATGATTTGCACGATAAATATCTCTTAAAATGACAGTGTGAGAAGATAAGCTTTATGTTATTTCAGGTCATAAATTATACTAACGCACAACAACTTAGCACTGCATTTACACTACAATCTCATAAGAGAAAACACGTATTTGTTTTCCATTCTTGTTCCTGACTCCCATTCTACTCAATATATCTCACTAGAGCTGCTGTAGATGTTAAAGTAACATAGTACATTGAAGTACATTCTGAAATAAGTTTTCTTCTTTAGGGCAATAAGAAAAATAGCACATCATCATTTTAAAGCAGTAACAGAATTTGCTTTGACATACTATTCACTGTTTAAAACTTGTTAACTTAAGATCTTGACTATTATTTCATTAATAACCATATGCATTTCTTGTTCACTAAACACCATGTCTATATTTCACAAAGACTTTTAATCTTCTAGTGTCACCTAATTGGATAGGCATGCTATAGTAACATCACATTTCAAAAGTTAAAAAATACTATAGGCCTTAAAAGGATTTAGATGTTCTCTGGCTAATTATAATTGTAATTAATTCAAAAGCAATTGTCCCCTTCCCTTTTAGTGCTGAATGCAGAGAACTTCAGGTAATAAGGACTGAGAAAAGAATGCAGTAGCTTCTATCCACAACTTCCCTGTGCAATATGTTCCAATGTCTCACCACTCTCATTATGAAGAATTTCTTCCTAATATCTAATGTAAGCCTTGTACCTTTCAGTTTATTCTCTCTTGTCCTGTCACTATATGCCCTTGTAAGAAGTCCCTCTCCAGCTTTCTTGTAGGCCCTTCGGGTACTGGAAGGAGTTTACCAGGGTGTATAGATTGTTTAGACAGAGAAGAAAAAGATTAAAACAGATGAGAATAGAATAGACTATTACAGTTGGACAGGAATTACAAAAATCACCTGGTCCAACTGCGTAACAGGGCTGAATTTGCTAGCAGGAAAAGAACAGCAAGCTACCACACACTAGTTTTTACTAAGAGGTGGGGAGAAAAATCTGACCTGGACGTGTACCACAAGGTAACTGGAAATTATATATAACTTAACACCTCCAAAATAAAGCTCTTCAAGTTTACTGAATTATATTATGTGGGAGACTCAAACCAGGTAAATAAGATTTTCACTCTTACTAGTTCTGCTAATTAGAGTCTGGATGATGGTGAGTTTAAATGGTCTTTAAAAAGATAGCTCTTAGCATCAATATTCACAGACTGCCTGACTATTTTTTTAAGGGGAAACAGGGGAGGGAGGAGAGCCAGCTGAGTAGCTGATGCCAAGTGGTCCCAAAGTTCAGCATCAGCAACTAGAGCGATTCAGTGACCAATTAGGATGATTTTGCAATCTTCTGAGAACATTGTGAAGTCAAAGTATTAATCAGGAAAGTAGACTTTTAAGGTGCTGCTGGTGAAGCTGCACAAGAACAAAATATACTCAGCTGAAAAACAAGAGAAGGTTTCTGCTACCTACAGAAGAGGACACAAGGCTCTTCTGCCATGCTGCTGATCCCTAGGCATATTTAAATCCCTGGAGGTATTTAAAAGATAGGTGGATGAAGTACTCAAGGGCATGGTTTAGTAGTTGATAGGAATGGATGGACTTGATTATCCTGGAGGTCTTTTCCAGCCTAGTGATTCTGTGATTCTGTAATCACTTATATATTACTCTTCCACTCTATTGCATACTTATTTAATATATTTCATCCAAAAGTCAGAAAACATTCTATAAAAGCATATCAGTTTATTAGGAAGCCATGTATAGCCTGACATTGTTAATATTTTCATTTGCTTTTATTGTGAAATAATGAAGAATACTTACTTCAGAGATATTTCATAGAATCATAGAATCACCAGGTTGGAAAAGTCCAGTACAGAGGAAGAATAACCTCTCTGGACCTCCTGGTCACACCATTTCTGATACAAGCTAGGATGCCATTGGCCTTCTTGGCCACCTGGGCTCATGTTCAGTCACTGTCAACCAACACCCCCAGGTCCTTCTCTTCCAGGCAGCTTTCTAGACAGACCTCTCCTAGACTGTAACCCTGCACAGGGTTGTTGTGCCCCAAGTGCAGGTCCCAGCATTTGGCCTTGTTAAACCTCATGCCGTTGGACTCAGCCCAGCAGTCCAGTCTGTTCAGATCCCTTTGTAGAGCCTCCCTGCCCTCCAGCAGATCAACACTTCCATCCAGCTTAGTGTCATCTGCAAACTTGCTAGGGTGCCCTCAATGCCTTCATCCAGGTCATTGATGAAGACATTGAACAGGGCTGGATCCAGTCCTGAGCCCTGGGGAACCCCACTTGTAACTGGCCTCCAGCTGGACTTAACTCCATTTACCACCACTCTCTGGGCCTGGCCATCCAACCAGTTTGCCACCCAGGAAAGTATGTGCCTGTTCAGGCCAGGGGCAGCCAGTTTCCTAAGCAGAATGCTGTGAGAAACTGTGTCAAAGTCTTTATTGAAGTCCAGGAAGACTACATCCACAACCCTACTTACTTAACAAGTAGCTTTTCAAAGCAAATATTTCCATTTAGATAATTCCCACCCCAGTAGGTCCTGATTTTCCAATCTGTGATTTGTATCGCTAGTGTTGTTTTGCTAGCATTTATAACAAAGTAAGTTTAGTTGTACAACCATTACAGTGTCACAAATAAGGTGTGCTTGATTTTCAGTGATTCCTTTTTACTCTGATACTAACATGGATAGAAGAATAAAATTTTCTGTGTTAGAGAGAAGCTCAAAGCTTAGAGGAGGAAACTGAAAAGTAAAGTAGCATCAAATTAGTAACAAAACTGTGAACAGAACGGAGGGCTTTCTATTCCCGATATCAATCCTTACGGACTTACTGAGGCTATAAGCTGTGAAATAAAAAGTGTTCGTTGTTTATTATTGCATCCCTGGCTTGCCCAAATTCATTGACAGAAACCAGACACATAGACTTTATCCACTTTTACTTTGAGCAACAAAAATAGTCGTATGTTACTGACAACTTAAAAGTGAAGTTATGCTTTTACTAGTAAGAAGATGACTTGGCATATTTTGATATATTACACACTTAGATGTGGAAAATCCACATATACAGTTTGGAAAGGCCCTGAGATTTATAAACCATTGTCGTGAGTCCTACTGGTACCTCTTTGTACTTAAGAAATGTTTTATTCATGGTAGGAAATCTTAGCCATGGATACAGGAAGAGATTAGAGTACATAGCCCAGCTGCTCTGCAAGATAACACAGACTTCACTCTAGAAAGAAGGATGAGTTGGGATGTGTTGGGATAAGGTAGTTTGATGCTATTATCCTTACAATGCATTTCGCTGAAACTCTGTATATGTAGCATAATTCCTTCTTTTTCTTACTTTCCTTGCCTATCATACAGTATGAAACAATTAAGAAATGCTTCATTAAATTGTTCGCTATAATAAAAAGCTAGCTCAATTCAGAAAAGATTTGACTCTTTGTATTGCATATAATATTGTGATTCATCTGCTTGCAATTCCTTTTGGCTTGTTTCAGTGTTGCTATAGCAATCTTTGCTTTTGAAGTACCAAATAGGTTGTTGAGAAGTACATCTTTCCTTAATTATGTAAACAGCATGCTTCTACAGAAAGAAGTACCTTACTATTATGTGCACAAAACACTTCATCCATTGTAGCTACAGTCCCCTTTTCAAGAGTGTATCCATTAATGTTTTATTTTTAAATTCTTTTTTTATTGTGGCTTCAAAAGACTGTCTCCTCACAATGACATTCAAAAAAATTTGCTTGTTATAAATATATATAAAAGCAATATCTTGTCTGAATAGCAAATAAATGTAAAAGAAAAAGGAGAATGGATATTTCACAGAAGGAAGTAATTGGATCTTTGGCAATAGGGGTTGGCAAGTTTTTGTTTTTCCAAGATCATAGAATAAATTATGTTGACAACGATGAAGGTCTCTAGTCCAACCTCCTGCCCAAAGAAGGGTTTCCCATCATACAAGAGTGCTTGGGGCTTTATCCAGGAAATTTTCCAGGCTAGAGATAGCACAATCTCTTCAGGCTACTGGCCCACTGCTTGGCTCTTCTCACACAGAAGGTGTTTCTCCTGATATCCACTATAAACTTTTCCTTTCAATTTATACTTACTGAGCTTGTCCCTCAACTTCCTGCTGTGGACTGCTGTGAAGAACCTGGCTTCATTTTCTCAGTGACCTTCTCATAGGTACTGGAGGGCTGACACTATCAGGGCTGTACTCTGCATCTGTAGCTCTGTAGGTGCAGAAGATCTTGTCAGCACAATGCTTCCATCCACCCCAGACCAGGACTGCCTGCAGCCCTGGGCAGAAGGACCTGTCTCTTCCCTCTAGAGCTCCGTCTGAGCCTCTGACCTATTTTACCTTCTGTAGTTCAACTAAAGTGTCAGAATATCAAAGCAGGGGACAGTCAGTTCCAAACCCCAAAATGTTTCACAAAAATTCATCCGCTTCTCTGTGACTGAACTGCATTGAAAGTAATGGCTATTCCACATCTGGTCTTCCTAGTAGTCATTGCATTATAGACTTTTCCTGTGAATTCAGTATTCAATATTTTCAAACAACCTGCCATCAGATGGGTTGGGCAAAACAGCCTTTTCCTGTGAGGCACCACACTGCCAAACACTAAGGTGTCTTCTCACAGCAGACATTCCATCTGGCATTACCCCGGTACAGATCTCTCAACCAACAGCCTATGTGTCTATCCTCATACTGAGGATTGTACCTTAGAGGATGAGGTTGGTGCCATATTAAGCCCTATTTATTCTAACAATTTACATGGACATAGTTGCACAGTGAACACCATAGGTTTTCACTCCTGTTAGCTAAACCTCTAGTATTTACCAGAAGTCCCAGTACCATTTCCAAAGTCTAACACCTGGTGCCGTGTTGTGCCTTCTCAGGTCACCTCCCTCCCACTGAGCAATGACAGCTGTTATTAGCCAGAGGATTTCTACTCGGTCCACACTGGTATAAAAAAGCTTTGAGAGACCTTGAAGGACTATAAAACTTAATCAGAGTCTGAAGTCTTTGTCACAGATCTGCCAGGAACTTCTGATGCCTGACCACTAGCTGAATTATTTATCTTCTTTGGGGCATACAAGTAGCTCACAGGAAATTCCAGACCTTTTGTCAGAAAAAGTCTGTTGACTGAATTATTTGAAGAATTAATTTCCTAAGGTTAGATTCACCAATGTGCTCATCTTCCCTCCTTCACATGAGAGAGACTGCAAAACACAACGTATTTTGATTCCTGCTTTTTCAGAGATTTCTGGGAACATGCAGATCTGACAAGTTCTCCTGTATCTCTGCCTATGAAATGAGTGCAGAAGACAGAGAGAGTATGGCTGCTGTTCAAGTGCCAGCCACTGTGAGGCTGAGTCTCTGGCCAAGCTCTAATTAGTTTCTGGATTTGAGAAGCAGATAAAGTCACAGAAACTGAACATCCGCAGCCACTTCTGAGTGGAAGGTATGTGGTATATAGCTTGGTTTCAGGCACAGTATATTGAAATGCCTGGAAAAAAGCTGTTGATTTTCTTCTGAAGACAATATTAACTGGGGTCTCTAAGAAAAAAAATATGTGACCCTTCCCAGAGGCTGATAGTCATGTATCAGTAAACAGGAAAATAATTCAGTTCCATAACCCTGTTGCTTTTCTGGAACAAGTGAAAAAAATATACACATCTGTATTTATATGAAGATGTTCACACATATACCTTCATGGTTTTATGTACAGAAATCCATATTCTCATGGCAAGAAATCTACATCTGTATTTACTGTGACTTACAAAAGATGTCATAATATTCTTCAAAGCTTCCGTAATATTAGTACTAACTCTTATTTTCTTCTACCTACCTTCTCACTTTTCTTGTGCTACCTTTTAATGAACAGGACTAATATAATATAGACCTACAATCTTCTACCTTGGTACAAGCAATGCTAACATTGCCTTATTCTTTATATTCCAAATTCTGTTTCTGCTTCAGCCAGCCCCTTATCTGCAATCACAAAAACAAACTCTCCCCAAATGTTTTGGAAAAATATTTTCCCACACTCATAAGCAATATAGTAGCCAGTCTAGAACTCTAAGTGCAGTTGTTAAAGGTCAAGAAACTGCATTTCTTGTCTGATATTTGAGACTCAAATTTAGATACTGTGTGCTGCAACAAGCATACACTGTGAGACTTTTTTGTAACACAATTGACTAGCCAGCCCACAACTCTTCTCCCAGAATTCTGGAGAACTAGATAGACACATACTCCAACCACAGTGGGTCTGTGGGAAGCCTGCAGAGCATTAACGGCAACTTTTCTCAGTACCATTATCAATATCAGATACGAGGTCTCCTAAGATTAGAGACTGATTTTTTTCCCTTCTTTCATTTTCCACTGGCTGTGAAGATAAGTTTGGAAGAATACAGAAATCCCTGCTGTTGTTCTGAGGCACCTTCTACGAAAAAGATCGTCTCTGTGAAGACCCATTCTAATCAGAAATTTTAATCCAGTTTAGTAGCCCAATGGAAAATAATAAAATTATTAGAGTAGGTGAAAGGTGAGAATTCTATTCCATTACAACAGTCAAGTTTGTTTCTGTTGGATTGTTTCTGCTGTGTACTGTAGTAAATATGACATTTTAAAAGAATTTTCACAAGTTAAATTGCATTGAAATATCAATTTCTGAATAAAGCACTAAGATTTTCAATTTCATGCTCTCTGATCTGAAAAAACTATCTGACCAAAGATGCCATAAAATCTTCTCAACAAAAGCTCTGTAGAGTTAAGTTAGAGTCTTTTATGTGTTTCAGCTTGGATAATCAGGATCTATTCACAAATACACATTTTGAAAATACTGTAACAAGATTTACTGATTTTAAACATTTAGATATCAAAAATATCTTACCTGAGATGTACCTGCACAAGTTTCCAAAGAAATTCAACTGTGACTTCTATATCAATTTTTAGTTTTGCTGAAAGCAGTGGCACTACCAATAAATCACATATCAGAATGTTCCTGTTGGTATGCAATAATAAATTTTGGAAGTTGAAAGTGCATTAAGATAGGTAGATGTCCTCTGTAATTGTTTAAGAACTAAATTAGTACAATTATTCTGTACAGTGTAAGTGACATTTTCTTGTGTGGACTTTATCGCCTGCAGTAATTTACTGCTACTGGCACCAGAGACCAGAGCAGTGAACAAGCGAAGAGGTTCCATTCTGAGTCATATATAGATGTGGGTAACCAAAATCCACATTTCAGTTACAGGGTTTGCCTGGTAAACACCATGCAAGTAAAGGGAGAAAAACCTGAATTCATATCTTTCAGGCTGAATTTTTAAGAAAGTTTATGCTGGAATTTTATACATGTATGCATTCAGATAACATTACTTTTCAGACCCTCTTTCATCAGAGGATCTCAGGTGAAATTTTCTTCTGAAGACAATTAATTAGTAATTAATTAGTAATTAATAATACTAAGTTTTATAGTACTCCAGGCATGAACACCATGTCTACATACTACAGAAAATACAGCAGAGATTAAATAATTTCCCCCTGTCATACTAGCAGCCTGCCATGGAACTCATATCTCCTTACTCCTAGCCCTTTTACCTGAACACAAGAATACCGTCAAGTTGTGGAAACCAGTGACTATCATTAAATCAGTATAAAGCATTACTACCCACAACAGTCATGTGGAAACTAATGACTATCATTAAATCAGTATAAAGCATTACTACCCACAACAGCAGAAGTCACACTGTAGATCTCAGAGGAGGAAAGAAAAGCTTAAAAGTATCTGGTTTTAGTAAATTGTTTTCTATCTGTCAATAAGGAATTCTCTCATTTATTGTCTTTTTCTAAAAATGAACTGTTTCAGTATTACTGTCATCAAGCAATGCATCATTTATTCATTAGATAAGAGACCACTATTATATCTGAAATGCGGACTAATTATTCTGAAAGCATTAATCAATTTGTTAAGAACTCTTCAGTAATAATGTAGTCTCTTTGTTGCTACCACAGTAATATTTACTTCACATAACCACAGTTGGCTTACTGATACAAATACCACCTCCTTTTAGTAAATTTCAGGAAAACATTTTAGAAGTGCTCTAGACTGAAAGGGATGATAAATAATTTTTAGACTGAAAGTTGAAGTGGATTGATTAGGAGCAATTTTTTATGTTTTACACAATAAAAAGATGAACTATGGTTCATGAAGCCAATTTCCAGAGCAACCTCTTCTCTCTAATTGCTGCTAGACTAATGTAGAAGCACACTCCTAGGAAGCAGAAAAATCCATTAACCCAGTCATGTCATTTAAGTAGCAAACACAAGTAGTGGATTTTTCCATTACCTTTCATATTAGCCTTGCTGCATTCCACCTGTGACCTTCATTTTAAGAGTGAAATGCTCTTTTATACAATTTTGTAACCATAATAAAGGTCCACTTCAAAATTTTTCAAAGTAGACTAAGGATATTTAAAAACAAAAAATAAACAGGGACATAACCAATCACACTAATTCCCAGTAACATATTGTAAAACCAAATTATTTGCTAAAAGGTTTAATATATTCCCATCTTCAGAAGTAGGAAAGAACATTTCCTCTATTTCCTCTCACACAAGAATCTAGGGACTATTCTTTTCTGACTATTTACACTGTGGTTGTCCCTCGTACTGCAAAACTTATTTTAAGAATTGCTTGGGTGTTTTTTAACAGGAAATTAACTGACTGCTATTTAAATCAAGATAGGACTTTTTTTTTCACAGAATCATAGAATAACCAGGTTGGAAGAGACCCACTGGATTATCAAGTCCACCACTCCTGTCAATCCCTAAATCATGCCCCTTAGCACCTCGTTCACCCATGCCAAAAACAACTCCAGGGAAGGTGACTCAACCACCTCCCTGGGCAGCCTGTTCCAGTGCCCAATGACCCTTTCTGTGAAAAATTTTTTCCGAATGTCTAGCCTAAATCTCCCCTGGAGGACCTTGAGACCATTTCCTCTTGTCCTGTCTCCTGTCACAATGGAGAAGAGGCCAGCACCCTCCTCTGTACAGTTCACATGAAAATATATAATATGTTGTTGGAGAGAAAAAAATACACCCTTAGCTCCACCCATTATAGCAATTCAGAGTACCAGAATAATTAACTTTGTTTCAGGTGTCTCCTTTAACAACATTTTCTGTTAATTGCTAGAACTGCATTAAAAAGAATATCATAAGTGAAAACAACCCTGGGAGCAGAAGCTAGTTCTCTGCAGTGCTTCTAATATACTTGACTGTAGTAAAACCACATTTTAAAAGTTATCCTCATAAATTCCTAGAAAGGAAATCCTTAGCAAGTTTGCAGATGACGCTAAGCTGGGTGGAAGTGTTGATGTGCTGGAGGGTAGGGAGGTTCTGCAAAGGGATCTGAACAGGTTGGACTGAGACCAATGCGATAAGGTTTAACAAGGCCAGATGCTGGGTCCTGCACTTGGGGCACAACAACCCTATGCAGTGCTACAGACTTGGAGAAGTCTGTCTAGAAAGCTGCCTGGAGGAGAATTACCTGGGGGTGTTGGTTGACAGCCGACTGAATGTGAGTCAGCAGTGTGCCCAGGTGGCCAAGAAGGTCAATGGCATCCTGGCTTGTACCAGAAACGGTGTGACCAGCAGGACCAGGGAGGTGATTCTCCCTCTGTACTCGGCACTCATGAGAATGCACCTTGAATCCTGTGTTCAGTTCTGGACCCCTCACCACAAGAAGGATATTGAGGCTCGGGAGTGAGTCCAGGGAAGAGCAACAAAACTGGTGAAGGGTCTGGAGAACAGGCCTTATGAGGAATAGCTGAGAGAGCTGGGGTTGTTTAGCCTGGAGAAAAGGAGGCTGAGGGGAGACCTTATTACTCCCTACAACTACCTGAAAGGAGGTTGTGGAGAAGAGGGTGCTGGCCTCTTCTCCCAAGTGACAGGGCACAGGACAAGAGGGAATGGCCTCAAGCTCCACCAGGGGAGATTTAGGCTGGACATCAGGAGGAAGTTTTTCACACAGAGCGTCATTGGGCATTGGAATAGGCTGCCCAGGGAGGTGGTTGACTCGCCTTCCCTGGAGGTGTTTAAGGCACAGGTGGACAAGGCGCTGAGGGGCATGGTTTAGAGATTGGTGGGAATGGTTGGACTTGATGATCTGGTGGGTCTCTTCCAACCTGGTTATTCTATGATTCTATGAAATATCTCTGAAGAAATAGAAGCAAATGTAACCGTTAATAATGTCAAGCTATACATAGCTTCCTAATAGATTGATGTACTTTTATACAATGTCTTCTGAAACTTTGGATGAAATATATTAAATAAGTGTGAGGTGTTGTGACACTGTTACCTCAAAATATTTCATATGTAATAGGAAAACTGAATTAAAAGAATGGTTCAGGAGTAATTGCACTAATTCTACATTACACACATACAGATGCCTCCAAAATCAGAAAAATTCTTACAGTTTTTCTGTAGGATACAAAAGAGAACATAGACGACCTAGAAATGCCAGACTGTTCTTTTAATGACAGCAATACTGCTACATATTAATGTAGCTAACAACATTGTCATTGCTTAATATTCTGCTTTAAAACATAATTAGAGGAACCTTCCACTTCCTGAAATTTGTATTAACAACATGAACTTCAGTAATTTGAAACAAATGTTAAATATTTGCTACTTAGAATCATAGAACAACCAGGTTGGAAGGGACCCATCGGATCTTCTAGTCCAACCATTCCTATCAAACACGAAACCAAGTCCCTCAAGGCCTCATCCACCTGTGCCTTAAACACCTCCACGGAAGGTGACTCAACCACCTCCCTGGGCAGCCTATTCCAATGCCCAATGACGCTCTGTGTGAAAAACTTCCTCCTGATGTCCAGCCTAAATCTCCCCTGGCGGAACTTGAGGCTATTCCCTCTTGTCCTGTCCCCTGTCACTTGGGAGAAGAGGCCAGCTCCCTCCTCTCTACAACCTCCCTTCAGGTAGTTGTAGAGAGCAATGAGGTCTCCTCTCAGCCTCCTCTTCTCCAGGCTAAACAACCCCAGCTCTCTCAGCCGCTCGTCATAGGGCATGTTCTCCAGCCCCTTCACCAGCTTCGTCGCCCTTCTCTGGACTCGCTCCAGAGCCTCAACATCCTTCTTGTGGTGAGGGGCCCAGAACTGGACACAGTATTCAAGGAGCGGCCTCACCAGTGCTGAGTACAGAGGGAGAATAACCTCCCTGGACCTGCTGGTCACACAATTTCTGGTACAAGCCAGGATGCCATTGACCTTCTTGGCCACCTGGACACACTGCTGGCTTATGTTCAGTTGGCTGTCAACCAACACCCCCAGGTCCCACTCCTCCTGGCAGTTTTCCAGCCAGGCTTCTCCCAGTCTGTAGCACTGCATAGGGTTGTTGTGCCCCAAGTGCAGGACCCAGCATTTGGCTGTGTTAAACCTCATGCCATTGGACTCAGCCCAGCGGTCCAACCTGTTTAGGTCCCTTTGCAGAGCCTCCCTACCCTCCAGCAGATAGACATTTCCACACAGCTTAGTGTCATCTACAAACTTGCTAAGGGTACCCTCAATTCCTTCATCCAGGTCATTGATGAAGACATTGAACAGGACTGGACCTAGCACCGAGCCCTGGGGAACACCACTTGTCACTGACCTCCAGCTGGACTTAACATCATTTACCACCACTCTCTGGGCCTGGCCATCCAGCCAATTTTCTACCCAGGAGAGTGTGCGTCTGTCCAGGTCAGAGGCTGACAGTTTCCATGGCATAATGCTGTGAGAAACTGTGTCAAAGGCTTTACTGAAGTCCAGAAAGACCACATCCACAGTCTTTCCCTCACCCAGCAGCCGAGTCACTTTGTCATAGAAGGCAATCAGGTTGGTTTGGCAGGACCTGCCTTTTGTAAACCCATGTCGACTGGGCCTGATCACCCGGTTCTCTTGCAAGTGCTTCATGATAGCACTCAAGATCACCTGTTCCATGAATTTCCCTGGCACTGAGGTCAGACTGACTGGCCTGTAGTTCCCCGGATCCTCCCTGCTACCCTTCTTGTAAATGGGCACTACATCAGCCAGCCTTCAGTCCAGAGGTACCTCCCCAGTCCTCCAGGACTGCTGGAAGATGATGGAAAGGGGTTCAGCCAATACATCCGCCAGCTCCTTCAATACTCTAGGATGAATCCCATCTGACCCCATAGACTTGTGGGTGTCCAGTTGGCCAAGCAGGGCTCTGACCACCTCCTCTTGGACTATGGGAGCCTCGTATTGCTCCTCTAGTTCTGAGGTTTCTACACAGAGGGAACAGCTTTCCTTACAATTAAAGACCAAAGCAAAGAAGGCATTAAGTACCTCAGCCTTCTCCTCATCCCCTGTCACCGTTGTTCCCTCTGTGTCCAAAAGGGACTGTATGGTCTCCCTTGTCCTCCTTTTATTGTTTATATATTTATAGAAAGATTTTTTGTTATCTTTCACAGACTTAGCCAATCTGATTTCTAGCTCAGCCTTAGCCCCTCTGATTTTTTCCCTACACAACTTCACTTCCCTTCTGTAGTCCACCCAGGAGGCCTGTCCCCTCTTCCAGAGCCTATAAATATTCCTTTTTTTCCTAATGTCACTCAAGATTTCTCTACTCAACCAAGCTGTTTTTTTCCCCTGCCAGCCTTTTTTCCAGAACATGGGGATGGCTTTCTCCTGAGCTGCTAGGATCTCCTTTTTGAAGAGCTCCCAGCCCTCATGGGCTCCCTTGCCCTCAAGTACTGTCTCCCAGGAGACTTTGCCAACCAGCCTTCTAAACAGTTCAAAGTTTGCCCTCTGGAAATTTAATGCTACTGTCCTGCTAACTACCCTCTTCACTTCACCTAGAACAGAAAACCCTATCATCTCGTGATCACTAAGTCCTAGGTGACCCCCTACTGTCACATCCCCCACAAGACCCTCTCTGTTGACAAACAGCAAGTCCAGGAGGGCACCTTCCCTCGTTGGTTCATTAACCAGCTGTGCAAGGAAGTAGTCTTCCACGCACTCCAGGAACCTCCTAGACTGCTTCCTTTCTGCTCTATTGTACTACCAGCAGATATCAGGGAGATTGAAGTCTCCCACAAGGACAAGGGGCATTGACTTGGAGATTAACCCCAGCTGTTTATAAAAGAGTTCATCAGCTGCTTCTCCTTGGCTGGGTGGCCTGTAACAGACTCCCATCACAAAATCTAGCTTCTTGTGGGTTCCCTTGATCTTAACCCACAGGCACTCAATCTCCTCATTGCCGCAGTCCGTCTCAGAGGTGTCCAAGTCCTCCCTTACAAAGAGGGCTACTCCGCCTCCCCTCCTACCTTTGCTATCCCTCCTGAAGAGTTTATATCCCACCAAAGCTGTACTCCAGTTATATGAGTCATCCCACCACGTTTCCTTGATGGCAACGACATCATAGGCTCCTTGCCCTACAACGGCTTCCAGTTCTTCCAACTTATTCCACATGCTACGTGCATTGGTGTAAATGCACTTCAGCTGAGTAGCCGAGCCTTCAGCCCTCTTAGAGGGGACAGTGCTTGTTCCCAATTGCCTGTTAACTGGAGTAGCTGGTACCAGAATACCTATATCTCCCTTACTGATCCCAGGTGCATTCTCCCCCACTTCCTGAGCGGTGACGTGCTGGTGGTCCTCACCAGCACGCCCTCTCCTAAACTCTAGTGGCCCACATCCAGGCACGTACTTGCCTAGCCTATACTTGTCTAGACAGAGTTAGAAATATTATTTAGATACCACCACAGCAAATCCAGCATGGTTGATACTCTGGAGCGTGTCCAGAGAAGAGTGACGAAGAGTGAAGGGGCTCGAGAACAAGACTTATGAAGAGTGAGTGAGAGAGCTGGGGTTGTTTAGCCTGGAGAGGAGGAGGCTGAGGGGAGATCTTACTGCTCTCTACAGCTACCTGAAAGGAGGTTGTAGAGACGAGGGAGTTGGCCTCTTCTCCCAAGTGACAGGGGACAGGACAAGAGGGAATGGCCTCAAGCTCCACCAAGGGAGGTTCAGGTTCGACATAAGGAAAAAATTCTTCACAGAAAGTGTCATTAGGCACTGGAACAGGCTGCCCAGGGAGGTCATTGACTTGCTTTCCCTGGTGGTGTTTAAGGTGCTGGGGGATGAGGTGCCGAGGGGCATGGTTTAGAGACTGGTGAGAACAGTTGGACTCGATGACCTTGTGTGTCTCTTCCAACCTAGTTATTCTATGATTCTATGATTCTATGATGTATTTTTGTTGTAGAATTCACTTGTTTTCAGAAGTACCTAGGGTTTTAAAACTGACCCCACAGTGGTCTGATTAGGGTGTTAGCGAAAAAAAGAAAGGAGATAGTAGATATAAAAATTGTAAAGGTGTGTTTTAATAAACATATTGCACATACTGAAAAAGACAGAGCATAATGCTTTTAAAATAGTTAGCATCTTGAAAAAGCGTCAGTAGCCACTGTCCACGTGCTGCATGGGCTGGTACTCCCACTACACAGTTTAACATGAAATGAACTAAGTAAATCAATCTTTGAAAGAATGTGACTCCTAATCTGTACACCACTCAGGACCTGTGCCAGGAAAACCACGGAACAAGTGAAAAATGGGTTACAATCTCATAGCTGAACAGTAGGAACCGAAGTACCTATGGCTGTTACAGCCAAAATCTAAAAGTTACCTGGAAGTCCAGGTTCAGGTTCAGCTCCACCATCTAATCGCAAAGTGGGATCTAGGCAGGATAGGTGTCATTTTTTGCCTGTGAATTCTATCTAAAGTCCCTTCTCTTTTACACTTTCCTGAGACCCTTCCTAGCAAGTGGTTGGTATTGACAAGGGAAAATCACCCCCTAAATTATTTCCTGATTTTTTTTTAAACTCTGTTGTAGCATAATTTCACTGTCTTTGTTAGATTTAAAACTGATTTGTATCAGGAAAACTAAGAAGGGAAGCAACAAGCATAATAACCTAGCAGCAAAAACAAATTCTGCTTTTAAGGTGCAAAAGGAATTCTTATAAGCCAGGTTGCAGACTTGCACATTGTGGGTGATACAGGCTTTTTGCCTTCTGATTTTTAAAAACAATTTATTAAATAAGCCACTTAGGATATACAGTGTTTCAAAATCTTAATTTGGAAAACTGGAAAACTTCTGGTTTTCTAGTACTGGAGGTAATCAACAACAGTTAACGTCTTTATGGATTCAGTTCTGGATAACTCAAGTTTCTGGTTTTGCTACAATGACCATTTCTTATTATCGTACTGCACAGGTTGCAATCCTAAAGCAAGAACTTCCAAAATTAAGCCTGGTTTATATCAGAGATGTCTGCTTTATGTGAAATGGTATGATTGCTCAGTGACAGAATTTGTGGCAGCAGAACTCCTTAGCATAAGTAGGACTCCACTTGCAAAACTGCATTGATGATTCAAAGTGATAGATGCAGTAAGTATACAGCTGTGGGTAACAAAGATGGCACGACAAGCTTGGCATGAGCTGGCAATGTGCTGTCACAGCCCAGAAGGTCAACCATATCCTGAGCTGCATCAAAAGGAATGTGGCCAGCAGGTCAAGGGAGGTGATTCTGCCCCTCTGTTCCTCTCTTGTGAGACCTCATCTGGCTACAAAGATGATTGAGGGCTGGAGGATTTCCATATGAGGATAGGCTGAGAGAGTTGAAGTTGTTCAGCCTGGAGAAGAGAAAGATCCGAGGAGATCTTACAGCAACCTTCCAGTACCACAAAGGGGCTACAAGAAAGCTGGGGAGGGACTGTTTACACAGGCTTGTAGTGACAGGGTGAGGGAGAATGGGTATAAACTGGAGAGGGGTAGATTTAGGCTAGATGTAAGGAGGAATTTCTTCACTGGGATGCTGGCACAGATTGCCCAGGGAAGATGTGGCTGCCCCATCGCTGGAGGTGTTCCAGGGCAGGTTGGATGGGGCCTTGGGCAGCTGGATCTAGTGGGATGTCCCCCCGCCTCGGCAGGAGGGTGGAACTGCATGATCTTTAAGGCGCCTTCCAACCCAAACTACTCTATGATTCTATGATTGTATGTATTACTCTATCGTTATTTAATTATACAAAAATTTGCCTGGTGGAAAAGGACCTTTAGGGTTGCTGGTTGAAAGCCAGCTGAACATGAACTGGCAGTGTGTACAAGGTGGCCAGCAGCATCCTGGTTTGTATCAGAAATGGTGTGGCCAGCAGGCCTAGGGAAATTACTGTACCGCTGTACTCAGTGAAGGCACAGCTTGGATAGTGAAGGCTGCACCTTGGGTACCGTTTTCAGTTTGCAGTCCCTCAGTATGAGGAGAACATTGTGGGGCTGGAGCATGTCCAGAGAAGGTCACTGAAGTTGGTGAAGAGTCTGGAGCACAGGTATTATGAGAAGCAGCTACGGCTACTGAAGTTGTTCAGTCTGGAGAAGAGGAGGCTAAGGGGAGACCTCTACAACTACCTGAAAGGAGTTTGTAGCAAGGCAGATGTTGGTCTCTTCCCCAAGTAAAAAGTGACAAGATGAGAGGAAACTGCCTCAGATTGCACGAGGAGAGGTTTGGATTGGATATTAGGAAAAATGTCTTCACTGAAATTGTTGTCAAGCCTCAGAAGGCTGCCCAGAGCAGTGGTTGAGTCACCATCTCCAGAGGTATTTAATAAATATATAGGTGTGGCATTTAGGGTCATGGTTTAGTGGTGGAGTTAGTTGTGTTTTATTAAGATTTAGACTTGATAATCTTAAGGGGCTTTTTCAATATAAATAATTCTATGCTTCTATGCTTCTAAGTAAAATGTTGGTTTATGCTTTGTACTATGACTTAGTTACAAGTTTCAAATGAGAGCAGGACCAACAATACTAGTCACTTTACTTAAAAAATACTAGAAATCCTAATGTACTTATAGGTCAAGAAAACAAAATTTAAAGACTAGGATGAAAATGTATGAGTGAGGAAAGGACAGTGAGAAACTGGGAGACAGGAATAAATTCTTGATAAGGCTCTTGAGTGATTGAAATACATGTTCTTAGCAATATAACTAGTTCCGTGTATTTATTTCTCTAACCTTCATTAAGATTTCCCTTCAACTGTATCTATATAACGTCTCTGAAGTTAGCGTTTCTCAAAAAGATTTTTCAAAAAAATACTATCATCAGCATTTCATACTATGAATTCCAAGCAAGTATGAGTTCATATCATGATGCAACTTACAAATGTTCAGTTAGTGTTTTAAATTAGTTGATTTTCATGTTTAGACAGACTCATTTGTGTGGAGGATTTTGGTTATTGATGGGTATTTTCAGGTTGTTTTTGTGGCTTAAGAAATTATACAGATATGGGGTTTATGGCATAATTTGTACTTCTGTTAGCGACTGTGAGCATATCAGGTTTTTTAAAGCAGTTTATGCTGAGTAGGGCCTGTGTTGTAGCAGAAAGGGATAGCAATGCCAGCAAACAAGGAATACATCTCATGTTGACAAAATACTTGTTCTTTAAATCTAAATTTTGTAGTACCTGAATCACAGAGGGCATACAATAATTATATTTTTAGACAATATTTTATACTCACCAAACCTTCTGGTATGGGTGTAGTCCAAATTATTGCATTTTCTTGATTTCCACCAGGAACTATTAAGTGCAAAGATACAGACTCTGGCTGAAGGGGTCCACAAGACTGAGACTACTGAAAGAATCAGAGAAGTAGCACTGTATGCTTGCCATACCACCCTCCACAATTAGTACTAGACATTTTCAAGGACAAAATACTGAATTCTATGTGTTGTTGTTACCAACCTTTACAGGTTTCCAGTATTTTTTTTAATAGAAAAAATATTATTTAAAATTTCATGTAGTCACCCTAGAATCCCAACAAAAGCTAATATTAGAATTCTTGTGTATGAGTTTTTCTTGTTTACAAATGGTTTTCTATGCGGTTGAGGTGTGGAAAATCACATTTTGTGTTTACCATACAATTTATATTTTTTTCAGTAATGTATTCTGAGAACCTGTTGGGACATATGTGTAGAAAATTCCCATTTAAAGTAGAATTGTTAAGCAACTTTAAAATTTAATTAGAACACTTTGCTGCATTTCATTATGAGTTTATTTCATAATTACTCAGCAGGTTCCAGGTATTTACTAACACAGAAGTGACAGTACATGGTACTGTTGAATTATAACTGCACAGCTGGAAAAGATACTTAGAGAAATAAAGAACAGATAAATGCTTCACTTGAAAAGCATCAAGGAAAAATCAGCATTGAACATCCTCTACCCTACCTCACCTTTGGTGTTGTAAGTAATGCTGTAAAAC
Source organism: Coccyzus lansbergi (assembly GCA_033558105.1). Taxonomy (NCBI): domain Eukaryota; kingdom Metazoa; phylum Chordata; class Aves; order Cuculiformes; family Coccyzidae; genus Coccyzus; species Coccyzus lansbergi. The sequence goes on along the minus strand of JAUMJK010000741.1, from coordinate 12,053 downwards.
TCAGCACGGATGTCTGTTTTCTAATTACTTAAGGAACCAACCATATAGGACCAATTGGTTCTACACTTATGCATCTTACAGGCATATGTTGGGACACTGGTACCTAGAAGAAAGCTATACTAACCAGTGGAGAGAAAAGCAGACTGCTACAATTGGCCCTGTACTCACTGCGTTTCATTTAGTGCACCAAGTCAACAAGTAGGGATAGAATTAGGTTCAAAATATGCTGAGACACTACCTTTAATTTCTTAGGAAAAAGACATTAAACTTACAATTCCTTTTGCTCAAGCAACACCTGCATTGCACACTGTCCTTCAGAGAAATAAAGACATGATTACTATGCAGATATCATTTGTGCACTCACAGGCGTATTCATATTTTAAAATTTCCAGATGTAAGAAAGGCAAGTTCAATGGAACACTTCTGAGAAAATAATGATCCACTATGTTTTCATTTGTCTTTTGGCTAGGAAAACACAATGTAAGGATCTTAAAATATGCATTTTCTTCTAATTATTTTGCATATCTTCACTGGTATCTTTAATCAGTATAAATACATATGGTTTTCATTCTTACCTTCTCTGAAATTTGAATTGGGCTTTCTGCAATTATTTACTGATTTTCAACATCCTGGACAGTTTTGAATTTCCCTTTTTCTTTTTTCCTTTGTTTATTATTCTAAAGTGCTCCTAACAAAGTTTTTTGATTTATGAAAGAAAACAGAGGATGCAGTAAGCTTTTTCTCATTGTAATATTTAGAGCTTAGCTTCTTAGCTTCCTTCCCTTCTGTTCTTTATTTGGCTTCTTCCTATATTTTCATCCCATTTTCCTCCTGCTGATTCCAAAGGACACCCGTTGCTATCCATCAACAGAACTGTGGCTGTGACTGGCTGGGGTTTCATACACATCAAGCCAGCATATGCAGTTCTCCATGGCCCTCCCCCTTCTTCTTTCCACCCCTGCACCATTTCCTCCATTGTACCTCAGGGATTCAAGGTAAAATCCAACCCAGCTGCTAAAGGGATTTTTTAATGCAGCAGCATTATGGTGATGTTTTTTGTGGGAAACCTTGGCTGCTCCAAGGGATCAGAATGTAAGCTTAACATTGGCCTTGAACAGATGCCCGTGTATCCTTGCTGAAGATGAAATGTGCAAAGAAGAGCGAATAAACAAGATTACGAAGCTGCCAGGTTGCAGGTGGAATCATTGAGTTATGAAGATACAACAGAGAAAGAGTCATCCAATTATGAACTCTTGGCCATATATGAACTCTTGACCAATCATATATGAACACACAGTCCCAGAAAATGTATGAAAAGCCTTGTGAACCCAATAAAGATGTCCTTTTGCTCACAACTTCTATGTGATGTTGACTACCCCAACTGTAACATTTTTTATAGTTTTTAACCCAGCACAGAAAAAGATGGTGTGCAAGCATGAAAACAAGGGCAGGAAAGGTCTAACATGAAAAAAAAAATCCTTGATGTAATACAATCTTAACAAAATTACTGTATTTCTCAGGAAAAACTAAAGTGGTAAATTACATTGAAGAAGTAATATTGTGGGTTTAGATTCAAAACTATTTATTTCACAAAGCAAGTCTGCACAAATAATGTTGATCTGTACATTTAAGTCAGTTTAAGATTATCCATAAAAAAATAACATTTTTTTAAATTATTACACATTTTCATGTATCTGCAGCTGAAAAAACTTTTTTAAAAAAGGTAGCAACAGAGGCTGTAATATTTACTTCTCATCTACGAGGCCATTGTTTTGTAAGATCTCAATTACTATATAGCATATTTTCAAAGCATGCCACATTCTGTGCCACAAGAATTAATTACTAATATAAAACTACACTACGAACGGATGAACACACAGCTGCACTTTGTACATTTGCTTCTGTCTTTGCAGGCTGATTAACTCTATTTACATATAGATAAATAATACTCAGCTATGAGTTTTAACACTTGTTTCACTTTTTAATTTTTGCACATGTAGCCAGGGCCTTAATTTATTTGTTATCAAAGCCAATATGAAAATATAATTAGATCAAACTAGTTCCCAGTTTTGTTTTGAATCACAGAGTCACAGAAATGGAAAAATGATCACTTCATCACGAGTTTTAAATGAAATTTGGAGCAGAATGGTCACCTAACAGGTATTACCCAAGAGAAGAAAGACAGACTTTTTTTGTCTCATGATTCCACAATCAATTCCACCCACAATCAACACCACTAGAGACAGTAGAAAGAGTATTTTGATGTAGGGTTATTTCACTTATCTCTTACTTTACATTACAAAAGGTTATAACCTATGTCTACAGCATCAGTATTAGAAATTAAGATCATAAATAGAAGCTAATGTAGTTCTTAAAAACATCATGTAGCATCAGCCTCATGTCCTTTCATGAAGAGCAATAGATCCTATTGGTAAGACATTAGTTTTGGTTTTCTGTTTTGGCTTCGCCTGCTCTAGTAAATGTGATCATATTACAGTATACACCAGCTGATGCCTGTCAGTTTTGTATCCAACCACTTGTGAAACAAAAAGTAAAATATATTTCAGTGTTCTTTCATACCGTAACTTATATTATAAAGTGGGATAAAATTTATTCTATATAAGTCCTACCTGCACAGATGCTTGGTAGCATTTTGGTAGCTAAGGGGTATTTTTCATAAATACTTTCATTCATTCATGTGTTTTTACAAAAATGTATATAGTGAATGATTATTTTAATGTTTTAAATTTCAAGTATATCCTTATTTACACTTCCTATTTAATGGTATTTTCTAGTTTGGAGAAATTGTATGAAGGCAATTACAGTAATAACTAGTACTAAGCAGCAAATCACCTAAGCATTTGCTTAGGTAGCTAGCAGTGCTGCGGCTGATAGGTCAGTTTGTCTTTACAATAAAGGACTGATTTATGGTTCAGTAACAATAATGGGATTTTTACATATAGCACACATCTGTTAAATGATCATTTTATTGTAATTTTAAGTATTATAAAAAATGTCCTAAATGCAGAAAAGTCACTTGTGAACATTTAGCTTGTAATGACATTTATTTCCTAAATGGAAATAAAACATTTCCTCTCAATTACTGTAAATCACACGCTTTCCATCACAGATTATTTGCTCATTTGCACATTTTCACCTTTACTATTTTAAGATTCCTTTTTTTATTCCTAAAGAATGCTTTGTGAAGGTTGTGATGCTGTCAGTACTTTAAAAGTGAGATCAGACCATCATCTGCTGCAGTTAGTGTTACCATTTCCTCACACTTGCCCTGTAATTATCAATCTAATTTTTAAAAGCCCTTTATGCAGAAAAAATAATCTGCTTTTTTCCCCCTCTATGGCAAAGGCTGTACTTATTCAAGGACAACACTCAAAACTACCAAGGATACAAAGAAGTTGCTTAACACGTCAGGGTGGTCTATATCACTCAAATTAACTATATCAGCTCTCTGTGCAGTCTATGCAAAGAGGTAAATGCTTCTAAAAAGGCTAATTTCCTAGGCATGAAGATTCTTGTTTAGCTAGTAAAAAACATTGTGTAGTAAGTACTGAAGGTCTCGCAGCTCCCACCTCCAACTTCAGATAAGGTGCTTAACAGAGCTGAAAATTAGATGCTTTCAGCTAGTTGGATTGAAATAACTACTGCACTTTGCATAACCCTAGAACTGGGGCAATTTTTTTTCTTTGCTGCTATGACATTGTGAGAGTTCTCTCAGGAAATAGTTAAACAACCTTGTCCTGAAAGGCCTCTAATCTGCAAGTCCTATGAATTCTTCCACTAAAAGGAGTCCAGCAGAGGGCCACAAAGATGATTAAGGAAATGGAACATATTTCTTATGAGGACCAACTGAAAGATCTGTGTCTTGCTTAGCCTAAAGAGAAGACTAAGAGGGGATCTTATCAGAGCTAATGAATATCTAAAGGATGATGTCAGGAGGATGGGGTCAGTCTCTTTTCAACAGTATCCAGTAGGATAAGGGGCAATGAACACAAACTGGAACACAGAAATATGAGAAATGAGTCTTTACTGTGAGGCTGACAGAGCACTGGAACAGGCCGCCCAGAAATGTTGTGAAGTTGCCTTCCTTGGAGATATTTGAAACCCACCTGGACACATTCCCATGCAACCTGATGCAGGTGAACCTGCTTTATAGAATCATAGAATCATTAGGTTGGAAAGGACCCACTGAATCATTGAGTCCAACCATTCCTATCAAACACTAAACCATGCCTCTCAGCACCTCATCCACCCATCTTTTAAACACCTCCAGGGAAGCTGACTCAGCCACCTCCAGTGCACAGACCCTTTCCGTGAAAATGACCCTTTCCCTTTAGCAGCAGGACTGGACTAGATGAGAGAAGCAGGGCAGAAGCTACCAGAGAATCCAGAGAGGCACAGGAGTAAGGAAGTGAAAGAAAAGTGCTAGAGAACCAGTAAGGTAAGGACTGGACACATGGACTGATGGAAACCTCCCTAAGCTCAACAAAGGCAAAGTACTTCATCCTAGAAATAACCCCAAGTAACAGTATAAGTTGGGGCAAAGAGTTAGAGAAAGCTTTACAGCATGACCTGGGTGCTCTAGTGGGCAGATTGAACATAAGTCAGCAGTATTACCCTGCAGTAGTAATAACCACACACACCAGGCTTTTTCAGAGCAGCAAGTAGGTCCAAGAAAGCGAGATGCCTCTTGCTTTCAGCACTTGTGAGACTGCCTGTGGAGTAGAGTGCCCTATTTAGAGTTAACCAGTAAAAGAAAGCCATCGACATCATGAGGCAGGTGACTGGCAGACAGCTGCCAAAGTGGTCAGGGAGCTGGAGCACATGCGACTCCCTGGAGAGGATAACAAAAGTAGGTTTGTTCAAACATAAGAGAAGGCTCAGAAGCAGGCCAAATTCTAACAGCACACGCTGCAATTTCGCCATTAGAAAACCCACTGTAAATAGAGAAGAGATCCTTAAGGAAAAAATAAAAAAGATTTAAGTGACACACTGATACAAAACATAGAATCATAGAACAACCAGGTTTGAAGGGACCCATCAGATCTTCTAGTCCAACCATTCTTATCAAACACGAAACCAAGTCCCTCAATACCTCATCCACCCGTCCCTTAAACACCTCCAGGGAAGGGGAATCAACCACCTCCCTGGGCAGCCTATTCCAACGCCCAATGACCCTTTCTGTGAAAAACCTCCTCCTAATCTCCAGCCTAAATCTCCCCTGGTGGAGCTTGAGGCCATTCCCTCTCGTCCTGTCCCCTGTCCCTTGGGAGAAGAGGCCAGCTCCCTCCTCTCTACAACCTCCTTTCAGGTAATTGCAGAGAGTAATGAGGTCTCCTCTCAACCTCCTCTTCTCCAGAATAAACACCTCCAGCTCTCTCAGACGCTCCTCACAGGGTCTGTTCTCCAGCCCCTTCACCAGCTTCGTCACTCTTCTCTGGACTCGCTCCAGAGCCTCAACATCCTTCTTGTGCTGAGGGGCCCAGAACTGGACACAGTATTCAAGGAGCGGCCTCACCAGTGCTGAGTCCAGAGGGAGAATCACCTCCCTGGCCCTGCTGGTCACACCATTTCTGATCCAAGCCAGGGTGCCATTGGCCTTCTTGGCCACCTGGCAACATAACATAGTCCATAACAACAGATCAAATCTATCGTCCCACACATACGTTTAGATGCAATTCTGATTTGTAGGAAACTTCAACCTCTTCTGTTGAATTAAAAAGAGTTGCAATGTCAGGCTGCCCCTAACCTCTCATTTGCTGTAGTTACTGTTGGCATTCTATTTCTTGGATCTGAAGTGAGAGGCATGTTTATTACAATTATGTATGTACATTTTTAAGTCCTTTTTGACCTTTCCTCCCAGGTAAAGATATTTAAGTTTTCTTACCACCAGGCAACTCAGTACTGCACTATAAATCATTTTCTCTCCATGTAACAAGACACTTAAATTTACTGCCTTTTTATTCAGAACATAAATGCCTGACATACAGCTTTCATTTCTTTTCTTGTCTAAAAAACTATGCAATACTTCTCATGTATTCAAGCTTTTAGAATTAAAGTTTGGAATCATTACACACCAAAAAAATGCACTGAGATATCTGCAGATCAGTCAAGTTCTAAACAGCCATCACTACCGAGATTTACCTTCTTGCTTGTACTGGAGAAGAGACACAGAAGTAACATTCTAGGAAGAACATAATGAAAATGAAAACCAGGACAACTGGGAGAATATAAACACCAGGCAAGTAGTAGTGCCTTTAAGTTGTGGTAAAGCGTGGACAATGAGGGGGTAGAAAGAGTGGTAGGGGTAGAAATGGACAGACAGAAAGATGATAGGACACAGGAACTTCTCTTAGTAAAAATGACTAAACCTTAACAAAAATGCAGAGGCAGACAGGCAGGCGCGAGTACATCAGCTGAAACAGACAATATTTAATTTGATTCTGCTTAAGTATTCCTCTGTCTTTGCACAAGCAGAGTAAGATCTGTTGATTATTCATTTAAGTTAAACTTTAAGCACTCCTATTCATTTAGGTGTTAAAGACAAAAGTTCCAAGAAGTCTCCACAACCCATCACAGATGTTTCTATAGAACTCTACTGAAGGTTTACTGTCAGCTGTATTGGCTTTTACAGTGATTATATATGATGATGCTTGGTCAATTTCTTCCCTACAAGCCATTACTTCTGAAACTGTAACTAAACATCCAGCAAGGTTTCACACCTTTGCAGTTCCAAACAATGCACAATTCACTACAACCTCAGAAAAAAAACCCAAAGATGATTCACAGGGTTATGGTTTCTCAGGTTCTCTTCAGAGTAGGGAGGGAAACAGGAAGAGAGGGAGACAGGAATTTATGCATTTCTAAACTGTATAAATTAAAGCCTAAAAAAGCTCATGCCTTGACTGTGAAAAAGCTCAAGACTCTCTCCTCCACCTTCCTCTAGTTCTCCTTACGCCATTTTCAAGGCTCAAAGGATGCTTCTCAACTGGAGACAGGGAAATAGTACAACACGGACAGTTTCTCAGAGCAATTACTAAGGGTCTAATAGACACTGTTCAAAAAAAGAAATAGCTCTGAAAAAAAAAAGATATCGACCATCCAATTAAGAAATCCCTCTCCTGGCCACCAACATCCTTTGCAAACATAATCAATGCTGTGCAGAGTTCTCCTGTCGGTGGTCCCATGCCCCTGGCAGAATTTTTATTCTTCTAATTTCAAAGGAGGAAAAATTAAAAGTAAAATTTAAAAAAAAAAAAAAAAAAAGAGCAGGGAAAAGGATAGGAAGAATGAAAAAGAAGCACAAGAAAGCCTATCAAACCATTTCTGACACTCTAAGTACTCAACAAGTTGTGTATTTTTCTTTTAAAGTGACTAAACACCTTCCACCAAAGTTTAAATGAAAACTTTATTTTGATACATTCTAAAAGCAGAAATTTTAAAAAACAATCAAAATTAAGACCAACGTCAAACATGTATACACGACAGCTTTGCAGGACAAGTATTTTACTACTCTGTGAAAAGGTTAGACCAGTAATTGTAAGAGTTAATTAAAAAGGTTGCCCGTGGCTTCAAAACTACTGTCAGTGATTAACATGACAAAATAGCTAGGCAGTTTTTTTATAGCTAGCTTTTGAAAATCAGGTAAGCAATAATTCTTGAAAAAGTATAACAAGACTGTTATTCTCCACATCCTGACAAGTTCTGCTACTCCAGATCACTAGTCAAGGACACAGAGGATTTTGCAGAAGTATAATGACACATACGTATTTTAAATCAAGACAGAAATATTCAAAGGTTTTTTCAATGCTACCATCACAAGAAATAAACTGCTAAATTTTGCTCCAATAAGTTATCTTCTCCTCCTCCAAGTTCTCCATTATTTTTCCTGATAAAAGACATTCCACTTAACATTAAAATTTAACTTTCAACTGTCCTTCAGGGGAAATGAGACTTAAAATTTTCCTACTATACACTCTGCAAGTTTGCACACATTATTTATTCAAACGTTCCTTCAATTGTTCTAGATGCCTTGCCTCGGCATCCTGGAGAACTAAAACAGTGGCTTTAGATTGAAGTGGATTAAACTCTATAGTCATCAAACAACAGAGATCTATCAGTTGTTTTTGACATTGCTCTAAACCACTTTTAAGCTTGAGATGTAAAGCTGGATCCTTTTTCAGCCTATTCATTTCAGGCACTGAAAAGCCAATCAAACTTGTAAGAATATCATCAGCAAAATCTACTTCGAGATAAGCTGAACCATCAGAAATTTTTGCCTTTATACCCCAGGACCCATTGCTGCTTGTGAGGTTTCCAGTAAGAGTAACAATAAAACACTTAACTTTAAAGATTGTAACAGTTTCTGGTTTTTTTGCAAGGAAAAGGGAAATATATGTGAAAGGGGGAGAATCTAAATGTGCCTCTACTGCTCTGCAAGGAAAATTCTGTGAATTATGTTTCTGCTGCTCTGCTTCTGAATCCATTTTTGAGAAAAATACAGAATCATAATTTAACAGTCTGCTGTCATAAGTGTGCTGGGATTCACACCTGCTCTCATCTAGGCCCATATCATCCTGCTTGTCCTCAAGAGGATTTTCCAAGGAAAGATCTGCAGAACTGCAGGTCTGATGTACGCTCTGATTCTGTGAAAAGCTACTCATACTATTTCCATCTCCATCAAACCCCATTCTTCCAAAAGTCTTTTGCTTGCTGGTAGGTTTTACAGGCTTATCTATTTCAATTACATCATCTTTTTCACAAATGCCATTTAAAGATGAATTGCAGGAGCTTCTAGATGCATGTGGAAGTTTCTTAGTAGTTAAATCTATGTTTCTGTTCATGACCACTGGTGACACTTCTTCCAGCTCTCTTTGCATCTCTTCTTCCAGAACTAAGTCATTTTCTAAAGGAAAGGAATTTGAAAAGCCATCGACATACTCTACAGGAGGGAAAGGACTTTCAGACTCTCGTAGCAAAACATTTTCATTGTGTGCAGCCAGTGAACCTGTGGCTGTACTAAAATTGTTGCTTCTACTGCAGTACCCGCTTTCTAAAGATGTTTCGTTGTTTAAAACAAATTCATTATTTTCATCAAGACTGGCTAAAAGTTCCTCATCTGAAGGGCCAAGAGTTTGTTCTAATTCATCTACAGGCATTGGAACAATTTGGTTGTGACCAGCTTGTCCAACAGAATTAGGGTTTTCAGTTTCTCCAATTAATCTAGCAAGGACTCTTTCCTGAGAATACTCCTCCAGAAGAGCATCCACTTCACCCCCCAACAGCTTCACATTTTCTGGTTTAAGCAGGAGGACTCCAAGACGATATGCAATATTACCCTGTACAGTGATTTTTGTGCCAGGAGGAAGGTTACTGTGGAAGACAGGAACTGGATGATACTCTATGCCCTGAATTTGATGAATCCCATCAGTTAGTTGCAACATCAGCATTCGAGTAGGCTTTGCCTCCCAGGGCCTTTGGAATGTCTGAGTACTGGCTGTTACTTCTTCATTTACAGTATTTCTACCTCTCAGCTTCTGCAACTGTGAATATGCTGGCTGGCTAACATCGACCAGTGAATCAATCTGTATGGAGTAGAACCCTGACAACTCTCCCTTGGGAGCACCTAAGACACAGTTGGGCAAAACAGCATATTCCAAATCCCTTAGATCAGTAAGAAGCCATTGCTCAAATACCTGCTTGTTAATCTGAGCTTGAGTTAAGTTACCACCATTATTTTCTTCCTGGATCCAACTAATACATGCTTCCAGCCATGTTAAAGGAACTTTAACGTGCCACGTGGATGAAAGCCAAGTTTCCACTCTTGCTGCAATGTTAGACACAGACATTTTCTTTTAAAAGAATGAATTCCCTAGAAAAAAAATCCAAAAAGACATATTCAGTCTTCTGACAACAGATGAAGTTAGGACATTTTTGCTTGTATTACGAAGGAATTTGCCCTCAGTTCAAAATTCAGCTACATTAAATGCGACAACACAGAAATAAATTAAATTAAAAACAATTTTACGGATAGCAGAAATAAACAGGCATTTCAAAAATTTGAAGTTTCAATCAGCATAAAAAGTATGTGGAGTTTACTGATCACGGAATACCAGGACAGTATGGAGTCTTCTACAAGCAACTCTGTTTGGTGAGTTCTCTTTCTCTGTTGATTTAATTAGAAAGATACAACTGACAACATTTTGTTGTGGATGGAAAGCAAAGGGAGAGAGGAACCAAAAAACCAAAATATCCTGTGTTTTTGTTTGTTTGTGTTTTATTTCTGTGGGTGCTGCCACTAACACTCAGTTTACTTTGGAAAGTGAAGTGAGAAGTTTATCTCATTTAGCACTGTTAGAAGTCAGAGACCCCATCTACAACAGAAATAAACTGGGATCTGTCGTCAGCACTTGTGTGATGGGGTGATTTTCACACCATAACAGGAAGATAGCTTTGTACCCAGTTACAGAAAGCTAACTTGAAACACCATTGTTGTTAAGAAAACCAGTCCAGGGACTGGCTACAACAGTACCAACCCTTGACAGTCATCATATCTCAGTTAACATCAGTGGCTAATAAGCTCTAGGTTCTTGTTAGTTTAGATATGTTCCAGTGTACAACAGAATAGAATATTCCAGTTGGAAAGCGCCTACAACTGCCTGATTGATATGGGGCTGACCAGAAGTTATCGTGTGCTCCTAAGGGCATTGTCCAAATGCCTTTTAAACACTGAGAGGCTTGGGGCAGTGATCACCTCTGTAGAAAGACTGTTCCAGTGTCTGATCAACCTCTCAGTAAAGTAATGCTTCCTAACGTTCAGTTTAAACCTCCCCTGTTGCACCTTTGAACCACTCCCATACATCCTATCACTAAAATTCCAGTCCTCAGCCATTCCTCACAGGACATTATTTAAAGTCCTTTCACCAGTTTTGTTCCCTTTCTCTCGCGTCCTTAAACTCTCAAGCACAGAACTGCACCCGAGTACTCAAAGTGAGAAGGCACCAACACCAAATACAGCAGGACAGCCACCTCTTTTAACCAGCTGGTTATTCTGTGTTTGATGCACTCCGGGATGCGTGCAGTTTACCAGTGCACACTGACAACTCACACTGAGCTTAATGTCAACTAGGAGCTCCAGATCCCCTTCTGCATGGTGGATCTCCAGCCACTCCTCTCCCAACACCTGTGCCCGGTGCTACTCCATCCCATGCGTAGAATCCGTCATTTGCACGCCACTGATGACTGCCAAATGCTCCAATCTATCTGAATCCCTCTGTGTGGCATCTTGAGAATCAGCAGCACCTCTCAGTTTGGTATTAGCAACTTGCTAACGGTGCATTCAACTTCTGCATATCATTGATACAAATATGGAGGAACTACTAAGCTGCCTGAGGGTGTCTGGATCCCGTTTACAGGGTTGTCCGAGGAGCTCCACGTCCCTACAGCGCACCGAGGAAAAAAACAAATGAATAATTCACTGTAATAGCTAAGAAACACCAGGTGGGGGGGGGGGGGGGGGGGGGGGGGGGGAGTGAGCTGGGTGGGGAAGGGGTGTTTGCCACTACGGCCTGCAGCGCAAAAAAAAACATCCCGCCTCCCAGGTGTCCCCGAACAGAAGGCGCCGCGCGGTTCCCCCGCCAAGGAGAGGCGCTCTCCTGCCTGCCTGTCGCGGGGAGAAGAGCGGGAGGAGACTCGGCTCGGTGTGAAAGTCCCCTCAAGTCCTTCCCCGCCTCCCCGCACTCACCGGGGCGCCGCTGCCTCGCCTGCGGGGAAAGAGAAGCAGAGAAAGCGCGCGCGGCCCGGGAACCCGCGCGCGCGCTTTGAAATCTCGCGAGAGCCGAGCTTTGCGCCGTCCTCCCCCTCCGCCCCTCCCCGCCCCGTCCCCCAAACACACAAGGCGGAGTTTTCGCAGACGCCATTTTCTCTGCTAGTAAGCGAGGTCGCTCTCTTCGCTCTCCTTCCGCCGCCTCCCGCGCGCTGCACCGCTTCCGTCGCGGCTCCCGCGGGGCAGGTAAGAAAAACAACAAAGACTAACC